>BFEA01000522.1:243939-262207 GCA_003427395.1 Chara braunii | reverse complement strand
TCTCTCTCTCTCTCTCTCTCTCTCTCTCTCTCTCTCTCTCTCTCTCTCTCTCTCTACAACATCCCGATGCGGGCAGTCCGTCGCCTCGCACCCACGCAGAGTTGTCACCCTGCTTGATTCGAGCATGCAAGCCAGGTTCGCCTGTGTGCCACAGTCCATCCCGGCCCCACGTTAACCCAACATGCCCAATATCATCTCGTCGGCTAGCCCAACTCTCTACTCACCTGCAAACTCCTACTCGCTAGGCGATCCTCTCGGTCGCGCTAACTCCAAAAATCTTAGAGAGCGAGTTAATTGCACTTGCGAAATTTAGACCATGCATGCGTGCGCGCAATACCCGGGATTATGTTTGAGTAGGAGGGAGAAGAAGGAATGAAGTGCCTACGACTACGTGGCCAGACCGCGGCATGGGGGACGTAGCCTCACTCCACACATCGATCTCGTCATGCAAGCGTTCGGGCCAATAAGACAGAGGAAGGAGTACTCACGCACGGGGGCGCCACAAAAGATATCAAGAATGAAAGGATTACAGTTGCAATTATGCCCGCCAAAACAAGAATTACAGTTACACACAAGGATTAAGGCGCGGAAAAATCACAGCGCGGATCTTGACACGACAAAATGTGCGTAAGCAAGAAGCGCACTTTCCCGAATAGAATCCCCAACAATTTTCCCTCCGTATCCGTTCTTCAGGCTTGGACGATCAGCAGCTCCACATCATCATCGGGGACTTCGTCCTCCTCGTCCTTATTGGCCAGCTCCGCCGAATGGAACACCACTTCGAGAAGGCAGGAGCTGAGCGCGACGTACACGTTCCACCACTCCGCCCACTTGCCGGCATCATGGATCGGCATGTCCAATTGCCTGATCCTAAAAGAGAGAGGGACGTCTGTAGCGGACTGCCAGAAGGTAGGGAGATCAGAGGGAAGCCGAAAGGTCGAGAGGGGCTGTCGGTTCATTGAGGCGGCGCGAAGGGAAGAAGCTCCAGGATGATAACCTCCGGCGTAGAGAGAGAGAGAGTCTGAGCTGATTGAGGTCGATGTCGTTGGTGGAGTCGACCCGATCACCTGGTTGGGGTAACAACTAGATCCACACCTCCGTGAGGTCACGTGCCCAGAGTCGCAGTTGTCAGAGGGCGCCCGTATGACACGGTGGATGCAACGCCGTAAGATCACCGGTGAAAGCGACGATTACTGACACGTGGTTGTTGCGAGGCGGAGACAGCCGCAGAAATGCTGATACCTCGGCCAACAACCGAGCTCGATCGCAGGTCGGCGCAAGCCGGAGTTCCGCCAATGCGTGGATGGCCGCCGTACTAAATATTAGTAAAGAAAGCTGCGAATCGAAGCAAATCTGGACTTAGTCGTGGTCGTTGCGCTCGCCGGATTGACACAATATGCCCCCAGGTCTCATTAGACGCTCGCTGATAACCTGCTCAGTAGAAAAACTCATGGCTATGGGGGAGAAGGAAGAGATGAAGGTTGAGAGGAAGGAGAATCAGAATCGTCGAGTTCGAGGTCGTTGCCTTTGTCTTCTGAATCGAAGGATGACGTAGGCGATGGGGGAGAAAGAGAAGGAGGTAGGGGACGAAGATAGGACACGTGTTAGATGATCGGTCGGGCCGATCGACTTCCTGAGATTTTTGGTGCAAGCCGCACCGTATTCACTCCGCTAGGACCGAGCTCGACTACGTGAAATCACCCGAAGAATCGTGGTGCTAACTTGCCTTGGCGAGCACATTTCCTCACGTACACTATGTCCCCTACTTTATACTGAGGCCGAGGCCCAACGTTCCTATTCCGAGCCTCATAGCTCCGGACCTGTCGTTCGTGGGCCATTTCGGTCATCCCCTATCTTTTTTGGGCTAACCGGGGGAGGGTTTTTTTTATCAATTCCAAGTGGTGTTGAGTCTTGACCTTAACCGTTGCCCTTGTGGCTCGTCGTGCGAGGGTCGTCTCGTCATTCAGGCTCCGCAGCGCTACGCAGGCCAGGCTATTGGTCTGTAGCTGAAAAGGGGTCAGGTCGATGGACTCATTGGATGTCCCTCGGTGGATAGCTAGGATGTGGTCTACGATATCGGGTCAGGGCCTCGTGTCCCGAGCCGTCATATTTCATCGCAGAGCTAACTTGATCACCCGATTTGCATTTTCTACTAGTCCGTTTGATTGCGATATATGGGGAGCCGTATTACGAATAGAGATGTCATGCACGACTAGGCACCTTATTAGTCCTTAAGACTTATCCTCGAAATTCTGCTCCACTATCCGTTAGGATCTCCTCGGAGTCGGGATGCATTCGGAGGAAACGATTGACATACCGCACAATTTTCGCTGTCTATCGAGTTTTACAAGGGTAGGCTTCGATCCATTTTCATTGAGAAATGATCCACGAATACCAGAAGGACTGAATATTCGCAGCCATCCGGTCCACAGGGTACGACAATATCCGTCGTATCCATGCTAACCCTTTGGAATGGTAGTTCGACTACGGTAGGCACTATCAACCTAGGGGGCTGAATTGTCGCCTTGTCTGTCGCACAGACCGGGCAATTTTTAATGATGAATTTAACATCGTCCCGAACATTGGACCAATACCATTCATTTTTGTCAATTGCTGCCTTCGTGTTCCTGTGCAGTGACAGCAAAGTGAGTGGCAGTTTCTTTGTGGGTTGACTTAACCCAGTCGCATCTCATGAACGGATGAGGCACTGACATCCAAATCCCACTACCGTCAGTCTTTCGTTTTTCTAACAGCCAGTTGTTCCATCGGTAATCCTGTGCCCTCGCAGTAGCTTGCCTCCGATCTTTCTTGGTGAATTCTTCAAGGGAGTTCCCGGCCACCGTGACTAACAAAACGACATATGTCCATACTTCCGCCTGTCGAAATCTGCATGTCTTTTCTAGCCCTTGGAGCATGGCCTCGAGGAATCGAGTCTCCGTCGGGATTTTATCGGTTCGGCACAAGGGACATAACCAGGCTTTATCTGCGTTTCTGTATTGGATACCGAAGCCGTGGGCCCGGGAGACACACCGTTGACAATCTACCCACTCGACATATCCCTTCCCACTAGGACGCATAGGAACCGAATAGACCAGCGATATGGCTTCGCAAAAATGACAAAATTTATGGGCAGGGAGAGAAGAGAAGGAGATGAGAGGGGAGAAAGAGGGCCTCTAGAGTTACTTTCCCCACCCATCGCCATTGTGTCCACGTGTCAATAGAGGTTCGGGGAAGAATGGCCACTCCACCATACTGGGTCCCTTAACAACAATTTCAGGAGGTTTGAGCAATTTCGTCAAAATTGATATTTTTTATTTGGCCCGAAAAATGTCACTGTTTATATCATGAGAGTCCATTTGGACTCAATTCAGTTACATCCAAGGGGGACCCTAAGGAGCTAAAATGGTGACATTTCCAGGGTCAAATACTTGGGTTTCAATTTCGTTCAAAAAATATAAAATGTCCATTTTGACGAAATCATTGTTCCTTGACTGGCTCCCTCCTATCACGGAGTGATCTCTTCACCCTTGGCCACCTTGCCTGGCCGGTGCAGTCATGTCAACCCGTCCACGTTCCCGTGCTTTTCCATCTTTCGATGGATGATGTCGAAGTCGTACTCCTGTAGTCAGAGAGCCTCTTGAGGGCCAACAGGGGTTCGTGATCCGTGACAAGGAGGAACTTCTGTCCATATGGAAACGGATGAAAGTGTTGAATTCCCCAAATAACCGCGTAGCACTCACGTTGAGAGGCTGAATCGTTCCTTCTTTCTTGAGGATGAAATATTTCCCAGAATCCGGCCGAATCAAAATAGGCGTCAGGGCCAACGCCTCCTTTAGAGTAACAAAGGTCTGTTCACACTCCTCGTCCCACTTCAGTTGCTGGTCTTTACGTAGGAGATTTGTCAGGGGGCGAGCAATTGCCGCAACCCTTTGATAAATCGCCGGTAATACGAGGCCATCCCCAGGAAGGCTCGAACTTGCGCCAGTGACGTGGGCGTAGAGGCTTCTCGAACCGCCTCCACTTTTCTCGAATCTGGCCTTCAACCTCCTCGTGTCACCACATACCCTAGGAACAAGACTTTTGAAAGGAAGAACTCACTCTTCTCCAGTGCGATCTTGAACCTGGCATCTGGCAACGCTCCCAGCATCCACTAGATGTATTGAGCATGTCCGTGAAACGATTCTGAATACACCAAGATATCGTCCATGTACACAATGACGCAGAAGTTGATCATTCCCTGGGTCAGTCAGGTCTTGTTGACAGAGTTCTGAAAGGTGATGTTCATCGCTTTCTAAAAGGTAGTCGACGCATTGCATATCCCCCATAGCGCAACGAACCCACTGCCAAGTGCCTTCGAACAATACAAATGTCGTTTTCGGCCGGTCCTCTTCTTTAATCAGGATATGACAGAACCCATGGCGGATATCAAACTTACTAAAATATCTAGCACACCCAATCGCATCCAACATATCATCCATTCTGGGGAGGGGGTACACATCCTTGATTGTGATGTCATTCAACTTCCTATAATTGATGCATATGTGAATCGACCCGTTCTTCTTTGGAACGAGGACTACAGGAAATGACCCTGGTTCGGTAGCTTGTTCAATCCAACCATTAGCTTCGAATTCCCTTATTCGTTCCAGCATTGTCTTTTGTTCGGCGAGGAATATCGGTATGGCTTGTCGAAGTTGTCGTGGATTGGTGGGTGCGTTCCGGTCAGGATTTCATGCTCAATAACTAATGACAGTCCGATATCTTATGTAATAGCGCGTTCATTGAACACGGGTTTTCCGCTTAATTTTTTAACAGAATGAACGCGACCGAACGTACTGTTCAATTCCGCGGTTCGTATTAAAACACGGCCTACAAAGAGCACCATAAGGGGGGAGAGAGAGAGAGAGAGAGAGAGAGAGAGAGAGAGAGAGAGAGAGAGAGAGANAGAGAGAGAGAGAGAGAGAGAGAGAGAGAGAGAGAGAGAGAGAGAGAGATCCATAGCGAGAGATAGAGAGACGTTCTTTAATAATAATAATAATAATAATAATAAAAATAATAAAAATAATAATAATAATAATAATAATTGAACGGCGTTCAATTTTGAACGCGAATTTAAATCCGCGTTCAAACGCGGAATTGAACGTGAACGCGTTTTCACGACGTTCAAATGGTTACATAGTCGATATTTGTGTCCTTGACGCTAATCGCCCCTTGATATTCGGTTAGGATATATGCGATTAGTAGATGAGTTTAATCGGGCACGTACTGGGCCATATATAGCTCAGAAAGTTGTCCGTGTATGCTAATTGTCACTTGTTTCGTGCCTACTTTACTACCGTTCCCTGGCGGAGGAGCAAAAATAAATGACTTGTCGGATCCCCAGGAGAACACTGTGGTGACCATCTGGGCGTTTTCTTCCCTAATTGCAACATGTTCTTCTGGTGTTACACCATCATTGATGTCCTGCAGAGTCACGGGTTTCTCAGCGATCTTGATCCCGAGTTTGTAAGAGTTGCCGCGCCCAGGAGGTTCCAAAGCTTTGTCCTTGGCACCCTGTCGCATCATTCAGACCTCTTTTCCGGTCGAGAGCAGGGAACAAGGTAATCCCGTAATGTCGCAGAATGCTTTCTTGTCACTATATCTCGAAAGAAGTGGGGTGGTGGTTTCGTATAGGGTCCGAGGGGGTTCCAAAGAATCAGTCATTCAAGACACTTGTACTAGAGGTTCTCCTAGGATTAAAGTCTGTGTCCATTGGAGGTTTCTTTCCGTGAGGACGAATGTTTTGATCGTTTTTTGTCGAACTGGGTAGAGGCTCAGTCGACGCGCCATTTCCCATAATTTTGGATCTGCTTCGTCTTCGTTGTCAGAAGAGTTATTTGATAGTTCAGGTTCCTTTCCCTTTTTGTCTGTTTCTTCGAGAGGTCCCCTCCAGGTGATTACATGGAGTGGTTCTCCATTCCGAAGGATAATTTTTCGAGACGTAGGGAGCGTAGTTCGGGGAGTTAGGCGCATCGGGATGACGTACGGTTTCCCGCCCGTATTCCGAAGGATGATTGACCGTCTTTCGAAATCGAGGTTGGCTTTCGGTGCAGTAAGGGTCGGTAATCCCAAAAGAACATCGTAAGTATTCACGTCAAATACCACGACATCTCCCAGCATGTGAACTTTCCCCAATCGAAACTCAACGTTCGTCATCCTTCCTACCACCTTGATCTTTTCATCGTCGGCAGAGACAAGGTGATCTCCTTCCGCTAACAGGATCAGATCCTTTCTTCTGCCTGCTCGTTCCACAACCCTCAAAGAAATTGCTAGGACCGCGGCCCCTGAATCGATCATAGCATTGTACGGATTTCCCCGGACTTCTATGTCTCATTCCGCGGATTTCCACCGAATGGTCTTAATGCGCAGGAAATGATCATCTTTTTGGATGAGTCCTAACCGTATCAGGTCCGAGGTGATGGAGACATCAGGTTTGTCTTCGTAGGTGGGGGCTTTCCCTTTGATGGCTGCTTGCTTGGCGAGGGCAAATCGTTTTCGGTTTGCCTTGCAATGCTGCATCATTCATTCATTCGCATGTTCCTATATGGACAGTAGGTGTCCGATGGGGAAGAGGATTTAATGGTCCAAGGATCATACGATATTCAGGACATCAATTTCTTCGGTAAAGAACACAGGGCCGCCCGATTCCATTTCCCCGGGGGACGGCCTCCATTCCGCTATTTCCTGTTGCTCGTTCGTTGGGCGGATGGTTCCAATCATTCCCATCCCTGGGTAACTCTGCGAGATATACTGGTCGAGCGGGATAAGTTTCGCAGCTTCGTCGGTGGTAACTATCGTGCTTCTCCTTCCTTCTGTCTCCTCAATCATTGTGCCCACTCTTCCTGGTCCGTTGGCTACTGGTGCCGCTGCCACAGGGGCGACTCCCAACCGGACTTGTGTTGGTCGGTTTGGATAGTCCTGGGCTAGGTGCCGGGCTGGTGACATGTGTAACATATGCCTAGATTAGCCGCCGCACCGCCCACAGTCTGAGCGGGGGCTGCTGCCTGTGTTATAGGCGCAACTCGGACAGAAATAGGGCGCATCGATCTCATCATAGCTTATATCCGGGCATTGTGCTCACGCTGTTCTTTCTTACTTTCTTGCACCAGGCTAACGAGTCTCCGAGTTAGTTCTAGTATGGCATTTGACTCACTTGGTTTTACGGGAGGGCCAGGAGGATGCGCAGGTGGGGGAGGCGTAGGTGCGACCATCACCAACAGTCCCGTGGTAGTATCTGGTATGAGAATCGTTCTTAGGTAAGTAACAGGGCCGGAGACGGAGGCCACATTTCAAACTTGTTTTGGAGCGCAACAAGTTCAGCCTTCACCCTGACCAATTCTGAAGAGTCCCCTTCCTTAGCGTGGAGTTCCCCTTCTAAGAAGCTAGCGGCAAACTTTTTCTCCATTTCTTCCGCCGCGTCCATGATCTGTTGCATACTAGTGTGGTTGATGGGGGAAAGCTACTGTCGCAGCTTCGCCCTCATCGTTCGGCTCCGAAGCCCATCGATGAACAGGTCCCTCCTGACATTTTCGCCCCGTTCTGACTTAACAAACAACCTACAGAACCTACTGCGGTATTCAGTGACGGATTCGAGGGGCTTCTGGACTCGATCTTTGATCATGAAGAAGGCCTGCTCAGGGTGGATGTAGTCAAATCGGTTTAGGAAGTCCCTTTCGAAGGTCGGGAGATCTACCCAAACGTAAGTGGTAAACCAATGGTGCGCGTCCCCTCCCGATCCGGTGGGGATGTTGATCCTAGCCTCGTCATTGTCGTACTGTTGCGCCTGCAGCGTGGCTAGCCATGCTCCAGCGAGATGATGTGCAGGGTCAAAGAGGTATAGATCAGGCGGAGTCGCTGGTGCGCGTGCTCGAGGGGCGGGGGGGGCTCCAACATCTGGTGCGATTGGCATTCATATCGGCGGCCTGCCGACCTGCCGTTGTGCTACTGGTTATTGTAGGGTCGCGGCGCGGCGTGCTCCTCTGCCTAGGATGCCCTCTGTTCGCCAAATCGTCCCTTATATCCTACCTGATTGGCAATCTCTGGGCATGCCATTTGTCGGCTCCGATACCAACCTCACGCCCGGCGTGCCTTCCCGATCGGAGTGGGGGTGGGCCTGGAAGTGCGAGAAGGGGTGTGCCCAGGATTTTTGGAAAGTGGGGGTGGAGTCCCAGGTCGAACTGAGATTTCCAGTGACAAGTTTCAAGGATGAAAATGCAGGAGGATAGGTGTGGGTCGGAATCCTGTTTTATGTTTAGGCAAGCAGGGTTATTGCCTCCATTGGTTTCGTCGTCCTGGTTGAACTCGTATCTCATGGACCGTCGGGACGCTATGGCTATCTCGTTGGTTGATCACTTGCCGACGTCGAGCGTTGCAGGCTTCAGAGTCAGACGTGGCCGGTCTCAGTCGAAGGCTGTGTGCCCGTCGCTCCTCCTCCAAGCGAGTTCGCCGGATGAAGCCGGGGACTCGGTACTCGTGATCCTACAAGCACTCCGAGCACGGGGGACGGGGCCAGTAGGGGGCGATTGCGGGCAGGGAACGATGGTTAAGGAGTGGTAAGGCAGGATGCAGTGAAAGGGAGGACACTCGGTCCCTAAGATAATGATTGCGGGTTTCGTGACGATGTGACACGTGTATGGGCGAGAGTAGCTAGGGAGATGGGGGATACGTCCCAAAGCCCAATCGACTCGGACCGAGATCCCATTCAAATGCGTTCGGTTCCGGTTTCGTAAGGGAAGTTCGGCGGGTCCGCCCTCGATCGGGCTGACGGACAGGAGCATTCCCGATATCCCCGGAATTCCCGATCTCTCAAAGACACCCAGTACGTGATGCGAAAAGGGGTTTCAAAATTTATACTATAGGGCAGGTGGGCATTTAGACCTTCGGGAAATTGATCGAGTTCATGTTTCACAGTCACGCGTGTAGGCAGTGATCTTGCTTGGTCGAGCCTACGCGTGCGTGCACGAGACCTCTCCAGGACCTTCGGTCGGATGGGCGAAAGTTAGCTGTTCGCCGAATACCGAGATGCCGATCCAGAAAGGAAAAGGCGAGATGCCGATCCAGAAAGGAAAAAGGCGACTTGCGCCGAATACCAAAAATTGCTCCGAAGGATAGAAGAAGGGCCAAGATTACTTAGAAGAATGGAAGAAGAAGTTCATCACACACCTCCCGTCTCTGTCTCTGTCTGTCTGTCTCTCTCTCTCTCTCTCTCTCTCTCTCTCTCTCTCTCTCTCTCTCTCTCTCTCTCTCTCTCTCTCTCTCTACAACATCCCGATGCGGGCAGTCCGTCGCCTCGCACCCACACAGAGTTGTCACCCCGCTTGATCCGAGCATGCAAGCCAGGTTCACTCGTCCGCCACAGTCTGTCGCGGCCCCACATCAACCTCGCATGCCCAGCATCAGCTCGTCGGATAGCCCAACTCTCTACCCACCCGCCAACTCCTGCTCGTTAGCCGATCCTCTCGACCTCTCTAACTCCAAAACTCTTGGAGCGCGAGTTAATCGTGCTTGCGAAATTTATAGCATGCATGTGTGCGCGCGATACCCCGGATTGTGTCCGAGTAGGAGGGAGAAGAAGGAAGGAAGTGCCTACGACTGCATGGCCAGGCCGCGGCGTGGGGGACGTAGCCTCACTCCACACATCAATCTGGTCATGCAAGCGTTCAGGCCAACAAGACAGAGGAAGGAGTACGCGCGCAGGGGGGCGCCACAAAAGATATCAAGAACGAGAGGATTACAGTTGCAATTATGCCCACCAAATTAAGAATTACAGTTACGCGCAAGGATTAGGGCACGAAAAAATCAGTGTGCGGTTCCTGATGCGGCAAGGCGTGCGCAAGCAAGAAGCGCTGCAGCAGAAGTTGAGGTGCGCCTAAATCCTAATTGCAAAAAGAAATTTTGGATGCAGCAAATTCCGAGAGCCCGCGGGGGTTCGACATTAGTTGAAAATTCAAAAAGATTTTCCTGCGCGACGATCGCGCCAAAATTCCCATTTTTCACAGCAGAACAAGAAAGAAGCTATGTCAACAATTATCTTTCGCGCTCGCTAAGGCACGATCAGCTACCAACTGTCAAAATATTACCCCGGCCTCAATTTCCGAAGAAGAGAAAAAGCAAGCAAGGCAAGGGCACCCATGCAATTCACCGAGTCATCACAATTCAATCCCTGAAGTAGTCTTGCGCAGAAAGCCGCGCGGCTGCAGAAAACAGTTCATCACAACCTCCTTTTGGGGGGCCGAATCCTAAAGCAGCATTAGCCACATTTTCTTGGAAGGCCACAACCAGTGGTTTGGGGTCTGAGGATTCCCCCTTCTTTTCCCCCTTTTGAGACTCCTCCCTCGGCACCTCCTCCCTTTGCTCTCCCTTCTCCTCCCTCTCCTTCCTTTTCTTGGCCAGCTCCTGCTGAGGCTGATCTTTATCCCCCCGTTCTTCCTATCCTCTTCCTTTTCCCTTCAACTTTTCTTTCTTTCCCGTTTCCTTCTTCTTAGCCCAGGGCCTCCTGTGGCCTTTCTGAATTTACGCTTCTTTCCTTTCATCCGGCTTCGCTTCAGAGTCTCTTCCTGAATGTGTCCCTCATCCCCCTTCTCCCCGTTCTCCGTAACCTTATTCTCCACATCTCCCGTTTTGCCCTTCCCCATGATGATAGCCTCCCGATAGGAGGCTTTTTGCATACTCTTTGAGCACTTAGGATCTGATTCCTCGTGCAGATATCGTCGGCATGCTTTGCACCAAAACGAATCAGCAACATGCGACCTCTAGTTCAGCAAAACCATCTTTCCCCAGGTCAACTATCAGATTTTGCTTATACTAAAGTGTTGCCGTCAGGATCAAGTCAAACCGGATTGTCCATAGGTCTGGAGCAATAGGGTCGGCAAAGGCTGGGGAGGATTTCAAAACCCTCCCCAAAACCTTTTGGAGCGCTCCTCTAATATGAGGGAGAATCTATATTGGAACCTGCAGAACTTTTACCCAAAAATACCTAGATCTCAAGGATTCGCTCCAATCTTAGATCTCCTGTTCCGACATCCATGGTTTAAAAGTAACCATGTAGGACTTCCTGTCCATGGTGATTACATCTTTCCCTTCATTCCTGAAAATTCCACGTTTAGGTGGAACGTTTATTAATTCCTGCGACTTTGCCCATCCGTCTTTTCATAAATTCGAACAAGGCGATTCTTTACCGACGGTGACAAGGAAGTCGAAACATTACCAAAATGTACAATAAGTGCATGTTCGTTCGACCAACAGGTTTGAATCTCATAGACCTCCTGGTTGATGACAACCCAAACAAAGTCCGGTCCCATCTCGATGACCTTCGCAGCATATGCATCCGGAGATTCTGAATCCCTTTCGAGAGCAGTCATCTAATAATTCCCATACCCATTGTTTCTCCTCTGCGGACATCGGAGCCGGGGAGGGAAGACGTTGAAGCAGCCATTCTCAATCCCGTCTCGGAGCACAGGATACTCGAAAACAAGAAACCAGGTGCTACCCGTAGAGAGAAAATCATAAAACACAATCCTGGATTCCTAATCTTTAACAGACCGCCAGTGGCTAAATTAGAAGAAAAAACGTGTCCTTAATAGTTCCTAAGCAGAAAACAAGGCCTGAATGACGGCCTTGACCGCAATAGTGGGAAGAAGCAAGGCACCTGAACTTTTCACCTGTCTAATTCTGATCCTGAAGTCGGATGCGGTCTCTTGCGGCAACAACCTGGTGGCTAGGCACCGATGTGGAGGGAGCAGATTAGTGAAGCCTTGCCGTGATGCAGGACCACTTCGAGATTCATAACCATGAAAGACCAAGCATACGGGTCACTCACCACGAGTCCTGGAAATCCTACCACAAAGTGCTTAACAGTACTTCGATAGTACTGAAAGCTTTAGCTATGGAGGGAGTAGGGCTGAAAACCTGAAAAAAGTCATCATGGTTCCCCTGGGCTGTCCCTGCCCACTCCCCGGATATCCAGTAAGGCTTAACCTAATCATAATCGCTTCTTGGCAGCGCCAAGCAGCTCCGCATTCAATTTAGTACAGTAACTGTTAGAGGCTCGCCACACAGGCTGTCGAAAGTCGAAAATTTTCGACAGGTGTCAGTACATTTTCGACAGTCCGGCCGTCGACAATTTCCCCCCCTATCGCCACACATCCTGTCGAGGGGGCGAGGTTCTCGAAAGTTGGCAAGTCAAAGCCACCTTTCGACAGGTGCTGTGTGGCGAAGGCGGTTGTTGTTAAATGGATGAATTTGTGCGCGGATGGGGACCAGATGCCGACGTCGTTTTCAACAGCAACTGTTGACTACATACCGACAAACAGGCCACGGCTGTCAGGGAGCATTCCCTGACAACGCAAATTCGAACGCAATTTTCGAAAGCCCGGCGGGGCACTGTCAAATTTTTTTCACCTGCAGGCGGGAGGAAACCGTTGCTGGAGGGCGGCTGTCGAAAGGACCATTCTGACACCTGTCAAAAGTTTTTTGAGCTGCAATTCTTCGAAAGTCTGTGTGGCGATGCAAAATTGTCGAAAACAGGGTTTTTGACAGCCTGTGTGGCGAGCCTCTTAATTAGTGCAGAAAAATTAATGCAGTACTTACTACTTAGCGCAGAGATTCGCCCCAGGGCCCTTTTTTTTTCCCGTTTTCTACTCTAGTTTTTTCTCGAGTCTAGAGTAGTGCAGAGAGACTCACAGACTTTGGTCCTCGCTCCACTGCTCACAAAATGCCCAAGATGAGAATGAATTCGCTAGACGATGGGAAGATACACAGCCACTGTTTTTGTCTTTTGTGCATGCAGAGAGTAGTGCAGCAAGGCCGTTTACCTTACGGCCTCTCCATACCAATGTAGAAACATCACGACATTCGACATATGTCGGGAAATTCTCTACATTCCCTCTTTCGACAGAAAAACCCTCCATGTCGAAGTGAAGAACTCACGAGTCGTATGCACAAAAGAGACAAACTGGGGTGAAGATAGGACAAGCGTTGGTCCTTTCTCCTTTTGGAGATTCGGGGCCTCGCCGCACCACAGTCGAAAGGCGAAAAATTCGACGGCTGTCAGAACAAATTCCACAGCCTCTATTCGACAGTTTGCCCCCCTTTAGCCACACAGCACTGTAGAGTGCACGCACTTGTGAACGCAAGATGGAAAAAGACGAATGTGCCAGAGGGTACGACAAGCATTAGTCCATCCCGACCTTAACCCCCCTCACCGAATTTCGAAGAGATGTCGAGTGCGCAGCCGAGGAGTGTCGAAAGCATTAGAGTAGCAGGCTGGGGATTGAACAACTTTTGACAGGAGGTGTAGAGAAGCATGCTCTGACAACTGGCGAATTGTTTTCCCGTCTGCGACTTCGACAGCCTGTGGCGAAGAGAAACTGTCGAAAATTGCATTTTCAACAGTGGTGCAGCGAGGCCCTCGGGCAAGAACTCGACATCCCATCCGAGGACTGTTGAAAATGTCCAATTTGCAGGCCTGAAGTGGAAACGAGCCCTTCTCGAGAGGAGGTGTTGAAACCCTTTCCCTGACAGCTCCTGATTTTTTTTCGCATCTCGGATTTTTACTTGCTCTGTGGCCAGTAGAAAATGTCGAAAATGCAGTTTTCGACATTGGTGTGGCGAGGCCCTTACTCATGTGCTAGTGGAACAGAGCCGCTGCTGGGATCCGATGGCAGCGAAATAACAGGGCCGCCCTGAAACTCACACATGCACAAAAGACAACAACAATATGTTAAAAAAATAAAAAAATAAATAGAAAATATTAAAATAAAAAATATGGTGGCATTTTTTTTTTTTTAGTGAAATGCCCACGGCTTATATTGAATACAGCATGCACGAGGCTGGGGTCCTCACAGTCTACCCGGAGTGAACCAAAGGATCTGGGAGCTTTACCCAGTTTCTCTTTTGACGAGACCCAAAACCGGACCCGGGTAACACAATCCAAACCAGTCAATCCAATTCTACCTAGCTACTATAGATTCAAAATTATATCAAAATTTAACAAACCAAACCTAAACCAGGCTGCATGTAACCTATACCTACCTATCAAACAAAAAAAAACACAGTTGGCCAAGGAAAACAATGTCCTTTTCCTTCCACAAATTTTAATAAACCAAACCTAAACCACATAATATATAACCTATACCTGCCTATCAACCATAGAAACAAATCATGGCAAAAGAAGTCAATACAGAAAATTTCCGCAGCTAACCACACTCTCGCTGCGGTATCACAGCCTATGAAAATACGGCCAAACCCAACGGCCTACAAATTCTCTTCTCATTCCCCAAGCCACTCCGCAAATTGCAACTTTAAGTTACCTTCTGCAGACTCTGAGACGGTCACAAAATTGGTAGTTTTAGACCATGGGCCTCGCTGCACTACTCTCGAAATGCGCAAAACGAGAGTGAATCTTCCACTAGAATATGGAAAGATACACGGCCATGATTTTTGTCTTTCGTGCATTTCAAGAGTAGTGCAGCGAGGCCCCATGTCTGGGACAACCAGTAGCGGTTTTTCCTTGCCTGAGACGCGGCCGCCTGCCAGTCACAGTGGATTGTCCTTCTTATGAGCACTTTTACAGCAGCAAATAGTTCCTGAAAGGGCGTAGCCTCCTTTGAATGTTGCTTTATTTCAGGCTTTCCACAGTGGCGGCATATTTTTCCATCATGATGTTCTAGAGAGAGTAGTGGAGAGAGAGGGCCCTAAGCGGGAGAACAACCGGCTGCGGCCAGTTAAAATTGGAATTGCCACACCACTCTCGAAACGCGAAAATGTTTCGAGAGTTGTCAGACTTTTTCAAGAGTTGGGTTTTCGAGAGTTGAGGCCTCTTCGCCACACAGCACTCTCGAAAGGGCGATGGTGTTGGACAAAGGATGAAAAAAGACAGTCGTACAGCTTTGTTTTTTTTGGAATGGAGTCAGGATAACGGCCTGACAGCTCTCAAAAATGGGAAGTCCCTCAAGGGTTCGGCCAAGGACGCTTGAAAAAGCACGAGTTGCAGGCTGGGGTTTCCCATCTTTCGAGAGCTGCTCGGGTTTCCCATCTTTCGAGAGCTGCTCTTGAAAGGGTTTCAAGAGCTGCTCTGATAGCTCTTGACTGCCGCAAGTTTCGAGAGGCTGTACTCTTGAAAACGAGTTTTCAAGAGTGGTGTGGCGAGGCCCATAGAGAAGATTAGCATGGCCCCTGCGCAAGAGTGGCGAGGTCCTCAGTGGGTATACAATTGAACTGTTCAAATACAGGGGCCTCGCTCCAATACTCTCGACATGCACAGAAGACAAAACAAAAATCATGGAGGTGTATCTTTCCATGTTCTAGCGGAAAATTCACTCTCCTTTTGCACATGTCGAGAGTAACGGATCGAGGCCCACAGACCGAGCTGGAATCCAGATGATGGTACATGATGAGCAAAACCAAATATTTCGGAACTGAATTGCCTGGGGCCGGTCAGCTCAATGATGATGGCCTTCCTGCGCTACAGTAACTCTCCCCATGCACAAATGGCAAAAATTATGGCGGTGTATCTTTCTATGTTCTAGCTTAAGATTCAGGGCCTCCTTCCACTACACAACTGTTACACTGTACATGCATTTGGACTCTTTTGTGACGGGATACATTCATAACGTTGGAATCGTCTGAATGCACCTGGTCCCTGAGCCAAATGCATGTACAGTATTGTGTAGTGGAGCGAGGCCCGCATTCTCATTTTGTGCGTTTGGAGAGTAGCGCAGCGAGGGCCGATATCTCTGACAAGGTCGTGCCCTGCGCAAGAATGGCAAGCGTGAATCGAGAAATGGTCCAATGTTTTTCGTTTTTTTTCATTCCTTACCCATCCCAACTCTGTTCTTTTTTTGTGAAGCAGAAAATTACCATCTCCACCCAAGAGCCTAGTGAGTACACCCATAAACTGTCGAAATACAGCGATCATGAAGGTACATGACGAGTAAAACCAAATAAACTGTGAATTGGCTGTGTCCGGTCAGCTCAATGATGAGATCTCAAGGTTGGATGCGCTGGTCCAGCGATGAAGTTCTGAGGCGGAGCGCTAGCGGCCCAGTGCGTTAGCTGCAGGTGCGGGGTCTGTAGGCCGGTGAACCCGTGCCTCGGCACGCGTCCGTCGGCTTTCTCCCTCCTCGCTTCGGGCGGCCTGTGTTAGGGTTTCACTCAGGGATCTCTACCCTTCTTCCCCCGAATACAACGTACGGTCATTATCGCTGTATTTGGGGTATCTTTCAGTCTAAATACAGCTAAAATGACCGTACGCTGTATTCCGGGGAAGAAGGTAGGCAACTTCGACGCCTAACCAAATTCACCATAGCCGACCAGACACTCGGGCGGCCTGTGCTAGGGTTTCGCCCAGGCATCTCTCGCCAACTTCGAGGTGTAACCAGATTCACCGTAGCCGCTCTGTCTGCCAGACTGCCAGTGGTTGGTTTCTACATGACCAACTTAGGGCGGAAGGACGGGCAGCATTGGGAGCCAATAGGAGGTACCATAGCGGTTCCACACCACATGGCCCGGTCGTCTCCATGGTTCGCAGGCAATGACGATGGGGTTCTGCTGGTGTGATGCTAATTGCTCTCAGGATGGCCGGTTGCTGACGAAGACGCAGGAAATTGACCGCTGACTACGGGTTCGTTATGACGCGAAGAACTATGTGTGTAGCAGGTATACGCTCCGTTTCCTCTGCATCTCCTGAAGGCTTGGTTAGCCTAAAGTTTTGCTTCTAGTGTTGAAGCTTGGAGGAAGTACTCTACTCAAATAGGATGTAGCTTTGTAGGGGTAATTTTGATAATGATTGTTATGTTGTGAATTTGGTTGTTGGTGGACAAAATGGCATCCCCGGCAGGATCTGAACCCCCGCCGGGATCTCCATCCTTGATAGCCTCCTCTCCAACGCAGTCCGAGAGAGAGAGAGAGAGAGAGAGAGAGAGAGAGAGAGAGAGAGAGAGAGTCCGCGATCTTCTGGGCACTTGTTTGTGGATGCGGTTCTCCCTTACCGGTTGGCTCTCTCTGAGTACCGTGACGACGGGGGAAGACTTTGTCAAGGTGGTAGTCAACCCAGATCCTGCTCGCTTTCAGGCTGCAGTGAGTGGTTAGGGGAACATGCCTATTTCCATCTTCTTTGATAATAACTCGTTCTCACTCCCTGCGGACGTGAAAAAGAGGCTATCCCTTATATATGAGAATGGGTGGGCAGTTTCAGGTGAAACAAGGAGCTCCACCGAAGAGAGGCTTTATTCCACAACGAGAGGAGAAGTTTGGTTTCGTATATTGCTTCCCCTAATCCGCTAAGCACATAGAGCAGTGGATAGTGGATGTTGCAGAAAAGGGACGACAAATTAGTTATGGATGATGCTCCTTTTTAAGCTACTCTGTGTCTTTCAGACCGTGGATGCCGGCACGGGAATTAGCTGTTTGGCGGGAAGCTATGAAACAATTTTTTTTTTTGGATAAGGTGCCTCAAAGTGCCGGTCTTAGCGATGGGTTCCCATTGCTAAGATGCTTTCGGCACGGCTATCACAATCACATCCCATACCAAAACCCGCTGGCTATACCTTTCTCGGCCTTTTGGCTAAGATCAAGTGTATCTGTTCTGGTCAGTTTAATATCTGATCCGTGGCCCATCGGGCCACATTTACAAAAAAAAAAAAAAAAAAAAAAAAAAAAAAAAAAAAAAAAAAACGCTGACTCCGGACCTTCGAGACATCCGTTTTGACCTGGAACCTTCGGCTAAACTCAGATACACTCAGATACAAAAGAGAACGTCCGTAGATTTAGGGGAATTTGGCCGGGTGGAGGTGAGAGCTGGAGAAGACGGTGGGTTATCACGCGGCCTACAAGTGAGGGGGCTAGCTGGTGGGATGGGAGTATGGCATAGCAGCAGCAGAGATGGTGGCTCTGCTGCAGTCAGTCGTGCCGGAGGGTGGTAAAGTGGCTTGATGGGAATTTTTCAGAGTTGTTTCTGAGCTGTTTTTCTGAGTTGTTTCGAATTTTTGCTTAATCATGACGTTGTCATGGACATGTCTGAAGTAGTTGGGCCCCGGTCTCTCATGTTCCAAAAGCCTAAGATTTTCTGGTAGGAATTTTTCTGATGAAGTTTTCTGAACGCACTGGTTATGGGACGCTGGGCCCGGTTCCCAGTTTGTGCCAATTTGTGAGGATATGGTTGTATCTATGGGACGCTGGACCCCATTTCCAGCAGGTGTTGCTCCCCACCAATAGATGGAGCCTTGTTTTAACA
>BFEA01000522.1:231585-241828 GCA_003427395.1 Chara braunii | reverse complement strand
ACTAATCGCGCAGCCAAAATTTATAGCGTGCATGCATGCGCGAAGAACACGGAATTACTAGGACTTAGAGTGAGGATTAGAGAGGGAACGCCTGCGTTCTGCATGATCGGCCGCGCCGTGGGGGACGTAACCCTTCTCCACGCATCGATCCAAGCATGCAAGCCGCGGCTTACAAAATTTCAGCAAAAGAAAGAGAGGGAGGGCGGGAGAGACGAAGTGCAAGAAGAGAGATACAGTTACAATGGCGCCCGCCCAAAATTACAGTTACACATACGATTAAGGGCACCCACTAATCAGAGTGCCGTTGCAGCCGCATGAGGAAGCGCGTAAACAAAAGGCGCCCCGCGACAAGAAAAATCCTAATTACCAAATTCCTAAATTCCTATCTGTTGCGAAAAAGCAAAAAAGAAGCGCAAGTTCTAGAAGGAAGTTCCGAAATTCCGAGAGCCATCGGGGGCTCGACAAAATTCGAAAAAGATTTAAAAGGAAATTCAAAAAGAACGAAGCAATTTTCCGCGCGACTTCCACGTCCGAAAAGATCGAAACCGAACCGAAAGAAACGACGTCAACATTTATTAATTGTGCGCGCGCGTAGCATCGCGCCAAACAACCATCCGACCAATCAATCAACCGGCCGTCCCAAGACACACCTGACCCCGTGCCCGGCCATTCGGAAAAGAAACGACGAAAAATGACGAAAAAGCAAGGACACTTATGCAATTCTCCACCGATCCCGATCTCCCGTAATTGGCCCAATCTTCCCAGCTTAGGACCCCTCATTGCAACCACGCAGAAAATCGCGCGTTACAGAAAGTAGTTCGTCACATATGTGACGCCCAGGGGGTTCCAATATTAGCAAGCTCCTGCTTGCTTGTTGACACGTGTCGATTTCTCTAATTGATCGACACGCGGAGCAATTCTTTGTATGCCACTTACCGTTCAATTGCGTGTGGACGTTATCCAACGTGGCGACTCTGCTCTTCTACTAGTTCCTTTGATTGTGTTCTTCGACGATCCAAGGACGGGATCTTTCTCGTGCCGTCGCCGCAACACACGTCTATTACCGATGCATCAGTAATTAACTGGAAGGGGGAAGGGGAGTCGGTGCATGGCAGCATGGCGGGGTGGAGGGTCTGTGGGTAGCGGGGGCAGAAAGCTTTACATTCTGGCTACAGTTTCCGGAAGCTCTTGGTAGCGAACGATGCGGTGAAAGCGGGGGAAGCGATTGCCAGTGCGAGGGAGGGATATGACTCATATGAGGTAATTAGGATAGAGGGTGGTGAGAGTCCGGAAGAGTGCCACGCGAAAACGATCGCGATCATCGCATGGGGGGATGGTCCCCGTTACCACGCAGTAGACCTCGATCATGTTGTGGCCTCGCCACGCGGCACTAAGGAGCAGGACATGGAGGCAGAAGGCTGGGACGGCGCATCGAATGGAGGGGTGGGGGTGCACCACTGTAGCAAGGCGAGCAACGTAGAAGTGGCGGAAGGTGGCGCGGGGAAACGGATTGGAGGGGAACGTGATGGGGGTGGTGAGCTGGCGGAGGGTGAGGTAGTCAAGGGGACGGCGAGAGAGTGATTGGGGACGAAGACCGATTGCCCGTATCGATACGTCGGCGAACTGGGGGACGGGTTGCGGAGGAGGGGGATCGGCTTCGTCGCAGCGCTGACGGGGTCGGAGTCGTGGCCGCGAGGTCGCCATCTTCAGGCCGGGGGGGCTCCGGATCCCGGCTTAGGTCGTCGTGAGTGCGCAGACTCGCCGCGCTTGCGAATTCCAACTCCTTCTTCCCGGTCGTAATCTCTTCTCTTTTGCGGGCTGCCTTGGGATCCTCAGCCTCCGTACCCGTACGTAGCGCTTCTTCTGGCACGACTTCCGACTCCGATCCAGCAGGCTCTTCGTCGTGCTCCTCTTCTCCTTTCTCGCTTTCTTCTTCTTCTTCGCTCTGTTCCCCCTCGCCATGCTCGCTATAGCTTCCTTCCTCGGGGGTTTCGTCTTCTTCCCCGAGCTCTTCGTCGCGGTTCTCGCCTTCTTCCAGTCCGTCGTCATCTTCGTCACTCCTGATACTCTCTTCCTCCTCCTCTTCTTCTCGAATGGCCGCAAGCTGCTCCGCCGTAGGATGCCTGAAGAAGGCAGGATCGCGAGCCGTCCGGGGATCCAGGTATTGTTGCTGCGACGGCGGGATGCGCTCTGCGGTTCCTTCTACGCAAGCCGACCACTGAAGATAAGGCGTCAATGTGCGAGAAAGCACGTGGGGAACTGGATGCTCGTCGTCTTGCGAGATGATGTCGAGAGGGAGATCGTCTTCCAATTGTGCTACCGGGATCGTGATCTCTTTCGTGATGAGATCCTGGTGACCGGGTCGCACCGTACCGAATAGAAACGCGAGAAGCTCTCCCTCCACGTTGGTTCGCCAGGCCTGGATGAACAGCAACTTTAGGCACTCTATGCAAGGCGGGTGCGCTTCGTCCTCGATCCACGTCAGCCGTACTTCCACCAGACACAGTGAAAGCTCGATGAAGTCTTCGCGCCACAGGACCCAATGGGGAGGATGGATATCGGGGACAGCGAGGGGCTTTAGACAGTAGGAAAGACGAGGATGGATATCGGACTGCCAGAAGGTGGGGAAGGTGGAGGGGAGATCAAACGTGGAGATCAGAGAGAGACTCATTGGGGACGTGAGAAGGGAACGAGGATAGGGATGTCTGCTGGCGGCTTGCGCTGATACATCCGAAGGCCGTCGTACTCGATCGCTCATGTCGTTGCGACTGTATCTCCGGGACGAGCCAGCAGCTGAGTCCACTCGGCGACCAAATCGTTCGCCCACGCGCGCAGTGACGTCTTCACCGCCGAATGTCGCAAAGGAAGAAGTGTGGAGAGATCGCCATTGAAGTTGATGACGACCGATATGCGACTGACACCTGGCACCGCCCGCTGATGAACTGCTACCGCCTCGGCTAGTACCACCGCGTCAGGCCGGCCTTCGATTCTGAATACTACCGCTGCATACACGCCTTCCGTGCAGAAGAAGTGCGCAAGCCTCCGAAGGTCTAGACGGAGGCGGGGATGATGGACTTGCCCGATCGTCAACCGATCACGGGGAGCAAGTGATGCTGCGCTGAGGGCTCTTTCCTCCAGAAAACTCATGGCGATGGCGAGGGCGACGGGGAGGCAGATGGGGAGCAGGAGGAAGAGGGAGATGGCGGAGAGTCAGAGTCGTCGTCTTCAGCTTCCTCAGAATGAGAGATCGAGGGAGAAGGGGAGGGAGAAGAGGGGAGGAGGCAAAGATAGGACACGTGGCGGGTGATCGGGCGCGCCGATTGGCTGCCGGAGACTTCAGGGGCGAGACGCACAGTGGCCAAGTCGTTGGGGCCGAGCTCAATCACGCGGTACCGCCCGAAGAATCGTGGCGCTAGCTTACCCTGGCGAGCACATTTCCTCACCTGCACTACGTCCCCCAGTTTGTACTGGGGCCACGGACCCGCATTCCCATTTCGGGCCTCGTAACTCCGGACCTGTCGGCCCTGGGCTAGTTCGGTCATTTTCTGTCGCTTTCGGGCTAGCCTGGGCAGCGACTGTTCCATTAACTCTAGGTGTCGTTTGGCCTTGTCCCGAGCCATGGCCCTGGTGGGCCGTCGGTTCAATGTAGACTCATCCGGGAGGCTTGGTATCGAAATGCAAGCGACATTATTGGTCCTTAATTGGAAGGGGCTCAGCCCCGTCGATTCGTGGGGCGTTCTGCGATGGACCGCCAGGATGTGATCGACGATATTGGGCCAAGGTCTCGGATCCCGTGCCGTGATGTTTCGTCGCAACGCTGTCTTTATCATCCGGTTAGCGTTTTCGACCAGCCCATTAGATTGCGACATGTGGGGTGATGTGTTCCGTAAGGCGACGTCGTGTAGGACTAGATTCCTTAACACCTCTCCCCTGAATTCAGCCCCGTTGTCGGTCAGGATCTCTTCGGTGTCCTGATGCATCCCGAGGAAACGGTTGACATATCGCACGATTTCCGTGGCTTGCCGCGTGCGACAAGGATACGCTTCGATCCATTTCGAGAAATGGTCGACAAATACAAGTAGGACTAATTACTCGCAACTATTAGGGCCAGGGGGCACCACTATGTCGGTAGTGTCTATGCTTACTCTCTGAAATGGCCGTTCAACAACCGTGGGCACTATCGACCTTGGTGGCTGAATCGACGCTTTATCAGCGGCGCAGACTTGACAGGTGGCGACGATGTACTTCACATCGTCGCGGATATTGGACCAGTACCACTCATTTTTATCGATAGCGGACTCCSTGATTCGTACAGCAAAATGAGCCGCAGTTTCTTCGTGGGCTGTCTTAACCCAGTCATACCGCATGAACGGATGCGGCACTACCATCCAAATTCCACTACCGTCCGTTTTCCATTTTTCTAGTCTACCTTCAACCCATCGATAGTCCCGAGCCCTTTCGTTGGCCCTCCTCCGATCTTCCTTGGTGAAATCCTGGAGGGGGTTACCTACTAGGGTGGCAATTAAGGCAATATCCGTCCATACTTCGACCCTTCTAAACCTTCGGGTCTTTTCCAATCCTTCTGACGTGGCATCCAAAAAGCGAGCCTCGGTCGGAATTTTGTCGGTCCGGCACAAGGGGCACAACCATGGTTTACTATCGTTCCGGTATTGGATGCACGAGCCGTGGGCCCGTGCAACGGACTGTCGGCAATCTATCCAATCCGTATATCCCACTCCGTTAGGACGAATGGAGACCGAATAGACGTGGGAGATGACTTCTCAAAAATAGCAAAATTTGTCAGTCAGGGAGGGGAGAGACGAGGAGGAAGGGGGAGAAAGAGGGGTAGTGGGGTTACCTTCATCACCCATCGCCACCGTTTTGCTTCTTGCCACGTGGGAGAACTGCCACTTGTCCGTACTTCGGTTCGTTAGTCAGGTCCGGCTCCTTCCACGGTGTAATCTCCTCGCCCTTTGGTACCTTGGCAAGTCGATGGAGACGTGTCAGCCCGTCTGCGTTGCCGTGTCGCTCTGTTTTTCGATTGACGATATCGAAGTCGTATTCTTGTAGTCGCACCACCCAGCGGCCAATCATGCCCGTGTAGTTGGTGAGTTTCTTCAGCGCCAGCAGAGGCTCGTGATCCATTACAAGGCGAAACTTTTGTCTGTAGAGATACGGATCGAAGTATTGGATTCCCCAAACTACCGCATAACACTCACCCTGAGGTGCGGAGTCGTTCCTTCGTTCGTCCGGTACGGTTCGTGACGCATACTAGATGACTTGTTCGCGACCATCGTTCCCTTCTGCGCTAGGATAGCGGAAATAGCTTCCGGTTGCCAGTCCGTGATGAGAATGAACTGCTTCGAGGGGTCCGGTCAAATCAAAATAGGGGCCTTTGCCAGAGCGTCCTTGAGGGTTGCAAAGGCCTGCTGGCACTCCGCGTCCAAGCTGAGAGGCTGGTCCTTCCGTAGCAGATTCGTTAGTGGTTGTGCAATCGCGGCGAAACCCTTGATGAAGCACCGGTAGTACGACGCCAGTCCCAAGAAGGCTCGAACCTGCGTCAATGACGAAGGGACCGGAGCTTCCTTCACCGCCGCAACTTTTCTCGAATCTGGCCTCAATCCTCCACGTGTCACGACATAGCCTAAGAACGAAATTTTCGAGAGGAAAAATTCGCTTTTCTCAAGCGCAATCTTGAACCCAACGTCTCTCAATGCTCCCAATGTCCATTCAATGCGTTGCGCAAGTCCGTGATAGGTTTCCGAATAGACTAGGATGTCGTCCATATACACGATCACGCAGAAGTTAATCATTCCTTGTATTAGCCATGTTTTGTTGACGAAGTTTTGGAACGTCATGTTCATCGCTCGCTGAAACATGGCAGGCGCATTGCAAATCCCTATCGGACACTGAACCCACTGCCACGTACCCTCAAACAACACAAAGACCGTTTTCGGTCGATCTTTTTCCCTTACCAGAATGTGATGAAAGCCATGCCGAATATCAAACTTGATAATTAGCGCATCCAATCGCATCCAATCGCATCCAACAGATCATCAATCCGGGGGAGGGGATGCACATCTTTGATCGTGATTTCGTTCAGCTTGTGATAATCAATGCAAATGCGAATTGCCCTGTTCTTCTTTGGTACTAACACTACGGGAAAGGACCAAGGTCCGGTAGCGGGTTCAATCCAGCCGCTGACTTCGAACTCCCGAATTCGTTCGAGAGCCGTTTTGCGTTCAATCAAGGAGTAGCGATAAGGTTTGCAATGAATCGGGGTGTGATTTCCTGTTTCAATTTCGTGTTGGATTACTAATGACAACCCAATGTCAGTGTCTGACACACTAATCGCTCCTTGATATTCCGTTAGAATATCCGCAATTGCTCGGTGGATTTCGTCCGGCACATATTGTGAAACGTGCAGTTCAAACAGTTGGTCCTAGATCCGAACGTCAATTTGTTTCGTGTTTGCCTGTTTTGTCAAATCGGGTGGGGGCGCCGAGATGAATGAATGATCCGATCGCCAGGAGAACACCGTGGCCATCATTTGAGCATCTTCTTCTCGGACTGCCACGTGTCCTTTCGGGGTTATCCTGTCACAAACATCCTGCCATGGCACTACCTTAGTTGCGATCTTTATCCCCAGTCCGTCTATTTCCGCTTCAAAACGCCCAGAGGGTTCCCGAGACCTTGCTTCCGCCCCCAAGCGTACCAATCTCACTTCTTTAGCCGAAGTTAGTAAAGACTTGGGTAGATCCGTAATGTCCCAGTAATGCTTCTTGTCGTTGTACCGCGCGAGGAGAGGGGTGATTCCTTCGTACAGAGTTATAGGGGGTTCCAAAGAATCGACCATCCTCGAAATCTGCACGAGGGGCTCACCCAAGATCATCGCCTTGGTCCTTTGAATTTTTCGGTTGAATAGTTGCATCGTTCTTGCTATCGTTTTGGGTGGCGGGTAACAAACACGTTGTCATGCTAAATTCAAGATCTCCGGATCATCCTCGTCACTGCTTTCCGCATCGTCTGTTGATGACTCTCCTTCTGCGGATTTCTCCCAGGAGATCATGCGGAGAGTCCCTGCCATTATCGGCGAAACCCGCGGAACTGTGTTAATAGTAGTGCGAAGGGTCAATCGCATGGGCACAGCGTAGGGTTTTCCTCCGGTATTTCAGAGGACGATCGATAGTCGTTCGAAGTCCAGGTTTGCTCGTAACGCCACAAGAGCGGGAAGTCCAAAGAGAACGTCGTACGTATTGACATCCAATACTACGACATCCCCAAGCGCATGCACTTTACCCAATCGGAAAGCGACATTGGTCATTCTTCCCACGGTTTTAATTCTTTCTTCGTCATCCGAAACGAGCTCAGAAAGCGTGATCAAGTCGTTTTTCTTGCCTGCCCTTTCGACCACTCTCAGTGAGATAGCCAACACAGCCGCTCCCGAATCTATAATAGCATTCTAAAGAATTCCCCAAATTTCTATGTCACACTCAGCGGATTTCCACGGAATTGGTTTAATCCGCAGAAAATGATCATCTTTCTGGATTAAACCTACCCGTATCGGATCCGAAGTACTTGTGGGGTTTTCTTCAGGCGCGGGGCTTTTGGCTTTCGCGTTCGGGGTTCGGGCAAGGGCGAATCGCTTCCGGTTCGCTTTGCAATGCTGTAACATTCGCTCGTTCGCCTATTCAGAGATCGAGATCAAATGACCGATCGGAAGGGGAATCCGATGGTCCAAAGCTCGGATGATGTTTAATACATCGATCTCCCCTGTGACAAAGGTGGGTCCTCCCGACTCCATCTCTCCTAGGGACAGTCGCCACTCCGCCACCTCGTTTGGTTCTGGCGCTGGTCTGATCGTTCCGATTATTCCAAGCCCAGGATATCCCAGCGATACGTACTGATCTAGCGGGATTAGTTCGGTGGCCTCTTCCGAGGTAGCCAGGGCACTTCCTCCACCCTCTATTTCTTCCATCAGGGCCCCGACTCGTCCAGGCCCGTTAGCGATGGGGGCCGCAGCCATAGGTGCGACCCCGATCCGCTGTTGCGAGGGTCGGTGGGGGCAATCACGAGGTAGATGGCCTGGCTGATGACAGGCGTAACAGACATTCGGATTATTTGCGACTCCTCCGAGAGCAGGGGCTGAGGCTACTTCTTGCTGCATCGGAGGGGCACGCACCGCAATGGGTCGCATGTTCCTCATCATGGCTTCCAGCCGAGCATTATGTTCTCGTTGCTCCTTTTTACTTTCTTGGATCAAACTAATCAAAGTTTTGGTTAGTTCGAAAATGGTGGCCGATTCGTTTGATCGTACAGGAGCCTCAACCGGCGGCGGGGGTAATGTCCTGACGGGCGGGGGCATCATAGGAGCAGAGATGCTCGGAGTCTCACTTAGGATTACTCGTTTGGGGCCTATCTGTTCCATATAGGTGACAGGTCCTGATACAAACCCCATGTTTTCAAATTTTGCTCTGTAAAGCAGCCAACTCTGCTCTTGCTCGAGCGAGCTCGGTCGAATCTCCATCTCTAGGGCAGTCTTCTCCTTCCAGGAAGTTCGCCATGAACTTCCGTTCCATCTCTTCCGCAACGGCCATAATTTGTTGCAGCGTATGAGTGATGGGGGAAAATTGCTTTCACAACTTAGCCCTGATTGTTCGGCTGCGGAGCCCGTCGATGAACAAATCTCTCCCTACTTGCTCACCTCGCTCAGTTTTTACGAACATTCGGTAGAACCGGTTTGGATATTCCGCAACGGATTCGAGAAGTTTTTGCACTCGGTCCTTCATCATGTATAGTGCTTGCTCAGGGTGAACATAATCGAATCGGTTCATAAAGTCCCGTTCGAAGGTCGGGAGATCCACCCATACATAGGTACTCAAACAATGATGAGTGTCTCCTCCCATTCGAGTTGGAATGTTGATCTGTGCTTCGTTGTCAGTGTACTGTTGGGCTCTAAGTGTGGCCAGCCATGCTCCTGCGAGATGGTGTGTGGGATCAAACAAATAGAGATTAGGTGGCGTCATGGGAGCTCGTGCACGTGCGGCGGGTTGATTTGGGTTAGCATTTTGTTGCTGAACCGGGTTCTGCACATTGGCAGCCATGTTGGCTGCTCGTCGGTTAGCCGATCTGCTTCGGGTAACGATAGGGTCGCGTCTATGCGCGTTCCGGGGGCGAGGTCGCCCACGGTTAGCCAGGTCGCCTAATTAGCGTGCTATCGATCCTAAGACCCTAGCCACGTGTCGGGCTCCGATACCAACCTCACCCCCGGCACGACTTCCTGATCGTAGTGGAGTATGAGCCTAGAAGTGCGAAAACGGGTGTGCCAAGGATTTTTGGGGGAAGTGGGGGAGTCTGAAGGGTATGAATGCAATTAGGCGAACGAGGGTTGCGCGCGCAAGGGTCTCACGGTCCGAAGGGGCCGGGACACTGTGGGCGACGGGTTACGGGAAAATTCCTCCGTGGTGGAGATGATCCCGAAAAGTTAGGCCGTCGGGGGCCGCCACGTGGCGCAGGCCGCCGCGTACCTGGGTTGGGCCTTCGGAATTCCGGAGTTCTCTGTGCGCCGCTATGTCGGCAGTTCGCGCAAAACGTATTGGGCCAATAGGGGGCTATGGCCGGCCACGGAACGACACTGAGTTGATGATACGGGAGAAGAAGGAGGAAAGGAGGGAAACTGGTGGTGATCTCAACGAATCTCGGGTAGGTGAAGTAGTAGTTGTGGTCGGGGGAAGGGAAATCGGAGCACCTAGGGTCGTTAGTGGTAGCACAGTGGAATTCCCGCGGACACAGCCGATTCTCCATGTGACAGGGGTATCGTGTCCTTATGAGCTCGTTTATTATAGGGGTGAAATAGTCCGCGTCATAGGATGAGTCTGAGCCCCAAGATCGCGTCATGGTATCATCGTCGGTGGGATAGCGTGGGTCGGGATATCGTCACCGCGCACGAGCACGTGTAGGTCATGCGGTTAGTGGCGCCTCAACGTGCTCGTACGGGATGATGGTTCCGTTGTGATTCCTTTTCGAGTGAGCGAGTGGACGCGCGGGAATATGTGGAAGGGCGCGACTCGTATCGCGTTTACACGTGTTCTCGCGCGGCATTCGCGGGGCCAGACTTCAGATCGTCGATTATGCAAAATGCAATCATATCGCGACCCCCGTCGCGGGAAAGCAAAAACGAGAACAAACCCACTATCGGGGCCAGATTCCTATCCCATCTACAACGACATCAGGTGCAGGCAAA
>BFEA01000522.1:150332-168362 GCA_003427395.1 Chara braunii | reverse complement strand
TGATCGAGTCCTCAGATAAGATACTGGTCTTTGCAGAATAATCCCTTTTTGTTTTCACTAATTTTAGTTTACCTTTTATTTTAGTCAGTACGACTGATCGTTATTGATCGACCTTGTTGCATCGTGGCAAARAAATAAGTCCTCAGTGAACTGTRGARKTGGGCGAGKAAGAGAGAAGCACCTGCGMGTAATAGCGAATCAAAACGTGCTAGCCMCGAAGGAAACTCGACGTGTGGAAGCCTRGTTTAAAGTGTTTAATGTGGCTGGAATTGAATACGTTGGTATTAGCTYGACTAGGCACTTGTCTATTTRGACGTGCTATTTGTATTGGGTGATTGYTTGGTTTCTTGGTGAGAGGTCAATGMGACGCGCASCCTTTGTATCCKTATGCTTAAGCTCTGTAATGGTGAAGGTTATGAGTGCAATTGGGGTCTAAACTCTTCTTTTCYYTTTTTCGTCAGCGAGAGACTSCATAGTGTTGGCTGCAYTGTGAGACTGCACTGCACAGCTACAYTGTGTAGCTGTGTGAGYGTATGMTCACTTGGGCTTACACATGCTCCCTCGACCGAAAGCCAACTAATAGATATACGRGSTCACTCGTGACCTRAGAAGRATTGAGTGTGCGAACACATAAGCAGGCATSTGCCCCAGTGAATAGGCKAATATATGCTTGAATGTGTGCMRGTTTGGTGAGTGCAAGTAGGTATCAGTYCGAGTAYGCGAATCTGCCTTTGGCTCACCGAATGTGCCTGCACGTCAAAGTGGGAGTACGGAGACAACTTCCTTTTTTTTTTATTACTATCTGAGTCTTGGGATATTACTTTCTGTAAACCCTGTGTTGGGTGGCTTGGCTGACCACATGGTCAAGTTAAAAGGATGAGCAGYYTTTCCATCCGTGTGCCCGGTGCCACGTGATCACATCGAGCTTTTGTTTCGTATARCTGCACRGTRCGTATTGCCTTGTGTGATTACACGGAACGATGGATTCGAGAGACCGAGCTGTGTGATTAGCTTCGCRMGACTGCAGGAGGTTGTGAGTGTACTGACTTGCGCATGTTCACGAGAAAAGAAGGAATGCCTATAGAGCTAAGGGTTAGAATRTGCTCAGAGGTAAATCGAGTGCGCGACTTTGTAAGTCTGCGAATGGYTGTGYGAGTTGTGGTATCTTCGAAAGGTCTGCAAACGCGTTGTTTGGTCAGCAGGACAACAAATCTCTTTCCTTTCTCATGAGTTCAGAGGCTGAGTGATGAAACGATATGGAACGAAAGGGCAGTTGAAAAGGGTGGCTTCCCTGCTTGTCAAGTTCTAGATGTGCGGGGACTGATTCCTCCTGCCTCTAGCAGTCTCCGGATCTTCGCTTGGTTGATTTTCTAGTTGTTTGGAGCGTTTTGATGGCTTAACTATCCTAATAAAAAGAAAGATTTATCTGCACAAACACGTACGACCCGCCCCCAAAAAATTGACAGTCAAACAGTACAGGTTCAAGGCGGGAGGGGCTCCACGTCTGCTCAAACCCCGACAAAACTCATGTTCAACTGGGGGAATTAAGGCACGCTCTACATGTCAAAAGACGAGTATTTGACGGGACAGTTTAGTGTTCCGAATACATTTCTTAGGGCGCACTCAGTGTACAGGTAGCCTTCAATCTGATATTGTATTAAACTCGTCACTGAAGACTGAGTACTTACCTAGAGCTCATAATATTGATCATACTTGATACGAGTGCTTGCACTCGTGGCTAGTGTGATAGACCTTTGAGGGTGAAAGATGGAGAGAAGAGATACAGTAAGAGTAACCTATTCGCTGCACCAGGACATGACCAAAGGCTGGAAAGAGAGAGTGATTGAGAGTTTTCATCGCTAGAAAAAGCTTATGAGGGAACAAGCTCTGATGTTAGTGAGAGGTCACACAATCGTGGAGTATACTGGCTATATTTATGGGTCTGACGGGGAATTACACAGTACTCTCTCATCAGTGGAATCCGTTGAGGAGGCAAAAAGGGTGGTTGTCAGAGATCAGTGAGAAAGTTTAAGTCTCCAACTCGGTGAGAGAGGGGTTCTCTTCAGACAGAGACAGGCCAAAAGGAAAGAACCAGGATCAGAAAACAGGTTACAACCGAACACGGAGTAGATCATTGAGTCACGAGCAGTAAATGAGACGGCAAGCAAACAAGGGATAGTTATCACTTGATTAACAACATTCACATACCCGTCATCTGTCAACCAGCAGCATTTTATTTTTCCAGGACAACATGCCAGACGTCCCTGCTATGCATCTTTCAGTTTTCGACTGACTGCCAGCTAATCAAGGGATGCTCAGTTCTTGATCATGGGTTGATCCACAGTTGAACGATATTTGATTGGCGATCAGTCAGTGCTCAGACAATAATCTCAGCGATACTCAACCTTCATGGTTTTGGTTATCAACTAGCAGCCAGGAAAACACCAATCAGAACAGAACTTCAGGAAGGTAATTAAAACTGCGACCCTCAACAAGCAATCAGTTTTCAGACCAGTAGTTGACCAGTTTTTTTCTGCTCAGCAATCATTCGATCCTCTAATCAGCAGCATTCAGAAATCAGCAAGCAATCAGTTTTTAGACCAGTAGTTGAACAGTTTTTGTGGTCAGCAATCATTCGATCCTCTAATCAGCAACATTCGGAAATCAGCAACCAATCAGTTTTTAAGGACAGCAACCGGAGAACAGCAACCAGGAAGCAGCGACAAGAAACARCAATTYGAAACTGCCGTCTTAAAATGGAGGTYTACCCAATAGCCTTCTCATACYTGGATCATCCATGAGTTGTCYGTCTCGAGTCGGGCGAACTGGTGTAGCGAGAGATCARCGAGATTATGGACAGTARCAACACAGTTAGAGTCTCCTGCTCGCTATATCTGAGCACTGCAGAAACCTGGAGGGAAAATGCAGTTGAGAAATACAATTTGCAGACAGCCATGATGATGGAACATGCATTGTCCCTCGTGAGGAATCACACGAAAATCGAGTACACATACTACTTGCYTGACAAGAACGGCAGGCTATGTGCCACCATAACTTCCGTGGGTTCTATTGAGGAAGCAAGRAGGGCTGTTGGCAGCCATCGGTGAGCRTTTGGTCTCTGAATAGCTCATTTATTCGGACAATCAGTAATCATCTAGTCGGCAATCAATCATCAACAGTCAAGTACTAGTGATCATTTTCCAGCAATCAGCTTTCTGCAGTCAGTTGGGTAGCCAGTTCTTCGGGACCATCTGGTCAGTTTGCACTGACAAGAGTATTCATGTGCACAGTTAAGTCTACGCCGGTCAGCAAGTCAGTGCTGGCCAGCCTCAACCAGATCTCATGCAAAGAGGCATTCCATTATCGGTATGTTAGTGCCATTGGTTTCAGACAAGGAGATTTGTCAATCTTCATTGTCCAGACCAGTTTTGCTAATGGCACTATCCACGATCTGAGGCCTTATCTGAAGAAGGGTAAGGAAGTTCATGAACTTTTCGATCCGGTCTGGATCTTAGCCACTGAATATCTCGAGCAGAGAGAGAGGGAGCTCGATGAGAGTGGTACTACGTTGATCTGCAGCTTCGGGCCGATGCTTTAYATTGACTATCCTAGGCCTCCAGTCCCTTCACTTCTCACAGATRGCACGAGTTGGYTGGATATGATCGGTTTGGCGAAGAGGTACATCTCTCCGGCAGTAATTGACATTGAGGCGTTGACTGAGCCTACCGAGTATCCCTATCTCAGAYGAGGGGTCTTTTCAGTGGACGGGCTGCCTACGTTGTGGGAGGAGTTCTGCTCTATGGTTAATTACCGTGTTATGTRCCTCGGATGGTCATGMTCAGAGCTTGCAGGCTACAGGTGGYTTTTTGTCACGAAGCCTCAGTCTCAGATTGTACAAGGGCGTGGGTTTCGRCACTAGGGAAGATCAGTGAAAAGAGATTGAGAGAGACTGATCAGAGGGATGAGTGAGGACTTTTGAGAGATGCTGACCACGCTCGTCTATGTGTACTTTCTAAGATAATTACGAGTTCTCATTCTTCCCTCATTCAATTGCCCCTGTCTTTGCTCGAGTCAGTCATTCTTATTTTCTGCATTATTATTGCTTGATGATTGCCTTCGTGGATGTTTTGTCACAGTTCTCAAAATCAGATTGACATAATTGATGCATGCATAGCACCCCATAATTTTATGATTATTATTTGCATAACTCTTTGCTGTTCCGAATCAAAATAAAAGATTCCTAAGACCGGGGACCGGCGAAGACCGCAATTGAAGGGTCTCGCTCGAAGACGGACGCACACAGCAGGAAGGGATTTGCATTATTTAATTTAATTTATTTATTGCAATTACATTCAAAATCCTGCGTGACAGCCTGTTGGCTTTCCGGTCGCCCGAAGTGGTTAGGCTGAAAAAAATGCGACAAAAATGGCGCCGTTGCCGGGGACATGAAAAGTTTTTCGTGTCCGAAACGGACCTGGGTCATCATCATCATCTTTGAGCTTTGATGAGGACTTGAGAACTGTTGACATTTTTTTGTGAGCTTCATGTTAACTTTATTATTCTCATTTAAGTCTCGATTTTCTTGAGAATCACGACTGCTAACTGTGATTTAATTCTTCCTTGTGTGAGGTACCACACTGGATCGGGAAAAGGAGATTGACATTAATGACTGGAGAGAATCGAGCTTTATACTAGGTATGCCCAATTATCGCCCAACACACTGAACGGAATTGAAAGGAAGAGAGTGAAACGCATCGGGACAGATGCTGGTCAACGGTGTTCTGAAAGAATTGTCTAAATTTACTACAAGAGGGATATTTCCTTATAAGTATGAGGCTTGTTGGGGCTATCATTCTTGTGGTTCAACCATCTGCGTAGTGCTGACTCATTTCTTGGAGGGAGATATCTACGATATCCGCCCATATGTCAAGGAAGGAGGCAGCAATGATGGTGAAAATTTTAATTGGTTATGGGAGATCGTGATCCAATTTATTTATGATGAAAAGACAAATTTGATCAAGCAAAAGAGGAAAGTGGAATGGGGTATAATGCCAGTAACATACAAGACTGTTCGAATCGCTCCTATACCTGACAGCTATTATGATGGGACTAACAAGCTGCCGATATTTAACATGGTATTGACAAGTGAGAAAAGAAACAGTGGTCATGAGAGCTGAAGAGGTTTCAGCAGAAGTAATCAGACAAAGAAGGTCAAATTTCGGCAGAGGTTCGGGTCTAAGTCAAGAGAAGATTGAAGGTCTCCTAAGGTCACTGAATACTCTAAACAAGAGAGATGCATGTTCATACGAAGTTGTCAGATATGAGATGGTCGAGAGCGGATGGGAGCAGGAACGATTATATGTACAGACATTCTATTTCACAGATCTGGATGTGTATGATGTGAGGATCTATGTTCCAAAAAAAAGAAGCATTGATGCAGTGTATGGGAGATGCTGGGGATTTGCTGAAGAGGTAGTACTGAGAGAGAAAGGGAGACTTGAGAGAGAGAACAAGTGTTTCACTGGGTCTACTCGATTACTATCTTCCAGGGATTTCCAGCTCCTCCCTTGCCTGATATAAATTTATCAAAAGATGATTGGTTTGCGGTGATTGAGTTTGCCCAGAAAGTGAAAAAAGGTCAAAGAGTCTGATGAGTCGATGTTATGTACCCTTGGGGGAGAAACATAAGCTTAGACTGATAAGAGGCCATGAAGGGCTGAGTAGGGCCGAATCAGACAAGCTGCTGAATTCTCTTAATTCTATAGCGTGTAAGGTCGTAATCCCTTATGAAATCGTGAGGTATGAAGTCATAAAGGGATTAGGGCAGGAACAAAACAGTCTGTATGTTCTTACATGCTATTTTATTGATCTTGATGAATATGATATTGGGATTTATCTGCCGAAGCAAAGATTTGATGAGAGCCGAAAAGATGCGCGTTGGCAACGAGCTTCGGATCTTGCACATGATGAGAAAAGAAGATTAGAGCGGGAAGGATGAAACTTCTCCTTTAGTACCTATGTTAGACCTTTTTTTGGGATACCATCTCCGCCTGTTGAGGGACTCACGTTCTCAAGAGATAATTGGTATGCTATGACGAAGTTTGCATGGAAAGTGAAGAGAGCCCAAGAAGAATACTCTCAGTAGCCAAGATAACTACTGTGAGGGGTAAACTCTATGAGGTAATAAGGTGTAATAATCCTTTTGTGATCCTGAGGTATGAGACTTGTGAGAGAGGGCCTATAATATTTCACATTCCAGTGGTAAAATTCATGAATACTGGCAGTCTGGACGTACGGATTTATATATCAACTGGACTAGAAAAGGAAGATGACTACTTGAAGTGTCAGACAAGCGCTTACATTAGTCTCATAAGAACCAAAGAGTGACTTGAAAAACTAAAGAGAAAAGTAACCTGGGGAAAAGAAGTAAGACAATTCGAGAGGTTTCCTGAGTTCTTGATTGCTAAAGGATTTGAAGGTAGGAGAGATTGGATGCTTCTGTTGGAAGCCATTGCTGAGATTGGTATAGCAAGAAAAAAAGACTCCACTGTGATGATAAAATCCCTACTCCTGAGTACCTTTGAACACAGATTCGAGGTCCCTGATTATGCCCAACCTGACATCTACCTTTCAGATGTTGCTTATGATGATTAGCAATGTCCAACTTGACTGAACAGCTGACACTAGGAGTTGTGTTGGAAGGTAGAGTAGTGAAGATAGAAGGGACTCTTCGGATCTCTGATAGAAATCTTTCTACCCTGGATGAGCTTGAGTTTTTGCAACCTTTCTTGGATCGCATGAGAGATTCTGCCTTGAGAATTACCACTGACCAGATTGAGATAAGCTATCTGTTAAAGGTGGTGAAAGTGTGAACTACTGAGAGAGTATCATATCATACTTTTCAGGAACGGGTCTCTCTTGCAAGAAGGATCAACAGCGGACTGTAAATGATGCAATTTGATAATGAGATTATAGATCTGACTCGATATTTTATGATCCAGGGTACTATAAAAGGGTATGACAGAAGACTGAGTAGGGGTGATGAGAAAGAATTGATTGAAAATTACATTGGAAGGCTGAGAAGGATTGCGCTGCCCTTGATCACTACCCTGTCAATTATTGCTTATACCCTATATGTACAGAACTCTCATGGGGTAGAGCAGACAAGAGAAGAGAGGAACGAGTCTGTATCTCTTGTGAGAAGAGTGAGGGATTGAAGGGCAAAGAATAAAAAGGACAAGAGTTACAGAAAGAGAAGTGAATACTTGGGGAAAGTCTATGGTCAAGATGGCAGGGCGAGCAAGACCAAGTACATCTGCAAGGACCAATGAAGGGGCCTTGGTTGGGGTTATACGAGAACTGGTCGAAAGAGTTGATACAATCAAAGGAGGGTAAGACATTGCAAGAGCAAAGAGGCCAGATGAAAGAATTCCCTGCTTCAGAGAACCTCAAGTTAATGACTTCCTGGACGAGTATGAGTTATTTGGACTCAGTTATGGCTGGACAGATAAGCAACGGCTTAAGCACCTCCTATCTTATTGTGATACTGATTCGAGACTGGCAGTTCAAGAATTAATGGAAGGTGCTACTACTTGGGAAGAAGTCAAGGAGAGACTGAAAAATGAATTTGAGAAAGATTCAGTCCCAACCACAACTAAGGACTTACTCAACATCAGAAGAGCTAAATATGACACTTTCAATGTTTTTCTTCAGACCTTCATCCGAACAACAAAAAGAATTCCATATTTGGACGAAGCTCAGAGATGCCATATATTTTTGACAAACTTTACTTACACTGAAAGGCAAGCAGTCCTTAATCAAGCTCAGCACTATCCTCCCAGATGGGATAAAATGGTTGCAATCATAAGAACTCTACCTACTGTCTCCCATAAGAAATGGTCACTGAATCAGATCAGTACTTTGGCCAAGGACTGGGAGACTGAGAATGGAATGAATAGAGGAAACAATTTGACTACTGAGAATATTCTTCAAAAAGTGATGGCTAACTTTATGCGTGCAGGGCCTGCAACGCATGTTGAGGATGACAGGGGAAAGAAAAAGGTTGAAAGTGAGGAAGATGACGACGATGATGATGACAACGAAAATCATGGTAAGAAGGGGGATTCGTCCAGAACGAAAAGGAATGAGAAGAATGGTGATGGAGGAAACAGAGAGAGAAAAAAATATGATGAGCGTCCTAAGAGGAGTTTCACTTGCTACTATTGTGGTGAAAGTGGACATACTACCACCTACTGCAAGCCACTTGAGGAGGATGTAAGGAGTGGGGTGGCAAAAAAAGATGCAATGGGTCATGTCTGTGATAACTCATGGAATAAGTTGGATCCCAGACATCCGGGAGGTATGACGCTTCTTGCTCTTAAACATGATGAAAAGATGAAGATTAAGAAGAAGAGAAAGGCCAATGTAAATATTCATTTCCTCACCGGAGACTTACCCAATGAACTGGTACAAAGGACAGATGACCCTCATACCATGATTGAGTTGTTTCTGCAGTCCTTAAGATTGACAGAGTGTGAGCCTCGTGAGACATTAATAAGTGAGTCTCCATTGGGAGGGAACCCTACTTTTCAGAAACCCTTTGGATTAGTAGAATCCTCTTCCAATGAAATGGCTCATTTCCTGGCTAACATGATTTACCTCCAGAGCTTGTCATGGAACCTAGTGTCAGGGTTGGTGAAGTAAGGAACCACCAAACCCGTATGACACCCCAAATGATAGAAGAAAAGAAAAGAAAGAAGGTTGAGGAATCACTTATCGACATCCTTGATGACCCTGAACCGGAACGTTTATAGGAAAAGAATGAACAGGGAAAAAAGAAAAAATTTATTCTCAAGAGTGATTTGGATGATGAGACTGTGATTTCTGATGTAATTGCTAAGATGCTGGAAGAAACGGAAGTGACACTGTCTTTCAAGGAAGCAATGACGCTGACGCCCAAACTGAGAGAAGAGTTGAAAAGGTTAATTGAAAAGAAGAAAATGGGAGTTAATTATTTGGGTCAGTATTTCCCAACCAAGTGAATAGATCACTGTCAGGTTGTAAGATGAGATTTGCAACCATGGGTTGTGGACATCTTGCAATTCGCATCAATCAAGTGAAGATTTTAGCCCTAGTAGATTCTGGGGCAGAGATGATACTTCTTTCACAAAGAACGATGGAAGCTTGTAATTTATCAATTGACAGAACTGCACAAAATGTGCTAAGTAATATCGCAGGAGAGCTGTTCGTGGCAAGTTTTATTGATAATTTACCTATCAAGGTCGGAACAATGACTGTGAAGTTACTGGGTTTTGTAGTACCTGATCTGGATCATGACTGTATCTTGGGAACTCCATTCTTGCATAAGATGGAGGCGGTCAAATTTTTCAGTCATGAGGGGTCATTCTGGATCAGTCTGCAGGATCCAGAGACTGCTCAAGAGCAAACCTTTATGGTCGGTACGAAAAATGATTTCAAGCATCAACTATCTGCTAATTCGATCAGGAGGGAAGAATCTGTTGAAAGAGTTAGGAGACTAAAGGAGGAAGGAAAACGAGAAGCAAAAGAAGAGATTTCAGTGGGAATCAATAAAGTTTCGAAAATAATGAGAGTCATTGGTAAACTCGAGGAACAGGATGGGCAAATTGAAGCCTTCAAGAAAGTTGTGGAAACTGTTAAGGGAGGGAAGATGGAATTGAGATTTGCATCGACTCACCCTTTTTTAGGAAAATAGTCACTGGGTCGAAAAGAAAATACAAACCCAAGGGGGTAAAGAAAAACCTAGTGACAGTCTTAATAGAAAAAGATTATGATGAAGCATTGGAAAATGAGAGGCAAATCATAAGAGTATTGAGGGAATCAGCAAAACTGGAGAATAGGGTCAGCAGAGAAAGGTTTGACACAATGAAGATAGGATCGGATCAGTTTATCTTGCCTAAAGAGAAAGAATATATCTTCAGGATGTGTCAGGAATTCTCAGGTGCTTTCTCCTTTAATGATGAAGAGAGAGGACGGTTGGATGTGGACATGATCAAGATGACCACGATTTTTATTGTTGATCATGTTCCATGGAATGATACACCAACTAAGTATGCCCTAAAGGAAGAAGCGGAAGTAGTAAAGTACCTTGACAAGAAAATTGCATCCAATGTTGTTGAACCTGCTGATGGACCGTATGCTAACCACTGGTTTTGTTTGTGGAAACCAGGGGGCATGCTAAGATGGATACAGAATCTTCAGAAACTCAATTCTGTGACGGTACGTGATGCAGGTAGTATTGCTTATGCTGATCTCCTCACTGAATCCTTTGCTGGTCAATGTATTTATTCCCTAGTTGACCTGTATTCTGGTTATGATCAGTTCCTTATTGATCCCACTAGTCGGCCGATGACTGTCATTCACACGCCAAGGGGGCTTGTTCACATGTGTGTGGTACCTCAGGGCTGGACTAACGGAGTGGCGGTGGTTCAAAGGGATATGATCAAGGTCATGCAGGACATCTCTCCTGAAACAACCCGTCCCTATATTGACGATAATCCTGTAAAAGGAGCCTTGGTAAGAGATGAGAATTTGGTCGCAGGGGGAGTCAGAAAGTTTGTCTGGGAACATGCTGAAGGAGTAAAGATGGTCCTAGAAAGACTTCGGAAGTATAATCTGACTGCCAGTGGGCCAAAGTCCCTTCTCTTCCAACCAGAAGTGATAATCTTGGGCTTCAGATGCTTATCCAAGGGTAGGAGCCTAGATCCCAAGAAGATAGACAAGATCTTGAATTGGACTCTGCCTCTCAAGAGAGTGACAGACGTTAGGAGCTTATTGGGAGTCTGTGGATTCTGGAGGATTTTTATCCCTCATTTTGCTGCCCTTGCAGAGTCTCTGAGAGAAATGCTAAGACGAGGGACTAACTTAGCATGGAATGATAAAAGACAGGCTGCAGCAGAAACGTTGAAAAAAAAACTAAGAGACGGTGGTGTAGTGCTGGGAGTGTCATATTATGATGATGAGGAGACAAGACCTTTCATCATTGAGGCTGATGCAAAACCAGTGGCTCTGGGTGGAGTGCTTATACAGAAAGATGAAAATGAGAGAGAAAGACCTTTAAGATTTGAAAGCAGAACCCTCAATTTTACTGAAAGAGGCTACACAAATTTAGGAAAGAGTTACTGTCAATCATCCATAGCCTCAGGTGCTTCAGGCACTACGTCTTGGGAAGGAGATTCATCCTGAGGACTGATGCATCTGCTGTGATTGGTGCCATTAAAAAGCACCAATAGGTAGATCCAATGATCAGCAGATGGATCGCCTTTATCTGGACATATGATTTTAAGCTGGAAAATATCCCCACTGATAAGAACAGAGCGGATAGCCTAAGCCGGATTGAGTGGCAAGAAGAAGAAGAAGATGTGAATGGAACAATTGAAGAATCTGCCTATGTTGATAATTTTCTTAATGAAAAAGATGATGAGGATTATGAGGCACCATGCTCCTACAAGTGGAGTCTGTGGCCTGAAGAGAGAGAGAGTTGGGGAAAAATCCCAAGTGTATACGTTTATGAATCGATTCTTGGGAAAGAGGAAGAAGATGAACCAAACGGTTGGTATGCCAGGGTTAATGCAGCGGTAGTGGCTGCTCATGAGATTGGGGAAAGTTCAGGTTCAAAGGAAGAAGAGGAGAATGAAAAAAAGGAAGAAGAGATATTTTTTTTCTTTGAAGAATATCATGAGAACTATCAAGAGATTGGCAGAAAGATGGAAAAAGAGCAACTAAAAGAATATTACTGTAAAGATTCAAGGAAGAAATTCAGACTAAAAAGAGGACATCTCTTTGTGGATGGTAAGGGAGGCCTACCTCCGCTAAGAGTGGTATGTGGTAAGATGAGGCAGTTAGAGATAATCGCTGCTCTACATGAGGGGGTTGCCGGTGGTCACAGGGCTGCTGAGGCTACCTACTTCAAGACTATCAAACTCTACTTCTGGTCTGGCATGAGAGACATGATTCTCAGATACTGTAAATCATGTGTTTTATGTCAGAAGAGGTCTACCACAAGGATGATTGAGCCCCTATTCCCTATAATCCTGGCAGAGCCAGGTAGTAAAGTTCATCTGGATCTCATCACTATGCCCCCAGGCAAGGGCGGGATGAGATATATACTAAACATGAGAGATAATTTTTCTGGATACGTTGAGGTAAAAGCTCTGAAAAGGAAGACAGCCGAGCAAGTGGCTGATTGGATAGAGGAAGTCTATCTCAGGTATCCTTTTATCAGAGAATTTGTCTCAGACAGAGGATCAGAATTGATAAATGAGGTTGTCAGAAGAGTTACACTCAGATTGGGTGACAGAATTCGGTATGTGACTACTTACCATCCTCAAGCGAATGCTTCTGTGGAAAGAGGCCACAAAACTCTGAGAGATTCATTGGCCAAGCGGTGTGAAGGGAAGCTCAGTAACTGGCCAAAGGTGTTAAGAGTTGTTGTATATGCTGATAATATCACAGTCAAGAGAACTACTGGTTATGAACCTTTTACACTGTGGTATGGCCGTTATGTTACGTTATCAATTGAGAGTATTGTCAAAACATGGTCACGTCAAGAAAACGACAGAGATTATTCTATTTCAGAACTCCTTCAAATCATAATGAGGCAGATATCTGAAGTTGATCAGGCAGTGATGGATGCAGCAGAGAAAATGACAACCAGCAGACTATCGGATCAAGAAAGATGGAACAAGAAAAGATACATAAGAAAAGAGAAATTGAAGATTGGAGACGTTGTTCTTTTGTTTGACAGTTTTCTCTTGAGACACAATGGACTAAAAGATTGGAGCCTAGATGACTTGGTTCTTACAGAATCACAGGAGAAGCAGAAGGCAAGGTTTATGAGATCTCAAAAATTGATGGATCCAGGGTTCATGACATGGTATCAGGGTCAAGACTTCGTAAGTTCATCTTCAGAGACCCTGACTTGATCCCTACAGTGTTTCAAAAAAGAGGAAAGAGAAGTCAACCATCCAAGTAAGAGAACAGTCATAGAGGACTGAGAAAGAGTACAGTAAGACACTGAGATAGTGAGGCTCAGTTATCAGCAGACAATGATCATTCTTGCATAGTCAATTCAGCATTTCAGTTTCAGTACTTCAGTTTCAGCATCTCAGTTTCAATGTTCCAGTTTTCAGCAAGTCATTTCATTATCTATTTCAGCAAGCAACTAAGTTAATGAGACTATATCTTTGATGCAGCGCTGCAGCCGTTCCATGAGTGTCAAATCCTGAGAGTAGGGAGTAACTGTGAGTACAGTTCAGGGAGCATTGACACAATGTCAAGATCTAAGAAACTCATGGTTGTGGCACATCAAATGATATAAGCAGTACTACTCTTATCATAAAGAGAAAGCCTGATGGTCATAAAGAAATCCAGTCTTGTCTGAATGAAAGTTATCAGCAAAAGGACTTTGTGTCTCTAACTAAGTTGTCCATTCACGAGATTCAGATGAAGGCAGGCATAAAGAAGTTAAACTTTACTTGACTAAGAGTGGTCAGTAGAAGGACTTCGTGCTTTTTGGCTAAGGGCCTGTCTTCACTCAGATGAGGGAAGGGACCCCTCTAAGATCAGAGTTTCAGTATTTCCTTGAGACTGACGGGACGTCTCTTGGAAAAAGGAATCCAGCTGACAGAAGGGACCTCTCTGGGGCTAGCACTAAGTTCTTTGCTTAAGGCTGAAGAGAGGTCTCTTGTGAACTCTTAGTGTTGGCTAGCATGTTATTGTTTAGTGCCTCTTGAGACTGACGGAGCGTCTCTTGAGAAATGTTTGTCCTGTATGGGGCGTGGGTAGTCTGCCTGTGGGGTCATGATCTGCTTGCCTGACTGTATGTGTCTGGGGTTTTCTTCTCTAACCTAAGGATGCGTTGATTGTCCGGGCCAGCCAGAGCCTTAGCGCAGTAGGTTGCAATTTGGTGGGGTCAGCAAGTTCCCGACGCGAGTGTCGAATTCCGTAGTCAGCTGAGGCTAAGACTCCGGGAGTCTGGCCTATAAGGCTAAAATGAGTCGGCTGGAACCCTACCGCAGTCAGAGGATGCAATCCAGTGAGGTTAGCCAGAGCCTGGAACTGTGGTTAGACCAGGTCCCACGTTCAAAAATGTGGGCGGGGTAGCCAACCCCCTTGGCCAAAAACTGGTACGTGAGCCGGTCCCTGACCACAGTGGTCAAATCCGAATTCGGGACAGTCAGACTGACGGGACGTCTACTGTCATAGGGTGACCAGACCCGCTATAGTCTGGGTGTCCTGGCGAGAGTGCCAAAGGGCTGTCATACTTGAGTAGTGGGTATGATTGGTCCTGACCTTGAGGCAGGTCAAAGGGGCTGTCAAGGCAAATGGTCTGACTAGTCCTGGCCTGAGGCGGGCCGAATAAGGTGTGTCAGACTGACGGGACGTCTGACATTCCTGGCCAGTGGTGGGCCGAAACCAAGGTAATCAATAAATCCCGGGTATGAAGAATTGTTATGTATTAATTATTATTTATTATTTATTATTTATTATTTTATTTATGGATTTTTATTTTAATTTATAAATGCTTGACTGCTGGTTGTCCGAGGGTCTGCTTGCTGGGATATGGTTGTTGTCTGTGGGACGTGCTGGTTTTGCAGGTATACAAATACTTATCTGAAGCTCCCAGACCAGAGAAAAGAAAAAGGGTTTGGTATCTCCTCCCCTTTATCTGAGAAGTTGAGGAGATGCCTCACTCAGATCAGAGAAAGAAAACAAGGGTTTGGTATCCCCATCAGGTGTTTGAGCAGCTGAGGAGACACCTCACTCGGACCAGATAACAGAAAAGAGGGTTTGGTATGCCCTATTCCCAGCATGGCAGGTAGAGTGAGTGTCCTCGTTATCAGTGTCATCCCTGGCATAGACGCCTGATCTGGAGCTAAGGTAACCTCCATGTGAAAAACCGACACTTAAACAAGTCAAGCAAGCAGACAACATCCTTCTTAATTTTTTATTTTTTTTTGGTGGCCGACAAGCGGCCTGGTTCACAAGGAACCTGCATCCCTGGTCTTAAGGAAGCCAAACTCTCAGGCCTGGGATGCTATGAAGTGGACTGAACGGAAAATTTTATGAGTCGGAATCAGACTCAAAAGGCTGAGAAGAAGTCATGCTTATACAGAACATAAAAGATGGTCATGAGTTCGAGCTGGAAAAGAAAGAGAAGGAAGAAGATGTTGAAGAGAATGCAGTGATTAGGGTGATGGGGTGATGAGACAGCACATGGGACAGAGAGGGGTGGAACCAGCACTATGGCCTTGCTTACTGTTGGAGTGGTAGGAGGCCTAGGGAGATAAGGGGGAGAGGAAGCACTGGGTGTACTATAGCGCGCATCAATTTTTTTCCGGAGATATTCCATCCTGTCTGGGGATGGAGTTTTCTCGTACCACCCTGATGATGGATAACGTGAGTAGGTCCTCGGGTGCGCGTAGCCTCTAGGTTCTTCTTCCTCCTCTTCTTCTGAACTATAAGTGCGCCGTGCCCTCACCGACGGCTCCTCCTGAGCCTTCCCTGTCCTACCTCCCCTTCCTCTACCCTGTCCGCGACGTGCCTCAGGCATGATGTAAAGTGAAGCAGTTGTTAAGCAAAGGATAAAAGACAGTGGATCTCTCCTAAGACTATGGCTGAGAATACTATATGAGTAAAATTCATAAAGACAAGACTATAAATGCACCGACTATGAAGAATTATGGTACACTGCATAAGAGAGAAGAAGAGCGCTAAGAGGGAAGTCAGGTATTAAGTGAGAAGATAGCTGACCGAGGCGCAAAGAGAGAAGGCTGGATTACAAAGTGAGAACGAGCTCTGAACGAGAGTGCAATCATAAAAGGGAAGACGAAAGCAGAGAAAGAAAGTAAGCGCTATGAGAGAAGTCTAGCGAAGAAAAGAAAAGGGGGAGCGCTAAGAGAGCGGACGAGCGCATTGAGAGAGCGAGCGCTAAAGGGTTGCACAAGAGTGCGGCGCGGACGTCAACGCAAGCTACATCAGAAGTGGATGAAAACGTCTACCATTGTAGCTGTTTTTTATACCGGATCGCGTCGCAAAACTTTGACCCAGCGGGGACGCTGGGTGGATGTTTCGTGTTATGTCGGAGGGCGCGGTGTCCCGGCCCTCCTCCGGTTGCCAACTCCCTACCTGGTACCTAGGCTATGGTATGATGTGGACCAGTCCCGGTGGCGTTGCCCTCAGCAAAAGGGGTGTGCCACAAGACTTCCATTGGTCCACGCAGGCTCGGCGCCCTGCTGTACAGCCGAGCACAACCGGCCTGTGACCGTGGTAGCCGCCGGGCTCGTCCTGGGATGCGAAGGTGAAGGGACTGGCGCAATCTTTTCTGGTGCGCACCGAGTGATCTTCTGCCAAGTTATGGGTTAGGTGTGTGGAACAAAAATATAGAAAACAAGGAAAAGAAGGTAGAAAACCTGATCAGCACGTGAGTCAGGACCGTTGCTTTAGTCCAGAATGATTCAGCAACGATCGTCTACTGCATCGATTGAGTTTTCCTTTCCTCTTGTTATTTCTGTTACTATTATTTCTATTATTATTTATTTGCTGATTTTCAGATGTAATTTCCCCTGTTGTCGGGACTCTGTCACTTCGAGGGGGGGGCAACGGTCTTGTTTCCGGGCCGTGGTCACTGTTAGTCTAGACTGAGCCTGCATGGGGTTGAGAGGACCGTCTGGTCCTAATGGTCGTGATCTGGACCAGGTACAGGGATAGTAGCTGAGTTCAAGGGTACATACGGTAATTTCTGGGAAAAGGAGCGAGTAAGGAAAAAAAAGGAAGAAGGAAGGGCCTCGGGGTTTAGTTTTGTGCGAGGACATGTTCCACTATTCGGACGGAGCCGCTGCACCAATGAACCCTGAATCGCCTTATTATTATTATCATTATTACTTCACCGGTTTTCAGACGTGGCCCTTTTTTTTCCTTTTGTCGTTTCGCGGGAAGGCCAATGGTCCGAATTTGGAGTTGCGATCCGAGTTGGCCCTCTTGTATCATCTGGGAATGAGCGCCGACCGTGCCGCGCGGTTGGACCCCAAAAGGAGGGCGACCCGCAGCCGCATTGGTAGGAGGAATATCACCCTCTATACAGGGTCATAAACCCCCTCCTTGCCGTCGGACGTGGGTACCCATTAGGGGTAGCATTCTGGTGTTTTTAATAGGAAGGAAACAGGTGGTCGGTATCCCGTTATGGGACCGTCTCGGTCGTCGTTGGTCCGTAGTAGCGTTGCGGAGCCCTGAAAGTGACAGTAGCAAGAGGTCTAGTCTGTACTTCCATCGTTGAGTTACGAATGCCGACCCTTCAAAAAAAAAATTGTTTGAGAATATTTGTATTTTACTTTTTTTATATATAAAAACATTTTAAATTATTATTTGAATTTTCTTCAGCACTCCGGGATCGCAGCTTTGCTAAGTTCTATAAAAGAGGGAGCCCTTGGGTCTTCCGGAAAACGAGTGAGGCTGTCGTGTTGCGAGTAGGGCGGTGGTGGCTCGCTGAGGTCTTTTGTTCCTGACGGATCTGAGCCTGGTTAACCATCACCCGCTCCGGGGCGCTAGTGCTGGCTATCTGGCGGCCAGTTAAAGTGCATCAGCTAGCTACCTCCTGTGCTGGCGCAGCTAGCTTGAGACCAATAAGTCAGGGGTAGTGGGTGCCTGTGCGAACCGAGTGCCTGTTCCTAGAGACAGGACTGTCTATTCTGAGCGAAAGTCATGGCGTTGCACGGGTATAGACCTGGGTACTGGTATCACCAGGCCTGTTGGAGGCCCGTGTCCCGAGAAGGACCCTGGATCACCGTCATACTCAACTATGACGGTGGGGATGAGCTGGTACTGAAGATCAACGTGGAAGGAGCGAGAGAAGGGGAAATGCGGACTAACTCGAAGTTACAGGTCGCGATTTCGGAGGCGAGAGACCGGGCTGAGAGACGTTGCAGACGGGACGGAGTGACGGCAAGGCTGCGGATAACGGTGGCCTATCACGAGACTGAGACCTCGATGGAC
>BFEA01000522.1:136195-148587 GCA_003427395.1 Chara braunii | reverse complement strand
TGATCGAGTCCTCAGATAAGATACTGGTCTTTGCAGAATAATCCCTTTTTGTTTTCACTAATTTTAGTTTACCTTTTATTTTAGTCAGTACGACTGATCGTTATTGATCGACCTTGTTGCATCGTGGCAAARAAATAAGTCCTCAGTGAACTGTRGARKTGGGCGAGKAAGAGAGAAGCACCTGCGMGTAATAGCGAATCAAAACGTGCTAGCCMCGAAGGAAACTCGACGTGTGGAAGCCTRGTTTAAAGTGTTTAATGTGGCTGGAATTGAATACGTTGGTATTAGCTYGACTAGGCACTTGTCTATTTRGACGTGCTATTTGTATTGGGTGATTGYTTGGTTTCTTGGTGAGAGGTCAATGMGACGCGCASCCTTTGTATCCKTATGCTTAAGCTCTGTAATGGTGAAGGTTATGAGTGCAATTGGGGTCTAAACTCTTCTTTTCYYTTTTTCGTCAGCGAGAGACTSCATAGTGTTGGCTGCAYTGTGAGACTGCACTGCACAGCTACAYTGTGTAGCTGTGTGAGYGTATGMTCACTTGGGCTTACACATGCTCCCTCGACCGAAAGCCAACTAATAGATATACGRGSTCACTCGTGACCTRAGAAGRATTGAGTGTGCGAACACATAAGCAGGCATSTGCCCCAGTGAATAGGCKAATATATGCTTGAATGTGTGCMRGTTTGGTGAGTGCAAGTAGGTATCAGTYCGAGTAYGCGAATCTGCCTTTGGCTCACCGAATGTGCCTGCACGTCAAAGTGGGAGTACGGAGACAACTTCCTTTTTTTTTTATTACTATCTGAGTCTTGGGATATTACTTTCTGTAAACCCTGTGTTGGGTGGCTTGGCTGACCACATGGTCAAGTTAAAAGGATGAGCAGYYTTTCCATCCGTGTGCCCGGTGCCACGTGATCACATCGAGCTTTTGTTTCGTATARCTGCACRGTRCGTATTGCCTTGTGTGATTACACGGAACGATGGATTCGAGAGACCGAGCTGTGTGATTAGCTTCGCRMGACTGCAGGAGGTTGTGAGTGTACTGACTTGCGCATGTTCACGAGAAAAGAAGGAATGCCTATAGAGCTAAGGGTTAGAATRTGCTCAGAGGTAAATCGAGTGCGCGACTTTGTAAGTCTGCGAATGGYTGTGYGAGTTGTGGTATCTTCGAAAGGTCTGCAAACGCGTTGTTTGGTCAGCAGGACAACAAATCTCTTTCCTTTCTCATGAGTTCAGAGGCTGAGTGATGAAAYGATATGGAACGAAAGGGCAGTTGAAAAGGGTGGCTTACCTGATCGCCAAGTTCCTGCTTGACGGGGACTGATACCTCCTGCCTCTAGCAGTCTCCGGATCTTCGCTTGGTTGATTTTCTAGTTGTTTGGAGCGTTTTGATGGCTTAACTATCCTAATAAAAAGAAAGATTTATCTGCACAAACACGTACGACCCGCCCCCAAAAAATTGACAGTCAAACAGTACAGGTTCAAGGCGGGAGGGGCTCCACGTCTGCTCAAACCCCGACAAAACTCATGTTCAACTGGGGGAATTAAGGCACGCTCTACATGTCAAAAGACGAGTATTTGACGGGACAGTTTAGTGTTCCGAATACATTTCTTAGGGTCACACTCAGTGTACAGGTAGCCTTCAATCTGATATTGTATTAAACTCGTCACTGAAGACTGAGTACTTACCTAGAGCTCATAATATTGATCATACTTGATACGAGTGCTTGCACTCGTGGCTAGTGTGATAGACCTTTGAGGGTGAAAGATGGAGAGAAGAGATACAGTAAGAGTAACCTATTCGCTGCACCAGGACATGACCAAAGGCTGGAAAGAGAGAGTGATTGAGAGTTTTCATCGCTAGAAAAAGCTTATGAGGGAACAAGCTCTGATGTTAGTGAGAGGTCACACAATCGTGGAGTATACTGGCTATATTTATGGGTCTGACGGGGAATTACACAGTACTCTCTCATCAGTGGAATCCGTTGAGGAGGCAAAAAGGGTGGTTGTCAGAGATCAGTGAGAAAGTTTAAGTCTCCAACTCGGTGAGAGAGGGGTTCTCTTCAGACAGAGACAGGCCAAAAGGAAAGAACCAGGATCAGAAAACAGGTTACAACCGAACACGGAGTAGATCATTGAGTCACGAGCAGTAAATGAGACGGCAAGCAAACAAGGGATAGTTATCACTTGATTAACAACATTCACATACCCGTCATCTGTCAACCAGCAGCATTTTATTTTTCCAGGACAACATGCCAGACGTCCCTGCTATGCATCTTTCAGTTTTCGACTGACTGCCAGCTAATCAAGGGATGCTCAGTTCTTGATCATGGGTTGATCCACAGTTGAACGATATTTGATTGGCGATCAGTCAGTGCTCAGACAATAATCTCAGCGATACTCAACCTTCATGGTTTTGGTTATCAACTAGCAGCCAGGAAAACACCAATCAGAACAGAACTTCAGGAAGGTAATTAAAACTGCGACCCTCAACAAGCAATCAGTTTTCAGACCAGTAGTTGACCAGTTTTTTTCTGCTCAGCAATCATTCGATCCTCTAATCAGCAGCATTCAGAAATCAGCAAGCAATCAGTTTTTAGACCAGTAGTTGAACAGTTTTTGTGGTCAGCAATCATTCGATCCTCTAATCAGCAACATTCGGAAATCAGCAACCAATCAGTTTTTAAGGACAGCAACCGGAGAACAGCAACCAGGAAGCAGCGACAAGAAACARCAATTYGAAACTGCCGTCTTAAAATGGAGGTYTACCCAATAGCCTTCTCATACYTGGATCATCCATGAGTTGTCYGTCTCGAGTCGGGCGAACTGGTGTAGCGAGAGATCARCGAGATTATGGACAGTARCAACACAGTTAGAGTCTCCTGCTCGCTATATCTGAGCACTGCAGAAACCTGGAGGGAAAATGCAGTTGAGAAATACAATTTGCAGACAGCCATGATGATGGAACATGCATTGTCCCTCGTGAGGAATCACACGAAAATCGAGTACACATACTACTTGCYTGACAAGAACGGCAGGCTATGTGCCACCATAACTTCCGTGGGTTCTATTGAGGAAGCAAGRAGGGCTGTTGGCAGCCATCGGTGAGCRTTTGGTCTCTGAATAGCTCATTTATTCGGACAATCAGTAATCATCTAGTCGGCAATCAATCATCAACAGTCAAGTACTAGTGATCATTTTCCAGCAATCAGCTTTCTGCAGTCAGTTGGGTAGCCAGTTCTTCGGGACCATCTGGTCAGTTTGCACTGACAAGAGTATTCATGTGCACAGTTAAGTCTACGCCGGTCAGCAAGTCAGTGCTGGCCAGCCTCAACCAGATCTCATGCAAAGAGGCATTCCATTATCGGTATGTTAGTGCCATTGGTTTCAGACAAGGAGATTTGTCAATCTTCATTGTCCAGACCAGTTTTGCTAATGGCACTATCCACGATCTGAGGCCTTATCTGAAGAAGGGTAAGGAAGTTCATGAACTTTTCGATCCGGTCTGGATCTTAGCCACTGAATATCTCGAGCAGAGAGAGAGGGAGCTCGATGAGAGTGGTACTACGTTGATCTGCAGCTTCGGGCCGATGCTTTAYATTGACTATCCTAGGCCTCCAGTCCCTTCACTTCTCACAGATRGCACGAGTTGGYTGGATATGATCGGTTTGGCGAAGAGGTACATCTCTCCGGCAGTAATTGACATTGAGGCGTTGACTGAGCCTACCGAGTATCCCTATCTCAGAYGAGGGGTCTTTTCAGTGGACGGGCTGCCTACGTTGTGGGAGGAGTTCTGCTCTATGGTTAATTACCGTGTTATGTRCCTCGGATGGTCATGMTCAGAGCTTGCAGGCTACAGGTGGYTTTTTGTCACGAAGCCTCAGTCTCAGATTGTACAAGGGCGTGGGTTTCGRCACTAGGGAAGATCAGTGAAAAGAGATTGAGAGAGACTGATCAGAGGGATGAGTGAGGACTTTTGAGAGATGCTGACCACGCTCGTCTATGTGTACTTTCTAAGATAATTACGAGTTCTCATTCTTCCCTCATTCAATTGCCCCTGTCTTTGCTCGAGTCAGTCATTCTTATTTTCTGCATTATTATTGCTTGATGATTGCCTTCGTGGATGTTTTGTCACAGTTCTCAAAATCAGATTGACATAATTGATGCATGCATAGCACCCCATAATTTTATGATTATTATTTGCATAACTCTCTGCTGTTTAGAATTAAAATAAAAGATTCATAAGACCGGGGACCGGCGAAGACCGCAATTGAAGGGTCTCGCTCGAAGTCGGACGCACACAGCAGGAAGGGATTTGCATTATTTAATTTAATTTATTTATTGCAATTACATTCAAAGTCCTGCTTGACAGCCTGTTGGCTTTCCGGTCACCCGAAGTGGCTAGGCTGGAAAAAGTGCGACAGTAGACCGTTCGTCCCAGGGTCACCCTCACCTAGTTCTTTGAGATGGATGGGGGTGAGCCGTCGAGCGAGAGAGCTTTGATTTTGGGGATGTACCTCAGCCCTCCTCGCCGGGTGATAGTCACGCTGGTCATTCCGTAAGCGCTGATTTTTTTTTTGATTCTTGGTTGTGTTCTCAAGCAAATGCTTTTTTCAATACACACGCAGTCCAGGGTTCTTTGAGATTTCCTCTTCTTTTGTGCGTAGGCTAAGTGTGATTCTTAGGCCACGCATCATTTCCCTAAGCAAAACAATCCTATGACATCATCGGGGCACGGCAACGCCGTCTTTTCCCTTCGCCTCTACGCACTCTTCGTGCCTCATACAACATGTTATTCGTTAAAAGAGGACATTATATTTTAAATTCATACTCGCAAACTATTAATTTCATGTTAAAATCACCATATTTTGGACTTATTTTGGACTTGAATGAAACTTAGGATATGAGTGGTGAACCCGAAGAATGCAATTGACAGACCATAAATTGAAACTGAACTTGAGATTCAAGGCGATCACATACTGAACATGATGGATTAAGTGTGGATTCCATTGCACTTCCATAAATTTTGTAACTGAAGAGTCGTTACGGTAATAACATGGAGTTGTCAGAAATTAAAACTCAAGAGATGTTCGACTGTTATACTCAATGCAATGAGGCACTGAACAAGGAATTGAATGTTGAACTCTCGATTTCATCACACCTTACTCAATTTTGTGTGAGCATTGAATCGAACCTATTTTACATGACATTGTGACTCGCATTCATCTATTGGAACTCAATCGAAGTGTGACTTTAAGGCAATCACACGGTAAACGAGATGGTTTAAGTATGGATTCCGTCGCACTTCGATAATTTATGTACTAAGTTAAACTTAAAAGACGTAACTGGTATGACTTGCATAAATTGGAACTCAATCGAAGAGTAAAGACAATCACACGGTAAACGAGATGGTTTAAGTATGAATGTCATCGCACTTCGGTAATTTATGTACGACTAACTTAAAAAACGTAACTGGTGTGCCTTGCATAAATTGGAACTCAATCGAAGAGTAAAGGTCATCACACGGTAAACGAGATGGTTTAAATATGGTTTCATCACGCTTCGATAATTTTGGACTCCACCGCACTTCAACAATTTATGTTCAACTTACTTAAAAGACGTAACTAACATGTCATTATCATGCATTGAAATTCACTCAAACAGTGAACGTAATGAGGCACTGAACGATAAGGTTGCGAATGACCTTTGGGTCTGCAGTTGGACGTATTTTACATGACATTGTGTGAAGCAGAAACTGGAAGTCAATCGAACAGTCAATGCAAACACACGGTAAATAAGATGGTTTAAGTAGGATTCCGACACACTTCGATAAATAATCATAAACTGACATGACTTTGTCATATTGAACTTAAATTTAAGTGAGTACCATGGATTCCGTTTGACTTCAAGAAACATCGTAATCATGAAAAATTAAAAGTTGAAAATTGTGTGCACACGTGCAAGAAATCGTAACTGAAGATCGAACTACATCTAAAATAAATGCTACGAGCGGTCATAATCTAAACTTTCTAAAACACTACCATTTACAAATTTAAAGTTTTTACCAGCGTGTCAGCGTCCTATGACAACCTAATCCGTGTAAGGCATTCATTGATAACCCGAAAGCAAGGGTTTGTGGTTGTCCTTTCGTCGCCACATTCGAGAAGACCGAAATGTATTTCATCCTTACAAACCTATCGATACCTGCCAAGGACTTGCCGATGGCGTCACACATACAATATGCCACTTGCTCTACCTCACGCCACTTATGAACCTCATCAATTTGACCGACAATCTCCAAATCGGACTGTTCGTTATCGTAGAGAAAGCGCAGATTCCCCATGTTGCGACCATAGATTCTAAGCTCGTTGCAAGAAATTAGCACTACAACATCTACCAAAGTCCACTGTTGGTTTAAACATGCCACACACAACACTCTGCAAAAGTCGAATCCGGCCAAAGACAACCGTACGCAATAGTAAGACACATCTTGTGACCGCGTTCCGGCACCATGCAGCGGGTATCCTTCAAAAAATGGATTGTAGGATGCACAATCCAACAACTTTTATTTCAAGTCCGCAAACCACACGCGAGGTGACCTCGTAAACGTTGTCCAGACGAAGGTAAAACCGCTTATTCTCTTCCTGTTTGAGTGAGGCGCGCAGAAACGAAAGTTGTGTGACGCCAATGGCATAATGAGGTACTTTGATCAGACTCCCCCACTCCATCGCGGAAGCAAACTTTTACTCCTTATACCATGGACATTTCCTTGCCAAGATCGCTCTATCTCATTCTGCCTCGGACCACGCATCGAGAGGCTTATCTAAGAAGAGGATGACGCTTATCCACCGGTCGTTTTCGAACTCCGTTGTCATCGACTCGATAACTTCGGTATCGCCTCCCGAACCACGCAATACGCATGCACAAGGGTGAATAGGATACACATAATTATGCCAATGGGCCATGACTCCTGTCGCACTCCCTACACAAGACATGAAATGCACACACAAATGAAAACAAAATGTCGAAAAAGTTAAAAAATCGCCTTTACGATTAACTTAACTTCAAAAATTGTTGAACCGTCACCCAACCATCTCAAAAACACTGTGGACAAAATTTGTCACCTTATTATACCGCAGAATCATCGCATTTCACTAAGTTAAAAAAAAATATGCTCCCTTCCGAATTCTCATCCGTCTGAACAGTTATTTTTAAAAATCCTACTCCCTCACTCTATTGGGCGGACGTGCACTCGTCGCTCGTGTCCCCTGCATCTACACTCCCTTCACTATATGGACTCAGATCTAGAAGTGCAGCTTCAACATTCACTCGAACATTGGGAGGAATGACAAGTCCAGTCATGAATGGTTTTGTACCTTGGGCCGGTCTCTCCCAACCAAAAGCGATCGAGTCGGCATACTGCCATTGTGTCTGCTTAGTCTCTTTCCATCGTTTCTCCCATACGTTCTTATACAATTGTTTGAGCAACTTTGCTTTCCTAGTCGGCACTTGGTATTCCACTAGCACTTGATTATAATTCTGCGAATCTTTTTCAACAACCACCCGAGAAAGATTTTTGCCCATCCAGATTGGTACACCGCTGAACAGATCATCGTCGAAGGGCTGAAGGATAAGAAAAGTGTTCACGTCAACATGCACGAGGGGGTCGAAACTATTCTTCGGGCGATCTTTTTTTCGTCCAACAAACAGGGGTTCCCTGTCATCGATGTTGACACTGCGAGAAGAAGGTTGTTGATCGCTTTTGAGCAGTCGTGGTCTTGGCCAAAAACTTTCCAGAGGTTGTGAGGACAACCCGTTGGTGATGATCTCATCGGCATGTTTAATAACCTCCTCCATTTAACACAAAACTTTTTCTCTCCTACTCACCTCATGGTCGTTGTAAGTGCACCACGTTGACCGCCTGCTCTCCAACAACTCGCGGAATCGAATAACCCCATTTTTGCCGTTACAATAGTCATTTTGAGGAAAGGGTTGCACAGGAGGCGGGTCAAATGGCCACGAAGGACCTGCATAGCTTTCATCGAGGTTTTGATTGAACCAATAAATCGGACCTTCCTCGGTCAACCAGTTTTCGTCATCGCAGAACTCCTTGTACAACATGCCTGGATTATCTCCAACCATCAAAAATTTAAGCAAGTGGGGTTTCGAAATACTTGTAATGTCTGACGCAACGCACGAGTCTAATATACTTATCCAATCTGCCATCGTATCGAGGAAAATACATTTGAGAGGCTTTTTGTGGAATTGTTCTATGAACTCGTAGAACTCGTCCATAGTATAAGCGTTTATGTCTTTCAATTTCTTCTAGAAAACGCTGAAAGTAGCGTCAACGACTATATGGGTATGTCCCACCAACACAAAACCTATTTCTACCTCTTGGAAAATTTTAAAATTTACCAAGAGTGCGGCTAGCGCACATATGTACTTGTTCTTGTTTTCCCGCCAACAATTATCTGCTTGAATGCGCAAAAACGGTGGCAGTGGCGTCCCGCTCCCTTGAATTTCGACAAGGGTTCTCATAAGACAAGTAGCGACTGTGTTCGAATCGTGTTTGAAATACGGATTAGGGTCTCTACCGTATACAATGACGCGTGTCAGATTCGTCTTCATCATCATCTCGTGCCTAAGTGCTTTTGAGTAGTTCGCCTGACCAATATGGGGGATAGTTGTCTCCTTCTTATTCATGTCGTCAATGATGAGACACAAACGCTCGTTCGGACGGACCATCGAATCAGTCTTCGCTCGACTATAGTCCAATCTGTGTTCAACTTGCCTCCTTTGGTGAACTTTCATATCCTCTTGAGTTTGTTCTCGATCTCGAGAAAGAGCAGCATGTTGTATACGTTCCTTCAGTTCATGACAAACGGTACACTTCGTGAACGTGTTAGAGTGCGCGAGGGAAACGTGACAAAATGTTTCCGCCACATTTTATAAAAGTTGGACTCATACACGACCGCGAGGCCATCGGTCAAAAAGTCTGATTTGATAGACTCATAAATTGATATCTTCGTAAAAGCAGCTGACAGTCGAAGTTTCGGTTTGGAAACCCCACCTTCGTCAACCACCTCATTCGGCATGATATCTGCATGAGACTCGATGAATGTTCTCATGCTGGCAAGCATGGCGACCGTTTTATTGGTAGGCCGATATCTACCCGTCAGGCTATGCTCGGAACGCACAAACCGTTGTCGAAGCATTTTTATGTAGCTATAAAAAGTATTACGGGAGACACCGAGTACATTCCAGTAGGCCTTGACGCAAATCGAACGTTCCAACTCCACAGGGCGGACACGTTTTTGTCCACCCTCATTTACTGTGAACTCTTTAATACTTTTCATCCACCACTCAGCTCGCTCTACCGGACTCTTACTGTACAGTCCTTGTCTAACTTTTCGGACTTCCTCAGGCGACATGCCGTAACAACAGCAAGCCTTGCAACATGCCATGCCGCGCACCATGAACAATCTTTTTTCAAACAGCATGTTTCTCGCTCTTTTGTACTATTTTTTCCTCCAAGTGTTCCTATTAGCCATGCTATACGTTCATCTTTCGTCTGGCAGAGGTGCGGGCAAAATTTGTAGTATCGTGCTTCTCTCTACATCACTCCTGCCAGACGCTTTCGACCCAGACTCGCTCTGAACTAGAATCGCATCATCACTTCGCACTTGCGTTGGACTCGCCCGTGCTGTGGGAAGTTCCTCCGAAGAATAGTCGCTGGCAACCAACTTCGTAGTACTGGAGCTAGCGTGAAGTAAAGATGCACTGGAAGAGGACTGTTGTCCAGACGAGTAATCAGTGGCCATCAACTTCTCACTCTTGTCATCAGAGGTTGTGAAAGCAGCAGCCATTGACACGCAACTGCTGTGTGCCGAAGTTGTGGGGTGTACCTCGTGAGGAATGTGGAACTCGATTCGAGAGGCAGACGGTTTTTCACCTGCGGACGGTGTTGCCAAATCCGTAGGCAATCGGATGCAACCTTCAAAGCTCTCATGAAAAGCGAGACTTCGTTTTCAGGGGAAAGCTGCAGTGGACTGTTGGAACGGCGAACTGTCCAAAGAGCTCGCCGGGGCCAACTCTAGGTATCGTAGCTGGTCATGCAAGTCGAAGGCCTATTTGGTTTCCATAGCCTGGTTCATGCGGTCGTTCTTTAAGCCGTCCTTGGCGCCGTCATGTTACCGTCGGTGTAGCGGATGCGGTTCCCTACCTACCTACCGGTATTGGGCGTCTAAAATTGCCAGCTTTTGTCTCCCTCAGGATCTACTCGGCCTCCGAGTCAGGGACTCGGCACATCTACCACTACTTGGTGAGGCGCCGACTTATCTACCACTTAAGTGTTTTTCCGCCGCGACCCTCAAAGGTCGCGGCCACGGCTAAGTACCGGTCCTTCGGGCCTTCCAATTGACCAAGTACCCTGACGGGACGCACGCACACTCAGGCATGCATGCCGGCCGGCAAGCATGCGCGCACGCAAACTTAGAAACGGGCCCAGGCCGCTAGGCGGACTGAGCCCCATGCCTCGATATATTTTCGAGTTGCTCCTCCTCTAACTGAAGTAGGAGCTAGCTCAGTGGGTTTTCGGTGCGGATTGTAGATCAGGTGACTCGGGGATCGAATCCATCCGACTCCAAGGTGGCTTTTTTTTGCAGGGAGCTCAATTTTTGCCCCTTGTTCGGCCGACGGGGACTTGAACCCGTGACCTTGTTAGTTAGAGTTAGTCATTACAGTCAGCCTCGTTTGATAACGAGGGTCCGACAATTGGCATGAGTAGGTAGTTAGTCATTAGATTTGGTTGTTTTATTTTATTTGTTTTCATTGTTAGTTGGATTCATTTTAATTTTATTTTATTTTTATTTTTATTTTTTTCTTGTTTTCTTGCTAATCCCGTAGCTGCTTCACATTTCTAAAAGATTCACTATAGTGAATCAACGTAGGGAAAGTCGAGCAGATTCGTTTCGACAAAATCTGCTCGAGGAAACGGAAGGAAGGTAGCCTACCAACCACACTGGGCGGTCCATGAGCTGCCGTTGGACCCGCTTGAATGGCAGTGGTCACCTCCCTCAAGGAACAGAAGAAATGCAACGAATCAGATAACACTGTATGGGTTGTCGGTCAGAACTGCGTATAACACCAGAGGTAGCAGCCCGAGACTCTGGCCCTTGTGCTTGGGCTGAGTACTCGACGAGCGACACTGCGGGTGCATAGCAGCAAGCGGAGGTGGTGCGCGGGGAGCAGCGGGGATGGAGTCGCGCGGAGGGACAGTGGGAGCAAGTAAAGAAAGGGGAGATGGTTGCACGAAGAGGGGAAGACGACTGCGTAGAAGGAGGCGGCGCGCAGAGAAAGAGAAGAAGAAGAAGAAGAAAAACAAGAAGAAGAAGAAGAAGAAGAAGAAGAAGAAGAAGAAGAAGAAGAAGAAAAAGAAGAAAAAGAAGAAAAAGAAGAAGAAGAAGAGGAGGAAGAGGAGGAGGAGAAGAAGAAGAAGGAGGAGAGAAGCGGAGAGCGCAGGAGGAGGTGCGCGAAGAGGAAGAAGGTGACCGCGCAGAAAGAGGTGAAAAACGTGGAAGAAGAAGAAGAAGAAGAAGAAGAAGAAGAAGAAGAAGCGGGAGAAGAGAAGGAGGTTTCATCGCGACAGGGGGATAACTTGTTGTAATTATGGATCTTGAACGAGGAATGATTAGTAAGCACGAGTTATCAACTCGCGCTGATTACGTCCCTGCCCTTTCCATGCACCTCCGTCGCTCCTACCGATTAAATGGGCCGGTGAAGTGTCTGGAACGTGGTGATCTCGGCGGTTTGCCGATGGGGAATGCGACGCATCCACGACAGATGACGACGACGACAACGGCGGAGCGGGAGAACGAGAAAGGTGAGTCCACGATCACACGGTTTTACTTGCGGTACTTTGATCAATAAAAATATATTTATACATATATAAAAAAATAAAAATATAAATAAATAAACTGAATCTACCACTAAAATGTGGAAAGATTCACTACTGCACATGTGTGTGTATGCGCGCGTGTGTGTGTGCGTGTGTGCGTGTGTATGTGTGTGTGTGTGTGTGTGTGTGTGTGTGTGTGTGTGTGTGTGTGTGTGTGTGAGAGAGAGAGAGAGAGAGAGAGAGGGGAGAGACTATAAGTCTCCAACCTTGGCCAACAGCCAAGTCACCGATCCGCACCTCGCCGTACGCTGCTTGGATCGATAGAATGAGCAATCAAAAAGTGGCAGTGCATATTTCACGTTTCAGGAGAAGATTCATTCCGTTTTTGCTCATCCTATCGACAAAATGTATCTGTGTGTGCGCGCGTGTGTGTGCGCACGTGTATGTGTGTGTGTGTGTGTGTGTGTGTGTGTGTGTGTGTGTGTGTGTGTGT
>BFEA01000522.1:64738-75335 GCA_003427395.1 Chara braunii | reverse complement strand
CGCGTAATCGATCTCTGCCCGTCTTCTGCAGTACCTAATCAGATCGATAGGTCTCAAACAGTCCACCCAGCTCGTAACATCTATGATGTCGTCAAGTGTCTCTCTACTGGGCGGCCCCCACCTCACACAAATGGCGTAGTATACTTCCTTGAAGCGGGGCGCTAAGCCCTCCCAGAGCGCGTAAAGTGTGTGATCCACTGCTCTCCTTAAACGATCCACACTGCCATAGGGAACCCCGAACCGCCAATCCTTTCTCGGGCAGAGGGTCGGATGTGGTGGACCGTATACCAAGCAGCTCCTACTCGTCCTCCCTCCAGCGAGTCTCGCCAATTGCTGATTAACGATCACTCTGGCCAACAACTCGCTCCTCCACCAACTCCTGCTCGCCCCTGCGAGCGTTAGCCCTATCTCTAAATCGTGTGTTCTATCCGCTATTAGATGTCCGACCCCTTCTAAATCATGAATCCTCTCGGGTCGTTCGTCTCGTAGTATCACTGTCCATAGGAAGAGCCCCTCTGCGAGCCACGTTCCCAAGTATCGTATCGGTACTCGCCCTGCSTCTTCTAACGCCACAGGAAGTGGTATGTCGTATCCAACCGCCGTCTCTCTGGGTCCTACAAGCTTCCTCACACTATACGATTCGGACTCTCTTGAGAAAACATAAGCTAACCAGGCCGCCGAATCACTCCTCATTTCTTCTCCTACTCTCGGTCAGCATCACTCTACTCCCTCCGATACACCCCATCTCTCGACGTTGTTAACCCTTCTGACAACTCTCGTACTTAGGTCCAGTATGGTCGAATAGGTTCAGTACCTAGGCTCACTCAACCGTCGCCGTGGTGCGCTCCTTTTCCTCCTACGCCCGAACCGTTACTCCTATCCTGGGAAAATGAGCGTCTATAACGTCAATCTCCTCCTCGTCAACCTCACTATCTGGGTCGACCCAGTCTGGCTCCCACAGCTCCTCGTCGTCTTCTCGCTCCCAACCCTCGTCGTCAAACTCGTCCYCGACGCGGTATGGCGCCTGTSCTATRGCCTGGTAGTATTCCGTCAWCTGATGGCCGTATATCAGAGGTCGCCCGGCGTCCTCATTCCACCAGCTCCCCCAGTCGTCTGAGAAGAGCCGCCCGATGCAAGTCACGTACTCGGGGCCTGCTCGGAGCTCACGGTCTAGCCAATCCCAAACGCACGAAGGCTGGGGCCACTCGTCGTCTATCGAGCGGATCAGCTCTATAAGCTGAACCCTCTCGTCTCCCCAACGAGGCCCACCGGTCGCAAGCGAATAATAGATATAGTCCAGGTCGGCAGGTCTTCTCGCCGGGATCTTGAGATCCTGATAAGCCAGGTATGTATCGACCACTCCACCAATACCTCCGAAGACGCTCTCCACTATGAACGTCGGAATTATCGCCCGCAGGCTCCTAACGCTGTACGGAAAAAACCCATCCCGTGTTATTACGAGCTCGCCCGTGATATCAAGAGGAGGGCGTCCGTGAAATAGGGTCAACGGGTCGCTCGTGTCCTCCGCTCAGAAAGCCGCTACCTCTTCCCCTAGGTAGCGTAGCGCCCTGCTAACTGCATCACTACTCCCTGTCGTCGCGAGACCCGCCACGACCTCCTTGACCGCACCCGGCCCCAAATACAAGTAGGCTCTCACTACGCCCACTCCTTGCCCCGGCCGGTGCTCTCTGTACGTCCAAAGCCACACGTCCTCGGACAGGATTATGGACCTCCACGCAAACTGGCCGTCCAGGTCGGAACTGAGATCTCCTCTGGCAAGTTTCAGGGGTAAAAGCGCAAGAGGGTATGTGCAGGTTGTACTTGGCGCTTTAATTTTTATAAGAAGGAAGGTAGGCCACCTTTCTTGGTTTGCGCACAAAAGGAAAGTCACAAATGTTGTGCAGCATAAGGCATATGGCATGTGCAGTGCATCCCAAACTAAAGATCCTGGGGTACTCTTCCACAATCACAACACCGACAGATCTAAACACTCTTGCATTCTCGAACAAAATCCCAACAACATTGCCCCTGCTAACTAACTCAACTTTTGTAAGCCTCAAGCCCGAAAATGAGAATCGCCATCCCCTCTGGTTTCACCTCCGTGGTTGGTTGCGGACCCGATGGACCGGCGGGTCGCTATGGCTGTCGCGCTGTTCGAACAGCTGTCAGCGCCGTTCGACCTCGGCTCAGGTTCGTCAGATAAATCCTGAAGTCCGATATGCCTGGTACTGCCAGCACTTCTCGCACGGTGTGCGGGGCACGGTACCACTGTGAGTTGATGGTATGGGAGGAGATAGAAAGGAGGAAAACTGATATTAATAACGACGAAGCCCGGGGATATGTAATATTGAGTGTTGTCAGTATCTGGATAGTCTGGGCCCCTAGGATCATTGGTTATAGCCCAGTGGAAATCCTCCGCGCACAAGTGGTCGTTCTCCGTCAGACAGGGGAATTCCGGGTTTCTCAAGTTTCCCCATCGTCTGAGTTGTTCGCCTTCCCAGTACTCGCGGTAATCCTGAAGGGAATTTCTACAGCCATATCTGGTTAATGAATTCGATTTTTCGCATGCTGGTGATGGATTCGCGGTCGACTTATGCAGGCGCACACGTACGCTGCGACTCAGTTTCCTCGAGCTCGCGGTTGTACGTGAGCGTGCACATGAGCGAAAGCGGATCTGTCCGGCGTTCGTCCTGCATGCAACTATCATACTCATGCTATGTTGGGTGCGATCCAGACATTACATTCACATTCATGTCATTCATGTGATAAAAGGAGAGAAAAGGGAAAAGGACAATCAACACTTCATAGCATTCCTGGTGATTTAACGACGATCGGAGACCAACGATTAAATCCAAGCGTCCGTATCGAGTCCTTCCAATCAGAATTGAGAGTATTGCTCATACAGATGGATAAGTGACGAAATTTGAATTAAACATGCATCGCAAAACAAGATTGGAAATCCGAAAAGATCGCTAGCGAAAGAAAAAGGGTACACATTCATTCATGCATACAGCCGAGGCAAAAAGTGATGAAGAAAATCTGAGACCAATTATAAGGAAAAATCTGAAAAGGTCGTAACAAAATCGGCCATAGTAGAAGCCAAGATTATATAGATAAGCAAAAGAAGGGACCTCATCCCGCATGCACAATTGTTTTTTTTTTTTTTCTCTCTCTCTCTGTCTCTCTCTCTCTCTCTCTCTCTCTCTCTCTCTCTCTCTCTCTCTCTCTCTCTCTCTCTCTCTCTCTCTCTCTCTCTCTNTCTCTCTCTCTCTCTCTCTCTCTCTCTCTCTCTCTCTCTCTCTCTCTCTCTCTCTCTCTCTCTCTCTCTCTCTCTCTCGCTCTACACCCCCGATATAGGCAGTCCGTCGCCGCTTATCAACACAAAGTTGTCACCCCGTTTGGTTCGAGCATGCAAGCCAGGTTCGCCCGTGCGCTACAGTCCGTCGTGACCCTGAACGTCAACCCTGCATACCGGACACAAGCTTGTTGGATCGTCCAACTCTCTCGTCGACTCACCTCTCAAGCTGACTCGTTAGCCGACACTCACTAATCGTGCTAACTCCAAGGTTCATAGAGAGCAAACTAATTGCGATTGCGAAATTTATAGCATGCATGCTTGCGCGAAGGATACGGGATTAAGCCCAAGTGGTCAGAAAGAGAAAAGAGGAAGCGCCTATGTCTCCATGGTCAGGCCGCGGCGTGGGGGTCGTAGCCGCACTCCACACATCGATCCGGTCATGCAGGCACTCAAGCCAATTAGAACGGAGCATCAAGCAAGACATAAGATTCGTGAAAACCTAACAAAACAAATTGTTAGGTTTGCTCGAAATCTATTTAAGATTATGATAGTACGTTTTTCAGGTCTCCTCCAGGAACAAAATTCTATGTGAAGTGAAACATCCGCAAAAAAAAAAACAGAAAATTAATTTTTCAGAACTACTGGAGGAGACGAGGAAAAAAACGGGTCTTTTCATAGAAAATCACGACCTGGTGAAGCACCGCAGGTTCAAGAACTGAAATATCCTGATTTTTTGCTATCCAAAAAAATTGTGTTTATAGTCCTATAAGATGTGTAGCACGATGAATTTATTCGGGGTTTTCCGAATGCGCAAACATGTTCTCCTGTTCATGAATACGTTCGCTTGAACATGGTTTCCCATACATGGGCGAATATATTATTTTTTATTGTTTGTTTTATTTTTTTTTCCTATATTTTTATTTTAAACTCGTGTTTGGCTAAGAATTTCAAGGTATCTCCGAGGCAAAAGTTGTTTGTATTCTTATTTTAAATGACATATTTTTTTAGTAAGAGTTTTATTGTTAAGTTCAAAAGTGATTAATAGTCTTATAAATTATTTTGTGCAGAGCTTGGCTTTTACCTAATTGCGGAAACTGATTTATAGTCCTATAAATGAGTATTCACCAAAACATGTTTTTTTTACATCTTTCAAGTTTGTCTTGTCATCCTTAAACATTACCCTGTTTGAACTCTGTTTTTTGCCAATCTACTGAGAATGACTTATAGTCATATAAAAGCATTTTGCAAGGAAGGGTTTTCTTGCACATTTTGAGGAACGCCAGATTTTTCACCTGATTTTTTGCCTCCTTTATTGCAAAACGATTAAAAACGCTCTCTTTTTGTGGAAAAAATAACAGTTTGACTTTTACTTTTTTATTCAATAAAAAATGTTAGGTTTTCTCCGATTGTGAGGTTTTCACGAATCCCCTGTCAGAAGAAGAAGGCAGACAAATACGAGGAAATCGAGAAATAAGAAAAATACAGTTACAATCGCGCCCGCCAAAAGCGACAGTCAGAGTCTAGTTCCCAGCGCAGCAAGATGTGCACAAGTGTGGCGCAACAAAATTGAGAGTACCTAAATTCCTAGCTTAATTCCTAAATTCAAAAGAAAATTTCAAATAGGCAAAAGAAAAACAATTCTGAGAGCCCGTGGGGGCTCGACATAAGTTGAAATTTGAAAAACGACATTTTCGTGCGCTGATCGCGCTAAAATTCTCAGTGCTCATAACAGAACAAGAAAAAACTTATGGTACAGTTATTTATCTCGCTCGCTAAGGCGCGGCTACCCAACCGTTGGCACGGGATTTTCCCGACACCGATCCATCAACTTTCAGCAGAAAACAAAAAAGAAACGAGGGCATCCATACAACTAGCCCAACCGACCCTCTCTACGCATCTCACCCGATTAACCCATCCCGTTCCCCCACAACAAACTTTGTGCAGAAAGTCGCGTGGTTACAGAAAATGGTTCGTCACAAGGTCTCACTAGCAACGGGATAGGATAGAAACGAGTGTGTGGGGCAGTTGAGTGATCCAAATCCTTTGGTGCAGTACTCGTGATCCCACGGTCAGTATTTTACATGTATTACTTGAAAAAGTAAGCAGGTTTCCGTTCCCCTCTTCCTCTCCTTAACACTGGGCATGCCTGTGGAAGGAAAGTTTCCCGCCATAATTTTTTCAATCGGTTGGGGGTGTGGCCAACACCAAAGGAGGGTGGGGTTGGCCTTAGGCCCACTGGATAAAAGATTTTCAGTATTTTCCTTGCTGTCTCATTGGGTGAAACCCTCCTTCAATCACGAAGTACATGGGGGGTGTCGGGATATATATATATATATATATATATATATATATATATATATATATATATTTATTTTGACATGCTCCAATCTATTCGTAAGGTGCAACACGTGCTGGGAACCGAGCCCAGTGTCCCATTCAAAAACATATTGAGAAGATTATACAAAAAACTTTGAGATAACGGGCCCATTACCCGACTTGGCTAAAGATAATAGCTATGCAATCTACACAAAATAGTTAGGTTCTCTAAGGTTTGATCATGGGAATATTCGGACCGAAAACCACCTGCCTTTAGCGACTGTCAGCAACTCAACCCTATCCGCCTCTCCCCTATACCCCGATACCCAATCTCTACGAGGCCTCCCACCCCCAACTGCTAGGTTACAGAGTGACACGACCCACCTCAGAAAACCCCCACCTGCTAGGCTGCAAGGCAAAGCGACCCGCCCCGGCTCCGGCCAGCGTCGACTAAGTATCAACTCGCCAATAGACACTAGAGTGTCTTCCACCCTCAACAACTCCCCAGAGCTCTCTACCAGGTCTCATGCCCCCATACCGCTCGGGTTACAGGGCAGTGCGACCAAGCCCCAGCACCGACCAGCGTCGTTCTGACCTCGTCCCTTCGCAAACCACTGGGACCTAGGACATTAGCAGATACCAGAGAAGCCACCAATCGTCACCATAGCTGTAGTTCCGATCATCCACTCTTTCAAGCACTGGCTGCAGACATCCAACAAAAAAACCTTCTCAACCTTACTCCGGCAAGACTTACTGCGGTAGAACCACCATCTCCACTACTGCTGTACCCTATTTCTTCCCTACTGGCTAACCCCTTCGCCGCAGAGTGCATTATCTCCAACCATCACCGCAAACACAGTCCACTGCAACCAGCACCAAAATTTTGGAGATTTTTCCAATTGAAACCTAAAAAATCAAAGGAATTCAGGGAACTTAGATACATGCGCAGGAATTGTAACCTAAAAGGCAGTCAACACCTATTATTTGCACAAGGAGAGAGGACGGGAGGGGACTACTTCTCTCCCCATGGAAATTCCTGTGCCTATTCACGTCTCTGCTGGATGTAAAAGACGCATAAAAAATCGAACAGCTTACTCCTCCCCCCCAAAAACAACCTCCTGTCCTTTCACTGCCTCTGCTGGAAGGCGCCCCCTCACCTCCCAGCCCCAGTTCAGAACAGCCCCTTAAATTACTCCTGCTCCCTCAGCAGCATACAATACCCCCTAGAGCATGCCCCCGCAGAGCCGAAGATCCCCCTTCCCTCGTGTCCCAACCCCTCCAAGTGAAACACCTCTCGACCTCTCACCTTGCTGAAATCAGCACTCCTTGTCCTCCCTCCCAACCGCCGTGGCTGATCCGACCCAGATCAGACTGGCCCAGAAGAGAACAAACCCACAATACTGCCCCTACCCTCTCAAGGATCACACCTCCCACCTTGTATAACCCTCGCAGGGAGGGGCTCCAAACCCTGAAGGAGATAATTCAATCAGCACCTATGAGCCCAGACCCTACAGTATCGCAGCTTGAGACTCGATTGTGACCAGTTTTTTGGAAGTCCCGCAAACAGATGAAATCAAATATCGAATTCAAAAAATAAGAGCCCAAGCTTGAGCGTACAAATATAGGGAACTACGTCAGATTTAGAATTAGATCAAAGTTGGATAAACGTAGGACATCAATTTCACTTTGAGAAAACCAATTTGTAACCCTTTTGTAAATCATTGGGATCAGAGCAGAACTCTGACTTATGAATTTCAGATTAGGAATCTTGCTCAGACAATATGAATTTTAGATTAAGAATGGAGGGTGTCAGGATCAGTGCTTACAGAAGTCAAGTTTATTCCAGAAAATGTGGCGGTTACTTTGTTCACTGTTACCACCACCATCAGATCGTTTGTGATCTGAGGGCTGGGAAGCACTCTGCCGTGATTTCAGGTGGGAGGTCTCTGTTTCTTTTTTTTTTTGTTTTTGCCCTTCTCCTGTTTTCTCAGCCCAGAAATTCGCAATGAACCTGTCTGGCTGCTGCCACTCAGTGTCACACTGGATCAGCCACACTCCTATCCGACTGCTAATGGGACCTCGGCCCTGGTGATTGCTGGCAGCAGCAGCCAATGGTTGTCCTGACAGGATAGGCCCACCTACCCTACCGGGCCTACCCATCCCCACGTTAATACTCCCAGCGTACCCGCTGTCTCTACTATCCTCAGTGTGACGAGCACTCAGGACCATCACCCTATTGTCATTTTAGTATTCTGGGAAACCCTGTAGCAGCCAAATCTGTGCTCAAGCCTCCAACGAGGGAACATGCGGGAGCTGCACCCCCCAGCAGATGTGATACCTGCTACAGCAGGTGGGAGATACCGGCCAGGGGGCAGCCGGTAGCATCAGGACCAAGCTTCTTCGATGGGCCAGTCACTGTGCCTCCCCCTCCGTTCCCCTCCCCCAAGGAACATCAGCAGTCTCTGCTCAATGCCACTCGGGGGGACCAATGGCATATCTCTAGGTGGGGGGCCTTTTGGTGAGTTGTGGAGCGAGGCCTATAATGGGTAAAAAAAGAGGGAAAAAAAAAAAGAAAAAGAAGGGAAAATAAGGAAGAATCGAAAAGGGTGATGGACGGTTGGGGGGGGTTAGGGGGAGGTGCAGTGACTGGCCATTGCTCTGCGCTAGCACCGCCAATTTTGTTTTATATTATTATTATTATTTTTTTTGCTTTTCTCAATTTGATTTCAAAACATCACTTGAAACGAGGCCGGGGACCTCAAAGGGAGGCACAGCTACTGGCAGGTCTCTGTCTTTGTGTTAGCCAGACCCCCACTGGCGGCCCCAACTCTATACCCTAAGGGGCAAGGGGCAACATGAAATCTCCCCTTCACAGAGAGAGGAAACTATGCTTGCAGGGGTCCCTTCTAGATAGTCTTAGGAGTAGGTAGTGGAAGGTAAAGAAACAGAAGTTGAGAGAAGAGTATAGAAAAAGGAAAAAGAAAAAAACAATTCAACCCGGAGTTATCCCGGCAGCATCAGCCGGTTTGGCTTCTGAGTCTCAAGAACCGAATAGTGTCCAAGCTAACTACTTACAAGACGCATACCCAACTCCCCTCCTACTTCAGCCTACTACTCCTACCTGTTCCTAAAGTACCCCTAACTTCCACTTTTTTTTTTAAGGGCCCACTGCCCAAGGCTGACGTAATTTTGTCGAGGCACTGGCCGCACTGCCGATTTCCCCCATAGGCAATTCCTGCCCACCCCTCATCACCGTGATGAGGGACTGGTACAGCCTTGCTCTTGCTCGTGCACCACCGCTGTGGTGCCAACCTACCCCGTGGGCTAGGGAGAGATCCGGGTTGGTTGGTGTTCCCCCATACTATACATGGACTACCGAGAGGATGAGAGAGATGAGTACTGGGAAGTAGATGTGAGAAGAATATAGCTTAGAATAAGAAACAAGAAAACGACGGAAAAAAAAGAAGGGCCATAAGAGGCACGTTAGGGCCTCGCTCAACTAAACAACGCTCGACATGATTTTGGGTGGTTTTCAGACCGTATACATTGAAAATGGTGCAATCGGCAAAATCCCCCTGGTCCATGAAGCGTCCAAATGCAAGGCATGTAGAGTGTCGTGTAGTGGAGCGCGGCACTTTGCATTAGGGAAGGAGTCTACAGCCGACAATCAACGAGTGCGGCACGGCGCCGTCTTTTTCTGAGTTGCAGCCGAAGTTTTCGTATCGCAACAAACGGATACCGGCAAAGGAGGATCTAATCGGCAGTGGATCTACACGGCTGAGGATCTTCCCCCTTGAGATCTACCGGCTGGGGATCTACCCGGTCCCGTCACCGCAGGCTCTGAATGATCAACCGCTGAGTCTCGGGAACGCCGGTATGTGCCGGCTGTCGGCCACCGCGCCATCCACTCTCGTTGCCTCTTCGGAGCGCGGTAGGTCGACCCTCCTTTCCGATGTTACCTCCTACGTCGTACTCTGCTGACCTGGGCTGATTGCTCACTGGCTCTTGGGCGTGCCTTAACACGGCATTTCCGATGTTGGCTACTGATTACGGTTAGCATACGCATGTTTGTGACCTGGGCTGGTCATCCTGACGGCGGATCGGGGTAAGTATTCAGGACTCCTGATCTCTCTCTCTCTCTCTCTCTCTCTCTCTCTCTCTCTGTGTATGTGTGTGTGTGTGTCTCTCTCTCTCTCTCTCTGTGTGCAAACTCTCACGCAAGTATACGCGCTAAGGATCGATGAATAACAAAATGCGAACGCTCACATGCAAACATGTCCGCACTCTCTCTCTCTCTCTCTCTCTCTCTCTTTCTCTCTCTCTCTCTCTCTCTCTCTCTCTCTCTCTCTCTCTCTCAACGCTCACATGCATACATGTCCGCTCTCTCTCTTTCTCTCTCTCTCTCCCTCTCTCTCTCTCTCTCTCTCTCTCTCTCTCTCTCTCTCTCTCTCTCTCTCTGGCTCTCTGTGCAAACTCTCACGCAAGTATACGCGCAAAGGATCGATGAATGAAAAAAATGCGAACGCTCACATGCACACATGTCCGCACTATCGCCCTGTATGCAATTACGGACGCACTCAAACAACCAGAGGATGATGCTATCTCCTGAACGCTGATTCCATCGTAGTCTATTCACCTGGTGTAATTGTTCACTGCCTCTTGGTAGTGTCGATGCTAGCTAGTGATTACTGTTACCATATGCATTTAACCTGGTCTAATTGTTCACTGCCTCTTGGTAGTGTCGATGCCACCTGGTCTAATTATTCACCTGGGGGGTTGTATACGCACGAAGGATCGATGAATCAGGAAACCCGAACGCACACATGCAATCACGTCCGCACTCTCTCCCTGAATGCGATTACAGAAGCACTTTAACAACCAGAGGATCGACCAAGCATGAAATGCGGACGAGCACACGCCCGATGACACACACGCACACACGCACACGCACACACACACTCACACACACACTCACACACACAC
>BFEA01000522.1:32706-43548 GCA_003427395.1 Chara braunii | reverse complement strand
CACCTTTCTCTCGCATTCTCTCACCCTCCTCTCCCCCTTCCCTCCCCCTACTACAACCCCATGATCCCCCCCAACCTCCCGCTTCAATTATTTTCTTTTTCTCATCTGTTTCTATTTCTTCATCACCTTTTCACTCCCCCCCTCGTCAACTTCAAATTTTTCTGTTTTTTCTTCCTTCGTCTTTCTCTTTGATTTAAATTTTCTCTTTTTTCGAAAGTTGAATTATCTTATCCCCTACTTCTTGTTTATTTTTCTGATTTATTTTATTTTTTATTTATTCTTTAAAAAAAAAAATCGATTTGTTTCTGCGGCACCCTTATAGCTTGTTTACTTAGTCATTCTTGCTTTCGGTTCACATTTTGACCCCTTGGGGGTAACGCAGTGCTGCCAATTTTTATTTTATTTTTTTCAACACATTTTGACCCCTTGGGGGCAAATGAAGTGCTGGCCAAATTTTCCCGTTTTACTTAGTTATTCTTCTTGACGGCACACCTCGGCCCCATGGGGGTAATGAAACGTTGGCGAATTTTTTTAAAAATTCTACGTCTTCTCTTCACTCTCCTTCACCTCATTTCTTTATTTCTCTATTTATTTTTTCTGAAAATTATAATTTGTGGTATTCTGGAACTTGGTGTGCTTTTCTTGACCTCTTCTTCCTCTTGGCACTTTTTTGACCCCGTGGGGGTTAGGGAAATACTGTAAAAAATTCCAATAAAATAAATATTCCTTCTCTTGGCACATTTGTGAAAGTTACTACTAGAGGTCGTTGTGGAGCGCCATTCTCTCGGCGCTACAGTTCTCTCGAGTATGGTGAGGACGCCTAAGTGGAGCTTGACCCTACCCTTGGAGACGCCCCTAAGGACCTTAAGCTTCGAGACGTCATCCACTACGACACTGTCCCGGTGGCCGACCGCTTCCAAATGGTGATGTCTTTCATAAGTCGTAAGCAGTCGGGTTGCACACGCTGGCACCCGCACTTCGCTGTCCCTCACATAGACCTCCCGCAGGGTTTCATCCCTCCTCGTGGAGTTGTATCCCCTGAGGAGCATGCCGCCCTCGAGGCCCGTCACGGTTGCCTTCGTTGCCGCCAAGATGGACACACCTCCTCTCGGTGTCTATAACATGCCGCCTCGATCGACACTATGCTGACATTTCTCGTCAGCGCCGATCTCAACCCCCCCCTTGCCCTGCCCGACCAATCACATCCAACTAGCCCTGGTGCAGTGTACCGTTAAGGGCTCACACGTAGCCGACTTCCCGACCACCGAGTCGCGGTTTGCCTGAATAGTTACCACATTCGAGGATCCTCAAAACACGGGGGATGTAGTTCCCTCTGCCCCCGCCGTCTGTCAAGTTATTGTCTGCCCCACTGCAGACTTCCGCATCTAGTCCTTCCTTCCCGAGATTTCTGACGCGTCGTGCCATTAGCACAACGCATTGTAGCGTTCTGTTGGCGACTCGCGATGACGTTGTGTCATCTCTCCTGGATTTGAGCATTCTTCAGGCTCGTCAGAAGCGACTCACGAAACACGTAAATGTCATATTTCATCTTCTCGCTCTGCTCTCTGACCTTGATCACACCCTCCCCATCATTCCTATCGGCTTGGGGACATTTATGAGGGTGTACCGCGCTTTATGGGACTTTGGCTCGCAGGGAGATTTCATTTCCCCTCCCGTGATTGCGAAAGCTCGTCCAGCTACCTTCGGGTCTCGCTCTCCTATCTCCGTTACCCTTGCAGATAAAAAAACGCAGCGCTTCTTTGATCAGACGGTCCCCGACCTCCACTTTTCCCTCAGCCTCCAGCCACCGAATAGTACCCAGGCGCCTTGACGTGACCATTCCTTTATCAGCACATTCTGGCGACGCATATACGAGGTGTACAAATCCTAGCTCCGCTTCTAATAGTCGTACCACCCTCAGACAGATGGTCGGACTGAGATCACCAATAAAACTCTCAGTAATATCTTCCAAAAGTTTATTAGGGATGCCCAACAGTTGGACTTACACTTAGCCCATACGGAGATTGTGTACAACCACGCCGTTTCGCCGGCCATGAGGATATTGCCATTCTATTGCGACCTCGGCTACCACCCTCGCGTACCCGCCGATTTACTATAACTATCACAGTTGCGCCTGTACACTTGTTATCCTACACTTTACGACTAGATCGCCCACATGGCGACGATTGTGAGGCGCGCACATGAGAGTCTAGTCGGCTCCCAGACTCGCATCGCCGCACAAGGGAACCGGTCACAAATGGATCAGCCATTTACAGTCGGTGACGATGTGCTCGTCGACACACGCCACTTGCAGCTCAAAGCGGATACACACTTCGCAAGTTCAGGCGTCGCTTCTTCGGTCCATGTCACATACTTCAAACCGTGGGTTCTTATACTGCCGCTAGTCCGGTCAGCTTTCATGTGAAGCTACCTGATTACCTTCGACAGACTCGCGTACATGATGTTTTACCACGTCTCCTTGTTGCGTCCTTATCGTAGATGGCCAAACGCTTCGTCAAACGTCCTTTTGAGCGCCCTCCACCTATCATGGTGGACGTTCTCGATGAGTTTGTCGTTTTCGACATCGTTTCTCGTTGAGTTACGGACGATACCCCTCCAGGCATCGAGTACCTTTTGTGTTGGAAGGGCTATCCTGATGAGGAGGCTACTTGGGAGCCCCTCGAGCACTTGGAGCACGCTCGGATGTTGGTGTGTGCTTATGATCATGCTCGTCGTGCTGAGACATTTGATCCTACTCAATCGATTGACCCTCTTCCTCCTCCTCTGACCGAGGAGATTGCTGAGGACAAGTCCGCTTTCTTTGAGGATGTTCTTCAACAGCAGACGGACGCCTCCGCGCGTCCACAACGTACTCGTCGACGCTGTTAGCGCCTCGACGACTTACACCCTGATCACCTACTTTCTCCCTACTGACTCACACCTTCAAGTACTCAATCATTAACTTCTTCAGGATGTCAGTGTTTTGCGGTTCTGCTTCGTCATCGACTCGACTCCTACTTCATCCACTTCAGCTACCTTATTAGACTTCAGCTTCCTTGTCGGACTTCAACTACCTTATCGGACTTCAGCTACTTTGGACTTTACTATTGCACGCCACCACCCTACCTTGTACATTCCCTTGCATATGTCGCATGATGGTTCTCACTTAGCTGACTCTCTTTGAGTCGGGCTTTCCTTTGGTATCACATAAGCATTTGGACTGTAGCGTTATCTTGGCTTCCCTGCTCCTCGATTTAGCTCCCTCCCCCAGTTGATGAGTTGTGTGCAGGTTTCCCTCTTCCACTTCATCCCTTGTCACCCTAGTGTCGGCCATTGCATGCCTTCAGTTAGGCATATGTCCACCCTATTCCAGGCTCCCCTTTCATGGTTGACCCTGCATGGTGTCACCTTTTCGTCGAGCATTATCCGCCTTGATGGTTTATTGGTTAGGGTCATTGGTTTTGCTTCGCTACCACTCCCGCACTCGATAACCTATCCCACCTTCGTTTGTGACGACCCTTAGGAGTTTCGATTTTAGATTGCATTTACCTCCTCTGAGACCATCCCATTCTTAGTGGTTCAACGACACGACATTACCTTGTGACATATTGCTATCTTTCCTTTCAGCACTACGGCAATTGCCTCCAAGACCTTAGGATTGTATCTTGCTACATCTTATTTTTTTTGTTAGTTAGGATGTGTATACCAGACACTTGCTTTTCATTTGACATTATGTAGCTTAGGTTGCATCGGATGGACTCTGCATGGAGCTTGCTCCACATCGTAGATTTCTCATGTTTCTTTATTGCAGAGTTTCGCTGCCTTTGCGGATAGCGTGTTTATGGCTCTTGAAGTCCATTACAGCTCTGAGGATCGTGCAACGGGCCTCTATCTGCCCTAACCTACAACCAGGGCCTATCAGGCTATTTTACCTGTTCGGCCTGTCAAACCAGGTCGTGACCTGACGCCATAGACCGTGTGCTCAGTCCAGTCCAATCTTGCTTGGTACCACTATTGGTATCAGGCCAGTCCATTCCATTCCAGTCAGTCCGCTGGGGGTATACCTCAGCTGCAGTCTGTTTCAGCTCATTCTTCACTTTGCACACTTCGGAGTACGTGCGTGTTGAGTCTGCGTCGGAGCTGCGCTGTCCCTTTCAACTCCATCTCCTTCTCCGTCTAACTCCCCCCTTCGTCTTCATCCTGACGGACTGCCATCCTTGCAGGTACGCCACAAAGATAGTGCTTCGAGTGATCCAAAGCCATGCGCAAAGCATAGAGCTCACGCATGTAGGTGGAAGTAGCGACCTTTTCGTTGGGAATGCATTTGCTGTAGTACTCGAGCGACAGCAAGCCATTGCCATCATCTTGTTGCAGCACTGTGCCAATCCCATATGGGCTCGCATTCGTAGTGACTACGAATGTGAGTTTGAAATCTGCAATGCGGAGTTTCATAATAACTTACCAATACCTCTTTCAAGGCTTGAAACGTGGTCTAACATGTTGCATCCCACGTGTACGGTACATTCCTGCTTGTTAATCGGGACAACGGGCGAGCAACAATAGAGAATAGCGACACAAACTTCCGATAGTATGATGCAAGACCAAGGAAAGAACGCAATTCGCGGATGTTCGCGGGTTGAGGCCAATTGCATATGATCTCAACCTTGGTTGCCTCAGGCTCGAGGCCTGCAGCAGACAACCAATGCCCATGATAGATGACGCTGTTCCTCCAAACCTCAGATTTTTCTAAGTTGAGATGGAGTTTTGTTTTCGTGAGGATGGTGAACACTTCCTCAAGGTGCTTTCATATGTTCCTCGATGGACTTGCTAAAAATCAGTATGTCATCGAGGTACACAACCACAAACCGACCAATCTCTTCGCGGAGGACTTTGTCCATAAGACTTTGGAAGGTGGTCGGTGCGTTCGTGAGATCGAAGGGCATTAGCGTGAATTCGTAAAGCCCATCGCTTGTCTTCAACGCAGTCTTGTGCTGGTCCGCAAGATCGACTTCAATCTGGTGGTATCCAGACCTGAGGTCGATCTTGGAGAAAACCTTGCACCCACCTGCAACATCAAGCAAATCATCTATGGGTGGCAATGGGAATGCATTCTTCCTCGTGATGCGGTTTAGACTGCGATAATCAATACACATGAGAAGTTTTCCTCCTTTCTTTGGAACAAACAAAACGGGTGCACCAAATTCAGATTCGCTAGGCTTAATCCATCCCTTGTCGATCATCTCATCGATTTGTTTCGGGACTTCGTCCAACTCGCCGAATCCCATACAATATACACAACCCCTTGGAGGAATAACACCTTCAACCAACTCGATCATGTGTCGGACCAATCGCGTGTGGACTCCATGTGGTTCGGCGAGAACTTTCGAAAATCAGTCAACTAGGCTTTGGATGCTTGTTGGGACTGGTGGGGTTGAAGGATCAACAAAATGATCACCTATATCAGGTCGAAGATTACGAATGGAGGCAACCGAATCTGAAGTAGAGTCATTTTGACTAGGGGTAGGTAGAGAAGTAAAAGTGCTAGAAGTAGATTAATGAGGTAAAGTAGAGCTAGTACTAGCCCCAAAAGTAGTAGGCACATGAGTAGGGCGAACGAAGGCAACATACAATTGCTCGTCCTCTTTGTGCTTGCACCACTTCTTGCAGAACTGACATTGAGAAAAGTCATTGAGGACTTGTGCTTCTCATCCGGGAGGACGGGAAACTCGGTCCCTTAAGCGTCTTTGACCATGAAAAGTGGCTCCTTCCATTTGGTCCATTCACATTGGGACGACAACCAGCCCAAGCCAACGACTCGAAGGGACACTTGTTAAGGACATAGAAGTTCAATGCGTGGGTGACTGTCTTGTCCTTGTCAAAGGTAGTGCGGTCACCTTTGACTACATGCGTGGATGTGACAACTTCTTTGTTGTCTACTTGAGTCAAGCAAGGGCTCTTCAAAGCCACTTGCTTCATCCCCAAACCCACTTTGCGTATCCCGTGCGGTGACATGAAGTTAGTCGTAGCACCACAATCAATCAAGACACGAAGATAGTGGTGGTTTATGAGAAGTTTGAAGAAGATTAACTTCACTGTCCCTTGAGCACACTGATGTTTCATCTCAACCCAATTTTCTAGGTGATAGTGAAAATCGACCTTCTTAATATACAAAGCATGACAAACTTCAACCTTGGAATCAGCAGACGATGGGGCTTAAAGAGAGGAGTGATGATCTGCGTCAGGTTCAGTCTCCCTTGCTGTAGAGGGTGTTGATGTCAACTCCATGCGCGATTTTGGTTACCCTGCAGCCTATAGCAATCTTGGATTTTGTGATTTAGTTTCATGCAATGCAATTATAACCCTTTCTTGAGCCTAATCCTACAATCATTTTCAGTGATCCGGAGGTCAACCCAAGGTCTGGTGGTTGCATCCTCCGGTTTCGCTGGGATTTTGACTCCCTTGAAAAGTTGGACAGTTCTTCCTCGAATTCCTATTCGGTCCATTTGCAGTGACAGTCTTTTTAAAGCCAAAAAAAAATTTCTTCTTCGTGGTTTGCATCAGACTCATTGGATGACAAGGAACAGGCGGTATCAGCGTCCTGTTCTTGGCCGTCACCAAGAATGGGAGTAGAGCATGCATGCTTTGCTGCTTTGTCCTTGCTGCGTTGTAGAGGGAATGTGGACTGACCAGTCGTATGCAGAAGTTTACCAGACCGTCTATAATTTTTTTTTGGCGGATTTGATCTGAATACTGGCTGTGAACATCATCCTGTCTGCGGCGTTAAATAATTTTGCCACTTGATCAGCCAGATCAGTCGGATGTAAGGCTCGTTGCACGCAAGGATAAATAACGGGCACGGCTAGTCATAAGCGGGTTCGTGGGGCACAGGGGTGGGCCGTTGTGCACACGTCAGACACCGTTGCTTGATGATGCAATTAGGGTCGTTGGATACAGGGGAAGGGAACGTTCCAATTGGTGCTCGTACAACAAACACAATTATTTCCAGCTCTACATACATTTGTGCAATTGATTTATTTTTATTTTGATTAGGTAGGTGGACAAACTGCTAAGACTTGACAAACATCATTAGATCAGAACTGTAGTAGTCTACCATTGTCAGTTATGTCTGACGCTGTTGTGTGACAACTAATTGAAGTAGGAATGTATCATTTGTTCAGTTTGTGTAAATATGGTGAACACCACTTGATCGGTGGCCTCGGTGACTAACTTAATATTTATTTGATTATTTTTAAATTGGTTAGACACATGTTGTGGTAGGCCCAGTGAGGGCTCTAGTGCAGATTGTGATCTGCCTAGCTGATGAGTGGATCATATAGTGGGGATGATCGATCTAAAGGGAGAAGGGTGACACAAATAACGTTTCCTAGGATTCCTATCGTAAACCAGCCCCTACCAACCGGCGGCGAAAGAGCTATAAGACGAGAGGCTGAGGTAGAACGTTTGTAAGGGGCTAGGGACACAATAATAACAGTTATTGTAGCAACAACTACTGTTGGAGAAATGGCTACCTTAGCTGCTATGTCTCAGGGTCAACAAACTTTTGGTATGCCCACTAGTTCTCAGGCTACGTCCAACAGTACAGGATTAGACACTACTCTCAGTCAGATGGTAGGCTCGCAATACAACTCACCACCTCCACACACTAGGGAGGCGATAAAACTCAAGCAAGTGGAGTTGATCCGCTTATGGTTATAGAAGGAACTTAAGGAAAGTGCTTAGAGAGAAGAGATTAAAAAGAGAAAAGAGAGACTGAAAAACAGAGCGGCGGATAAGGCTGCAATAGGAGGGTTAGATGACACGAAGCTTGACGACGCTGGAAAGATCCTCAAGTTGGGTATGCTCTCCATGTACGCTTACATGGAAAGCAAATAGAATGGCATCCAAGATACCCTTGACGAGATATTGAACGCTTTGCCTGCAAAGGGAAGAGCAGTCCCTTCCATAGTTGGCGGGCCAAGTATACTAACGTTATCAGTCTATCAATCGTCGCCTCCTATGACGGCGATAACATGCCCGACTATTTCCCAGTTTGGCATCCCACCAAGTGGTACATCTGTTGGAAGCGCACAGACTGTACCTTCTTCATCCCCAGGTCCATCTACTGCTATTGGGCAGCCGGTCTCACCAATGAGACCAAAACAACCTTGGTATCCCAAGACTCCGTTGAAACCACCCTCTACCTTCTAAGGAGATAAGAAGGATGACACACTCGACACATGGTTGAGGACAGTTCCTCTGTGGGTAAGGGCAAAGAGGACGTTGGACAAGGAAGAGGTGATCGTTCATGGAAGCGGGTGATGTCAACAATGAGATCACACGATTCTTCCTTGAAAGTTTAATTTCTCTCTTTTTCCAGTCAGCGTATCTCATCGTAGCGAGATATACAGCCAAGCGTGACAGGCCTAGTGAACAAGGTCGAGTTTCTTTCGTTTCATCGAGAAAGGAGGAAGGCACATGTCACAATCCAGTATTCCCAAATTCAACATTATAACGATTGAGAAGTGGAGAAAGGGAGTAAAATAAAACGATCACTCAGGGGGTAATTGAAACCGTATCTAATAGCATCGAGTTATTACTCACTCTCATCAATCATGCTTTGACGTTGTCATGCGTCTCAACCTCTCACAGCGAGCTAAACTCATTAGGAAACATGTGACGCCAACCATAGTGTGCTGCACATCTCTCACGAGTGTCTCATATGAAGTCAGACTGCAAATGGCTCTCTCTCACTCGTATGCCGCTCCATGCGTTCGTTTCTCGGCCCGACGGACCGCGACGCTGGTTTGCGACTTGTAACCGCCTCGTGGCCTCAATCCCCCCGACATCGCAAGTTGGCCTCAGGGCAATCCTCCCTCGATGCTGTCGGTGGGTGGTCTCGCAACCACTGGTCCAGTCCTTGCGAGGACTGCGCGGTCGCGTCACTGGCTTTGGACTCTGCCTCAAAGTCCCGGTCCTGTTGTTGTTGTCTCGTTCAGTAGTCCCGGTGGACATCTCCTCCTCATGTTACATGACAGTGACCTGCAGTATCGTCGTCACTCCGTCTCGCTTACACCTTCGTTCGTGCTGGTTACGGGCCGCAGTAATGGCCGCATGTAGGTCCTCGTCTCGTCTCATCTCTTGTTCACTTCTACTATAGATGTTGATTTTAACTTCACTAATTTGTCGGGTCTTAGGTTGGTTAAGATTGCGGGTCTTAGGTTGGTTAAGATTGCGTCTACCATAGCTCCCCCTTCCTTTTCACACTCCTAACTCGTTAAAAACTTTGAGTGCCTTGGCTTATAGCTGTGAAGACCCTTGCGGTATGCAATAGCCACTCCTAGAATAGCTCGTGCTTAGCAATACTTAATTGTCCCGTTGCACACATACACGAGCTATCTGACTACGCGGTTCGGATAGCCGCTAATATAGGCCCAATTTTTTAACACCATGATCCCAACTCACTCGGGCTATGAGAGAGTAGTAAAATCTCGCGTGTACCTACTGGCATAGTAGTTGCGGCCACGCATCCTCCTTTTATGGACACGCACTTCGCCATCTTCTCTGTGTTGTAAACGAGGGGCTTTCTAAATCGATAATAAAACAAAAGTATTATAAAATAATGTATCGACTAGTAATAGTAAAATAGCATAATCAACATTGAGAGCACCAATGGTCATTAAGCTAAAGTGCCTCTATGATCTGCGCCAACAGTCTTTTAAACTCAGCCTGAAAAGACAGCGGGCTTGGCGCGCATCATGGTCTCATAACGGGATACCCACCAGTGGACCCCATCCTTTATAAGAGACGACAATTCTACCACTAGTAGGGCCCCGTGTCTGATGGTAAGGAGGGTGCTTATGACCTTCCATGCGGCATGATAAGCTTCCCATCGATGTGGTCGTGGTTACCCTACTTTTTGAGGCTAAATATCGCCACGCCTGGTAGGTCACCTTCACTAGACGAAATGGGTTCACGAGGGGTCGGACCAGTCTTGGCCGCCCACTAAAATTTGAAATTGTAAGTAAACTGTTTGTTTCCCCGCGAAGTCACGAGAAAAGGGGAACTTAAATTGAAAACACAAAAAACAGAATATAGAAAATTAGAATTATCACAAAAAGTCGAAACGCCTCAACAACCTATGAGCTTTCGATCCGTCGAAACTAAAACGACGGTCCAGATCAGGGCGCAAATTTAAAGTGCAACATTCTTTTTCTCTTTTCCCTCTTCTCTTCGTTTTCTTTTCTTTTTGTACCTTTCGATTGTGACCGCGGCTCCCAGACTTGTCCCATAACTCGACTAGAGGGAACTCGACGCGCAATATAAAAGACAGCGTCGAGGCTACTACCTTCGTGTCCTTGGCCGAGCCGGGCGGCTACCACAAGTATGGGCCGGCTGTGCTCTGTTGTACAGCAGGGCACCGAGTCCGCGTGGATCAAAGGAAAGGCCAATGGCGCACCCCACCCTTTTGCTATAGTAAGCACTACCCAAAACCAGTCCAGGAATAGGCCTCGCAGGGGGTGTGCCTAGTACACAACGAAGGGTGGGGACACTGTGCCCTCCGATAGTGGGGCCACTATGCAGTATGAAATAGGCTATCAACTCTAGCTCGCACCATTTTGAGTGGTATCCATTTGCTTCCTATCTGTCCACGTAATGCATGATACGTACAACTAAGGAGCCGACATATGCCTATAGGCCGTCTTCCTGGGATCTTTGCTTATGTTACGATCCTGGCCAATTTTGAAGTCCACAACCATCAGAAAGTACAATGCTGCCCAAATGCAAAAGAAATAATTGAACTTGAGCTCAACTCCATCCAATTGCAAAATGAAATGAAAGAAC
>BFEA01000521.1:1071821-1089305 GCA_003427395.1 Chara braunii | reverse complement strand
CCCCCCCCCCCTGTGTTGTTTCCTCTCTCTCCCTCTCTCCCCCTCCCTCGCTCTCACTTGTACGCAGACATACACAAAGAATGAAGTGTGTGTGCGCCAGGTGCAGTCTTGCACACCCCGTGTATTGTAGCTCTGTGGATTTTGTGCACGGTGCACGCACATCACCAAGCTGCACAGGGCACCCAACTCACCGCACCGTATAGCGTGCCGCAAAGGTGCACTACAAGTATGGCTGTCTCTTATACACATCTAGATGTGTATAAGAGACAGGTGCACGCACATCACCAAGCTGCACAGGGCACCCAACTCACCGCACCGTATAGCGTGCCGCAAAGGTGCACTACAAGTATGGTTCACGCCAAGATTTCTGCATTAGTCAGGAAATGCAGGTGTCCTTTTGTGGCGCTTTTGATAATCCCCTCTCTTTCCCATCTTTAAAAAAAAAAAAAAAAAAAAAAAAAAAAAAAAAAAAAACAGGACCTTATGACCCTGGCTCCTTTTCCATTCTGGGGAGCGTCAGGCCGGTTCCTATTCCACTGGCAAGTCTGAATAACATTACAACAGTAACGCACTCACGCTTCCTTCCGTCTGGCCGAAGGACCCCTGAAAAACAGTGATTACTCCAACGTCGTGGAGGATTGACTGTCAGCTTGCCTTGTCTGTTTAGCTAACCTGCCAGATCTGTCGTGAAAAACTAGAAAGAGCTAAGCGGCTACTCAAGCTGACTCTTGTGACTCCTCCTTGAAAACCTGTCCATATGTTTAAAAATCGTCTTGTCTCTCCTTAAATCTGTTTACAAAACGGTTCCAAAACCCTAAACCCTAAACCCTCCTTTCGAAGTTTTGCAAGGAATCCCCCGGACCATCTTAGCTCATCAACTCATAAGGCCTGCAGTGGGACTTATGCATTTGGTACCTGGAGCATTGGTCTTTTTCACCTCGTATCAGAATTTAGCCAGTCTTTCCATCGTGTATGGAAGTCAGTCAGTGTTGCCGCCTTGCCTCCTGCCATCCACTCTGTGAAGAAGTTTTCTTTTAATTCTCCTCTAATATTCTTCATCATCCGGCATGGGCTTTCTCGTTTTGTATCATATACCCAGGATCTCTGCTTGACTCAAATATTTTGCCTCCTCCGTACTTTCTCCCTTGGGGGTGCACGGTCTTCAAAAAGTTCTGCAGCTCCTTTCCTTCCAGATGGACCACAGCCATACCTTTCGCTTTTTGCCTTCCTGAAGTCCCGTTTCTCCCTCTTCCAATAAGATCGCGCGCCTTCCACTGCCATCTGAAACTATACTGGGCTGTTAGACGAGGGGGGAAATTGGTGGAGGTATAACAGGGGAAGGAAGGAAGATGTGATTAGGATGGGGAGGGTCTGGGGGGGTGGGTGTCTTGGCTCAGACATGTGCATGGGGTTGCTTGCAGAACTCTGGTTTCCGTGCTGTTTTCTAGTGCGCTGTGACTGTGTTTGATAATGTCCCTCTATTGTACGAGAGCAACGCCTTCTTTATTCACAGACTATTTATTCAGCAGGCGAGTCCCAGTTCTTGAAGTGGATGATTCCCTTATCGATTTCCGCTAATCTATTCCTACCGAGCCAGATTTTTTCGAAATTTCTCTGGCTTATTTCTCTCTTTTCTGGTTGCAAGATTTTCTGTTGCGTTTTTAGTTCTCTATTCCACTGGGCTCTTATTTCTGTTTGTATTATGGTTTTGGTTTCAGTCCACTTCTCATCTACACTGGTATTTTGGCCAGCCAAGGTACCCTTGCACCTTGTTTTCCAGATTACCCAAAGGGTCGCTCTTCTCAGAAGGTCTGCTAGGATAATTTCTTCCTCTTCAAGGTCTCTTTCTTCTATCCTCCCTGACAGCAAATAAGTCGTATTTAAGGGGTAGGCATGATCCGTTAGGTTGACCCACAGAGATTTCGTTCTCTCCCAGAGTTCTTGGACACATTGGCAGTGTATAAAGCAATGTATCAGCGATTCTTCAACGTTCTTACTGCTCATTTTGCACCACTCCAGTAGTTGCTGATGCTCCTCTTGCTTCCTTCTTTTGCCTAACCATTGGTTGACTGGAACAGCCCAATAGATTGCAGACTTCTGATCCTTGGCGGTTTTATGCTGGCATACCGGTTCCAAGGAATTTTGCCCACCCATCCTGCATTTTCTCCCACATTTTTCTTCCATCTCGCTGTAATAATCTGTTGAGGATCTTCTGTTTGATTTCTTAGCCTATATCCTGCTTTGACTTCGTAGTCATATATCGGTGTGAGCTTTTTAGTGCCTCTTTCTCCCCCGGGAATGAACCAACCCCATTCCGCTGGATCTACTTCTAAGTCTTTTATGTCCTGGTCGGGCCTATAGATCCAGGTTTTCTTCTGGCCTTGGTCGTTAAGTGAAGTCCTTTTACGACTAAGTCTGGGTGAGCATGTTCTGATCTTGTTAAGGTTTTTGAGTTCAATTATTGCCTTTTGCTCAGTTGCTTTGCCTGGTTTTTCCCAGGTTTTGTGCGCGTCTAACAGTTCAAAGGACTGAAATTCCGCCCTACCTTCTTCCATGTCTAGTACCTTGATTTGTACGCTTCGGTCGGAAGGGCTGGTCCCTTTTTGTCTAGTACCTTGATTAGTTTGTACCCTTCGGTCGGAAGGGCTGGTCCCTTTTTTGTGGCCCAGTCTCCTACTGCCCATTTGGTCTTGGATCTTAGTAATAATTCCCATTTCAGGGGGACACTTTCCAGTATGCTTTCAAGTTGTTCCTTTAGGTTGTGTACGCCTTTTAATTTGGCTCTAAGTTCTTGGTCTGTCTTCCATCTATTTTCTTCTGAGTTCCATAAATGATCGACCTTCCAAACTCCATTGCCAATCCATTTTTTCCACTTCCTACCTTTGGAGTTTAGGGGCCAAGGCGTTTGGTTTTTGTCTTTTAGCCAAGGGTTTCCGAAAAGGGGCTGTCTCAACACTTCTTCCCTGGTCTGTGGGGATCTGACTTTTGGGGAAAGCATGCTCTCCAGTGCGAAATCAGAGTGGACCAGCGTTCGCTGGGCGGGTCCCTTCCATCTATCAGCCTGCTGTTTTCTTTACGTCTGGGACTCCATGCTGGGTTGATGATCCAGTGATAACCTTCTATGGTAGGATCTACTTTGAATGGTACTAGGTTGCGAATTTGATGAAGGGCCATAATGTGCCATGGTAGTTCTCTGTTAAATAACAGCTTGATTACCCTCTTTAATTGCAGTGCTTGGAATTGTGCTGCTTGGTTTAACAGGCCAAGCCCTCCTAGTGCCTTTGGTCTGGTGATATACTTCTAGGCTACTTTGGTAATATATTTGTCTGTGGCCGCATCTCTTGTCCAAAGATAGGCTCCTAGTTTCTTCTCGAGGGTGGTGAAAAAACTTTTGGGGGGATTTGAAAGGGATGCCACATACCAGCCCGTGGAAAGTATCGAAGTATTGAGTACGAGGACCCTCCCCATGAGTGAGACACTCGTTGCTTGCCACCCTGCTAGTTTGTTTGTCATCTTAACCAAAAGGCTGGAACCTGAGGTCTCGCTGGTTCCATTAACTGACACTTGGATACCCAGGAAACGCACCGGGTGCTGCGCGTGCAACCACTGTAGTCCGTGGGTGTCTTGGGATTGCGGGGGGGGGTCAGACGAAGACAGCCACCAACCTGCTGTTTTATTCCAATTGATCTTCATTTCCGATGCTAACTAGAAGGCTTGTTGCTTTCGTGAGTGCTAAAAAGGACGAATCTGACACTCTCATAAGTACCGTGAGGTCGTCCGCAAAAAGCATCATCGTGGGGATGGGAAGCGACTTTCCATCGTGTTGGGCTGACAGTCTTTCTATGGACGGGTCTTTGCGGAGGAAAGCAGTTATTGCTTCCATTACGAAAAGGAAAATTGGTGCTGCTAGCGGGTCCCCTTGCCTGACCGATCAGACATTTTATACATTTATGAGAGGTGGCCATTGACTTGCACTATCCCTCTGGCATCCCCGTATAGGACTCTTATCCACTTTCTGAAATTTGGCCCTACCCCCATCTTTTCCATGCTTTGTTGTAGGAAATCCCAGTTAACTTGGTCATTCGCTTTTTCAAAGTCGAAGAAAAGTATGGCTGTTTGTATCTTTTTAAATGAAGCCTTTATAATTTTGGTAGCGTCATTTAGGCAGACCACATTGTCGAGAATGTATCTTCCCGGAATGAATCCTGTTTGGTCAAGGTGGAAGCATTTATCTGTTTGGTCAAGGTGGAAGCTTCATTTGGCTAGGATTTTGTACACCACGGGCAGAAGGGTTATAGGTCTGTAGTTCCTTACGTTTGTTCTGTCCCCTTTTTTGTATAGTAGTGTGACCAACCCCGTGCTGATTTCTTCTCCTAGAGAGCCTCTATTGAAAGCTTCCTTAAAAAAGGTTGTGATTGTGTGACCCATTAGGTGCCAATTGTTTTGCCAAAACTCTTTCAGGAGACCATCCCTTCCCGGGGTTTTGTTCGGTTGCATACTCTTGAGGGCTTCAAAGAGTTCTGCCTTCGAGATGTCCTTTTCTAGGTAAGTGATGGCTTCCTGTTTAAGACTTTTATCCAAATGTTTCAGAAATTTTTCTCTTGCTTTCTGTGTGTTATTGGCATTATCGGGATTAGTTTTTGATGTGTAGAGGCATTGATAGAAATTCGAGGATACTCTTAACATTCCTTCCTGCGTAGTTTGAAGGTTACCTTTAGTATCTCTGAGGCTGTGTATTCGGCTATTTCTGTGGTTCGCCTTAATTCTCCGGAAGAAGAATTTCGTCATGGCTTCATTGTTTTCCCAATCTCTCACTCTAGCCCTAATGGCTAGTCCTTGTCTTTTCCAGTCCGCCCATTGCCTAAGTTCCGCCCTGGCTTCTTCCAGGAGTTGTTCGTATAGTGGCACCCTTGGATTGACAATAAGGTTAAATTTTGCGAGTTCTACCATTGCTTCCAGGTTTTCTTGTCTTGCCCTCCTCCTTCTGGCTTCCTTCCTCGAGAAAAGGCTCGCCCACTCTCCTAGACGTTGGATTGCAAGTGGCAGCTCATTTAGGATTTCCCCCTCCTTAAAATTTTCTCTTAATTCTGCCCATTTGCTTTGTAGGCTTTGTCTGAAAGTATCTAGATTGAGGAGTGATGTAATAAGTTTAAAGAAGCTCCTCCCTGGGGAGTTGTCAAGAGAGAGTGAGAGGTTGATAGAGATTGGATTGTGGTCGAAGCCGTCATAGTACAGTAGCCTCCCAATAGAACTTTCCACGACAACTCCCTCCAAGGTTTCAGATATGAGAGAAAAGTCGATTCTTGAGAAGGTTGTTCTTCCTTGAGACGTTTTCCTGATGCAGGTGTAGTCTTTTTTGGACAGATTTAGCATTTTGTAGGGATCCTTTAGGTTTTTTTCTACCATAAGTTCGGACAGGACTGACATGGCAGGATCTTCAGAGGACTCATTGGCCCAGGATATCTTGTCCAGGTATGGGCACTGAACTGTGTTCCAATCTCCTACTATGACTGTATGCCTTTGAGGGGGGGAAAAAATCGTCGATTTCCTTAAAAAACTCTATTTTGTTATTCGTTGAATTGGGGGCATAAATGTTTATAATTGTGAGTTTTTCTTCCGTGTAAGAAAAGTCTAGCCTGACCCATCTACCACTTGAAGGGTCTACTGTGGTGGATGTGACTACATGAAGTGAGCTGCTTCTGTGTTCTTATGTGCTAAAATGAGCACTCCGGCTAAGGCAAGGCTAGGGCTATGGGCTACTACTATGGCTTTGTAGTTTCCCATTCTCCTGAGGATTTCCTCTCTTACGGTTGTGTGTGCCTGGGAGCTAGTCAGGTGCGCTTTTTGGAGACTGAGAATGTCCGGGGGGTTGGGGCCGTTCCATCCAACCGTTGTCAGAAGGCAGTGCCATTTTTCTGGGTTGGACAGAATTGTTGCCAGCCCCCTTACGTTCCAAGACCAGATGACTAGGTCCCCCCTTGATCCCTTCATTGATTGATTTCTACATTTCTGCTCTTAGTTTGGTTGTATTGATTTAAGATACGCAAGAAGAGCTACCTTCTGTTTCATCCTCTAGTGGGAATAGTTTCTCCAACAATTCCTCCTCCTCCAAAAACATGACTCCTGCTTCTGCTAATGTAGCCAGGCTTGCTGCATTCTGGGTTGTGGTTGCTTCATTCCCCAAAGTTGTGATGGGCAAGCTTGCTACCATTCACTAAGGTCTCCATTGCCAGCCATCGGCCAGTTCTGTTTGTTGGTCGAAAAAGGCTATAATTGGTCTTGCGTCATATCAAGGATTTTTCTTTGTTTCCCCAATGATTCCTGCCCCCTTCGGTTCCTCTTCTGATGCCTGCTTACCCGCAATTCCTGTGAATTTTGGTTCCTGCCCCCTTCGGTTTCTTTCACTGCGTCACTGCATTTCTGTCCCCATTGCAGTTTGGACACCGTGAAGTCTTTGCGCATCGTTACCTGCCACTCCCCACTCGCGTTGTCCTGTTGGATGGGTATTATTGCTCTGGATGGAAGCAGGAGATTGGCTTCTTCCCTCGCTTTTTCCCAAAAGTTGTTGTGACCTTGGTACTGCAGGTCTTGCACCACCACCGTGTGACGACTCATCTCCTCGTTGAGCTCGCTAAGCCTTTCGCATTGCGCCTGTAGGGACTCCACCTCAATACCCAGGTGGGCTAGTGAGTATTCCTTTTGGCTCAGGTCTGGTTGTGACTGGCCTTCACTCTAGTTGCTGCGTGGCGCAGTGGTTTTGCAGGTGGGCAGCTTGGTTCTTTGGAGGTGGAGTTTTCCCTTCCCACTGTTGCTGTTTTCCTCCACTTCCATGCTTGTGTCCTCCTTTGCTGCACAGTATTTCTCTGCATAAAAGGCTGCCAGTTCTCCTTCTCTTTCCAAGGGAGTGAACGGGTTCTCTGAAAGTGGGATGACCTGCATGGGGTTCGTTGCTTCTGCCCTTTGTTTGGTCTTTTGTTCTTCCTTGTACAGGATCATTTGGAGTTCATACTTCTCGTCTTTTCTTCTCAAAGTTCTAGATGAATTCCACCAGTTCACTTTCTTGGCGGCCACTCCACGGGACATACCACTCTTCCTGATCCTCCTCCGAGTCGGGTGCGTCCCTGTCCTGCTGTCCCTCATGGTGTTTCCTCTTTTCTCCCAGCGCGGGGTCCCTGGTTGTTGATCCCTCCATGAGATCCAATTTTGGCATCCCTTCTCCCTTCTGTCCCGCTTCTTTCCTTGTTTCCTGGTCCTGTGTCTGGGAGGTTTTTGCTTGGCCTTTCAATGTTCTTCTTGTGTATGTCTTTACATTGTTCTCCTTCTATTTTTCCCATCCTCTCTTTTGCTTGACCACTTCTACCCATTTCATTTCTTCCTTTTCCTGCACCGACTGCAAATCCGCGCACAAGTCTCGGTCCCAAATCTCTTGCTTGAGGTTTTCCACATTTATTGTTGGATCCTTGGTGAAACACATGGGGGATTTCCTTAACACATGGGGGATTTCCTTTCTACCTTCATTGACTGCCATCTGCTGTCATAGGGGGGGTATGCCTCCGGCCTCGGGGTTGTTTCACTATCTAGGATTCATACCCAGTTCGGGACCTCCATGTTATCGTTGAAGACCCAGCCTGCGTATTGTACATACCAAAAACCTTCTTGTCCGTTACCTCTTGCAGATTGGCTGTTCTGAGCGGTTTGGGTTTCGAGTTTTCCTTTGTTTTGGGGCAGTTGGGATCGGTACCCAGATGTCCTCTTTGCCTGCACTTGAAACAAAATGGGTTGGTCTTACTGGACACCGCGATTCTGTTCACTTTTTCATCCTGCAGGGAAAACCACTCATCCGGTGTGTGCGGCATCGGGCTTTCCCCTATGTCCGGGACCACCGTCATTTGATTATGTTGTGGTGTGAGGAAGTCCGGTATTGCTACAATCTAGTGCAGTTCCTTGAAATTTCCATATTCCATCCTTACTCTTTCTTTGACGCAGCCGTGCATTCCTTCCGGCACGTTGTCGAATTGAATCCAGAAGTGCTTTTTTGATCAAGTCCTGTCTGTATTTGAAGGGTGTCTGTTGATAAGTTGTGGCCTTTTTCCATGGGTGCACTGTGACTACTGCTGAGTGACAGGTAAAAACATTTGTTTGTTAAGAAAGCAGCCAGTGTCGCATCCATGCATAACACCATAATGACGTTTCTTGATCTTGGGTGGAAGGAGACTTTGGGATTCATCCCTTCTCGACTGGTTCCAAGCTTTTCAATTTCTCCCATATCCACTTCAATTTCGCCTATCTGTCCAATTCCTGACTTCTTTTCGCAAATGTGAAAAGGACAGCGTGCTTTTTGTGGAGCTCTTCCGATTTGGAGGTTAATTCTTAGGGGCATTCGTAGATTACGATCTCTTCCTTCTTGTTTCCCCCATGATCAATGAGTTTGGTGGTTTTGATGAGAGGCGTCCTTGTCTGTTCCGCGAGCCAATTTTGCGCTTCAATTCCCATGCCCTCCATTGTTGTGATTGTTAGTGGTTCGAGCATCGGTTGCTTGATACTTGTGCTGGTCTGCTGTAAGGGAACAGTTGAGTAAGTGTTCTAACGGGGGGAGCTTAGTCAGCGGGATGAGTGAGGGGGTAGGCGCTTGGGCGGTTGGATGTGTGTCAAGAAGGTGATCGTGAAGGTGAATAAGGGGTACACGTCATAGGAGAGAGCTTAAATCGAAGAAAGAGGGATTGGTTAGTGGGTGGGGGTGCTAGGGGGGGCAAGAGAATGGGTAGGTGGCTCAGAGGTGAGGGGAGGAGGGCCAGGCGGCTACAACAGGATTGGTAAGTAGGGGAGAGATGGGTCAACAAAATTAAAGGGACACGGGATGAGATTGGAGTGGGGAGGGATCGGGATAGGAGCTGGACGAGATCGGGATGGGGGTGGGGTGGGAACGAGATGGGGGCGGGGTAGGAGCGGAATGGGAGCGGGATAGGAGCGAAATGGGAGCGAAATGGGAGCGAGATAGGAGCGGGATGGGAGTGGGATAGGAGCGGGATAGGGGTGGGAAGGGAGCCAGATGGGAGTGGTATGGGAGCCAGATGGGAGTGGTATGGGAGCGATCTGGGATCTGGATGGCGGCGCAGTGGGAACGAGAAGGAGGCGTGATAGGATCGGGATGGGATCAAGATAGGAGCGGGATAGGAGCGGGAAGGGAGCCGGATGGGAGCGGTATGAGAGCGGGATGGGAGCTGGATGGGAGCGAAATGGGGTCGGGAAGGAGGTGGGATGGGATCGGGATGGGAGCGTGGTAGGAGCCGAGCGGGATCAATATGGGATCGGGATGAGGGCGGATTTGATAAGGGTAGGATCTGGATGTGGGACTGGATTAGTGTGGTGTTGGGATGTGGGTGGGATAGGCTTGTGATGGGGGCGGGATGGGAGTGGTATTGAATCAGGGTGGGATCGGGATGGGAGCAGGATGGGGGCTGCTTGGTACGGGATGGGATTGAAATAGGAACGGGCTGGGATCGGGATGGGAGTGGGATGTGAGTTGGGTGGGATCGGGATGGAAACGGGATGGAAGCGGGATGAGAACGGGGTAGGAACGGGATGGGATGGGATTGGGATGGGGGTGGGATAGGATCAGGGTGAGAACGGGATGGAGGTGGGAGGGGATCGGGATGGGATTGAGATAGGAGCGGGATAGGAGCGGGAAGGGAGCCGGAAGGGAGCGGTATGAGAGCGGGATGGGAGCTGGATGGGAGCGAAGTGGGTTCGGGAAGGAGGTGGGATAGGATCGGGATGGGAGCGTGGTAGGAGCAGAAGGGGATCGGTATGGGATCGGGATGAGGGAGGATTTAATAAGGGTAGGATTTGGATGTGGGATTGGATTAGTGTGGGGTTGGGATCAAGTGGGAAGAGACTTTAGGTGGTGGGATTGTATAGTGTTGCAGATTGGGGGAGGGGTTCGCAGGTTGCGGGGGGGTCTGACTGAATATTGTGTGGCGTGGAGGGGACGGTGGTTGATGATGGGGCTAGATAATTTGTGTGGGGAGTAGGGATCGGGGGAGTCAGAGTACGGAGTCGGGGTGGGGGTAGGGGAGCGAGGGGTGGGTGAGGAGTCTGGTAGCGGTCTGCTCGGTGTAGTGAGGGCTGGGATCGGGGTCGGGGGAAGGGGGAGTGAGCTGAGGTGAGACAGAGTTTGGGATTGGTCTTAGATAGACAGGGGGGAAGGGGGTGGGGGGCGGGGGGGAGTTGTGGTGCAGGGAACTGGAAGTTGGTGATGAGGAGGGAGAGTTTGGGTGGGGAGTAGGAATGCGGGGGAGTCAGGGCGAGGAGTCAAGGCGGGAGTCGGGGAGCGGTGGGTGGGTGATGGTTCTGGTAGCGGGCTGTGCGGAGTAGAGCGGGTGGGGAGTTGGGAGACAACTTGGTTGGTGTGGGGGGATGGGGGGGAGGTGAGGGGGGGTTGGAGTGGGAAGGGGGGGTGGATTGCGTGGCGGGGGTCGGGGGGGGGGTTGGGGGTGGGGGGGATCGGTGTGGGGTGAAGGGGTGGTGGGTCGAAATGATTAGAGATTGGAAGATGTGGCCTGGCTTCTCTGCTACCTCTATCTTACTGATCGGAGTGAGTGAGTTGGGACGGTGTTCTACTTCCTGATGCTCATGTGCGCACGCCTCTCCTCTTTGTTTTGTCCCACTCTGGATCGCTCCGTCGAGAAATGGTAGGAAATTTAATGTGCAGTGTGTCCTCTTTACTGCCCGTAAACGATTGGCTGTCTCAGTGTGTTTGTCGAGTCTGTCGTGTATGGCCGCTGGTGACAGGATGGTACTCGATCCTATGTCCTGTTTCGTAGGATGTTACTAAGATGAGGGGTGAGGAAGGTCGGGAGACGATAGATGTTTCGCGGTGTCGGTGTTTTCGAGGCTGCTCTTGTCGTTGCTTGTCGCCTTTTGTAGGACTCGCTAGGGGTTAGCGGAGGAGAGCTTTCGGTCTTACCTTGAATGTCGAATTGTACTGTTCTGACCTTTCTGGGCGTAATGATGTCGCTTTGCTCCTCTTGGCTACTTGGGATGATGTCCTTGCTAGTCCCTCTGATACTTTCCTCGCTTCTCTCTTGAGTGTTTTGTCTCTTTTCACTTTGGAGTGGGAAGGGGGGCTGGATTGCGCGGAGTAGGTCAGGGGGGGGGATCGGGGTGGGGGGGATCGGTGTGGGATGAAGGGGTGGTGGGTCGAAATGATTAGAGATTGGAAGATGTGGCCTGGCTTCTCTGCTACCTCTATCTTACTGATTGGAGTGCGTGAGTAGGGACGGTGTTCTACTTCCTGATGCTCATGTGCCCACGCCTCTCCTCTTTGTTTTGTCCCAGTCTGGATCGCTCCTTCGAGAAATGGTAGGAAATTTAATGTGCAGTGTGTCCTCTTTACTGCCCGTAGTCGATTGACTGTCTCAGTGTGTTTGTCGAGTCTGTCGTGTATGGCCACTGGTGACAGGATGGTACTCGATCCTATGTCCTATTGCGTAGGATGTTACTAAGATGAGGGGTGAGGAAGATCGGGAGACGATAGATGTTTCGCGGTGTCGGTGTTTTCGTGGCTGCTCTTGTCGTTGCTTGTCGCCTTTTGTAGGACTCACTAGGGGTTAGCGGAGGAGAGCTTTCGGTCTTACCTTGAATGTCGAATTGTACTGTTCTGACCTTTCCGGGCGTAATGATGTTGCGTTGCTCCTCTTGGCTACTTGGGATGATGTCCTTGCTAGTCCCTTTGACACTTTCCTCGCTTCTCTCTTGGGTGTTTTGTCTCTTTTCACTTTTTCTACCTCCTTCTCCTCACGACTTTCTGTTTCTTCCCGTTCTTGGGAAAAGCTCACTTCTTCTTCTCAACCCTCGAGGACTCTGTCGTTTACTCTTGTCCTCACACTTTCCTCTTTCGTTCGTGAATGCCCCGGGCTGTGTATTCCGAATGAATCTTTCCTCCCTTGTATTGGAGGGCTCTTTTTCCCTTCTTCCTCTATCCCTCCCTTCAGTTCCATTGTCCTTTCCTATGCTTAGTAGCTGCCCCCTCCTCTTCCTCTCTTCAATGTTCTTCTCCTCTACACGTCTTGGAAGAGTTTGTTCGCATTTCCTCTCTTCCCGCTCTTCTCCACTGTTGTCTTTTCCTGATCTTAGTTGTGCCCTGCCTCTCTTGTTTTCCCCCGGTCTTTCTCTCAGCTCGTCTCCTCTGCCTTCTTCCTCTCACCCTCTCCTCCCTTTCCCTCCTGTGCCTTGCTGTTATGAGTGTAGCCATGCCCAAAGGCGTGGCGGGATGTGACGTATCCTCTCCTTCAATTTTCCCGTCTTTCCACTTCGCGTTCGAAAAGCGATGATGTGCGCGTTCGCGCGCGGCATGAATTCTCGCGTGAGTCGAGAAAATTCGCCGCGCTTTGGTACCGGGAGTTGGCGCTGGAAAAACACGCTTACCGGTCGGCGCTAGCGCTCTCCACCAAAAATCCCTACCTGGAACATCCTCAATATCACACTCTCTGATGAATGGAAGTACTTGAGATTCTTGAAATTCGTAACAGTAACCACAGAGTGCTGACCTATTGAGCTCTCTTTCCCATCTTTACGTGGGGTGGCTCTCTAATGGCATACAGCATGGAGTAACCTTTTTTTTTTTTTTTTTCATGGAGTTAGTTTAACCTTGAAAGTCTCAAAATTGAAAAGTTGAAACACAACATGGAGCAAAGGAGTGAAAAAAAGTTATTTGATTCATCCTTCCTGTTGGGTAATGATGACGACATAGGGAAAGCGACTACTGCCAACGATGATGTTACCGTTGATTTGCGCCGAGACTTCTGCAACTGACTTCATTGCATCTGCTGCTGTGCTGCTGTTATGTGACCGGTTCATGCTCAATGGCAGATCAAGGCATGGTCAGAGGGACGTAACGGCTTCATGAATTTAAAGGCAAGGACAAATTTAAAGCCTAAGAGCACGAACTCTGATTGTGCACCATTTTCGGAATCCGAAAGACTGGCTCGGCACAAAGCGGAGATGAACGCCAAAATGGGAATGGTCCACAATTGTATTCAGCTGATTGTATTTATGGTTTAGTGAGTGCAAGGGGATGTGAAGGCGATGTGGAACCGACTCTTCTCGTAAGATTTGTAGCTGTAGACCGTAGGGCTGTGGGTGTATAAGAACGTTGCACGTCTATGGGTATAGAACATGGACCTGCATTGTCTGGGTACAAGGCATTGAATTGTTTTCTCACGTCTGTGTGATATTTATTAGCAGGCTCGAAGAGTTCATGCTATGAGTAACATGCCCATGGCCTTCTTTTGAAAAGGAGGTCCTTGGCAGTAGAGCTTCTGGTGTCACATCGAGATTCATGACCTCGAGTGGGTCCTCGGCCTTCGTTTTTCCTCCCCACTTGTTCTTGGAGGGTGGGTGTGAAGTGCATGTCAAGCGGATGGCCGTGTGGGAACTTCCTGCTCAAGTGCACAGGTGTGGGCAGTTTGCGGGTTTCTTTTTGTGATTCTATGCTTGGGAGACGGGAGTGGGTCTTTGGAATTTATGTTTAGCGATAGCATAACAGAAACACACATGCATGTATGCATCACCACACACACACATACACAGGCAAAACCATACGAATGTGTCCCGCCTTGCACTCATTCTATACCTGAAATGGATATGGATGGGTCTGGGGATGATGTGTGGTGATTGGTTAGGCAACACACACTCATACACACACGCACACACAAACACACACACACATAACACACATAACACACACACACACACACACACACACACACACACACACACACACACACACACACACTCTGTACTTTTTCGTTATGGACGGGTTGTTATGATTTGTGGAGGGAATGAGAGAGAGAATTTGGGGTGTTTTTTTTAACCACCAGTACTTCCTAAAGTTGTGCCCATTAACAAGCCACGGTTTTAGGTAATGTACGGGCCACTACAGGAGCGCCCAAATTTATCCGACTAGAAACGTTTCTACTGTTTTTTTTTCCGCTGCCAACAGCTGGGCTAAGTACTGGTGGTTTAACAACACACACATATAACACACATGCTGAATCTACTCATCTGTGTGAAATTGGGACTGTTGTGTTGAAAATTTAAAACACACACACACACACACACACACACACACACACACACACACACACACACACACACAGAGCTGCTTCAATTTGGATCTACTCATCTGGGGGGTGGAAGAGGGGCTGTTGCGGTGACAGTTTACAATACACACACGCGCTCACACACACGCGCACACACACACACACACACACACACACACACACACACACACACACACATCTGGGGTCTTTTAAAACAACACACACACGTGTACACAGTAGTATACACACGCACATGCAGACATGCAGCACATGTGAAAGAGAGAGCCGGATACAGGAAGATAGACACATAGGCGAGCAAGTAAACAGTAAGTGAGGCTGATAAACAATACAGACCACCAGACCGACATTCAGTCACATAGATATAGAGACAGAAAGGCCGACAGACAATTAGACAGATAGACAGATGGATGACAAACAGGCAGACAGGAAGGGTGACGGACAGACAGATGATGAGATTGACAGATGGAAGGACAGGCAGACAGACAGACAGGCATACGACGAGACTGAGGGGGATGTAGGAATCCGAAAGGGAGTCAAAATGGCCATGGTACGAGAGGGCATTGCTACTCGAGGGAAGAGTCTTGAGAGAGTAATAACAGCTTGCAGGATGCCTCTTTTGGTGGTGTCTTTCATGACTATTGTCATGCTCTCGTTAGCAGTTGGTGACATACGGGCGGACTCACCATTCATCAACTGGAAAAATTTATTTGCGAACACTAGGTTTCAAATAACATCCAATACAAACGAAAGCTATGTGGTTCGGGGAATCGCTGCTGGTGCTGATCGATATTTTCTGTCAATGTGCAAGTATAATCTTTCCCGCAGCGATGGTACGTTTCGAAAGGTCAACTTTCAACCAGATCCACAGTCGCCAGCGTCGTGGTGCAAAGTTATCATTTACAGCCGCAGCCGCAGTGATTTTACTTCTGATGAGATCGGCAATGTCAGCCAAACAGGATCATCCGCATCTAACACGTTGAAGAACCCAACGTCACTTGCCTTGTCTAGTGACGAGTCGACGCTTTTTGTGCTGGATAATGCCGCCGATACACTTTATGTTGCTGATTTGGCACCTTCAGCGATCGCTGTCAAGCCGCTGCTCTGGTTCAGAGGACTGGCAAGTCAGGTATCTGTCGTCTACAATGTGGGGACCACACCCCCTGGAACATCGGCGCCGCCTCAACAGCAGCAGATCTTGTCAAAGTTCTCCCAGATGGCATACGACCGCATCGGCAAAATATTCTACATAAAGGTAAATGACTACATCCTTATATTTCCTGAACGTGGTGCTGACGGTATGCCGCCTGCGAACGATTCCGTAACCCCAAACAAATGGGCGTTGCAGACTTCAGACATGGTGGGCCTGGCCTTGACGCCAGATGGTCAGTATCTGTTTGTTTCTGACGTCATGTCGCAAAAACTGTTCCGCTGTGATACCAGTAGGAGCACAGACCCAAACTATATGTGTGTAGACAGCCTGCCCGACATGAGTATGCCTTTCCTGGGCCGCTATATGTCTTTAGCAGTTACTTCGCAAGGGGGCTGCGACCTCTTTGCAAGCGCTACTGGCGATGGACCGGACGTTTGGGTCTATCATCTCAAATTCGCCAAGGGTCCAGGTATTGCCCCCTCTGATCAGCCCAAGCCCACGGCCAAAAGTTTTGGCTTTCCTGCTATCTTGGCACTGGCACCCAATGACACAGAGTTGCTCGTGGCAGACTTCAGTCAAGAGGGTTTTTCGACCGTGTACTCATTGGTTATTAACCAGTCCGATGTCAATTGTGCCCCAGCAGGAACGATAGCACCTCCTCCACCTGAGCAAGACAAGAATACGAAAAACGCTGAGCCCGGCATTACGCCAGGAGGCGGGGTCTCAACAATGGGAGAAGATAGAAAGCGTGAGGGAACAAATGTGGGATTGATTGTTGGCCTTGTCGTTGGTGGCATTTCAGTTGGGTTACTGGTAATTGCAGTATGGCACCGCACATGCGGAGTTGGCCGCCCGAATCGCAAGCATCGCGCGTTGGTTGCCACTGGAGACTCTGAAGGCTTTACCAGCAGTGCCTTTGGTGGGCAGACTGCCTCAGAGTATGGCTGGACAGCGCATACGACTATGGATTCCGTGAGTGTTGATTCCAAGAAAGCTAAGGGAGCTGCGTCGTCTGGATCTGAGAGGCGGTCTATCCCTGGTCTAACCCACTACGCTTATGAAACACTGAGGGATGCCACAGGTGACTTTACCCCCGACAATAAGATTGGTACGCCAGGCGCATTTGGGCAGGTTTATAAAGGGGTGCTGGATGGGGGAAAGGAGGTGGCCATCAAGGTCATGAAAGGCCATTTAACGGCTGGCAAGTATCAGCAATTTCAAGCGGAGGTGGCCCTTCAGGGGGATCTAAATCATGTGCATGTATGCAAGTTGTTGGGGTTCTGTGAGGCCCCCAAAGGAGCGGGACAGGAGCTGCTGTTAGTTTATCCATACATTAAATCAGGAAGCCTGTACGACAATCTGCATGCCAAAGAAGATGTGAAAGCGGCTGTGTCGTTGGATGTGCAAGCGCGAATCACAATTGCACTCCATGTGGCTAAAGGGCTCCGCTACTTGCACGAGGAAGCAGATCGGCCCGTGTATCACAGGGATGTCAAGTCACATAACATCTTACTTGACATGCCAGCTGGGCCACAGTCGCTATGCGCAAAACTTGCGGACTTTGGTATTGCCAAGATGGGTGAAACCCTGTTCCAACCAGACAGGAAAGGGGAAGTGGAGACCACCCACCTGTGTGGAACACAAGGTTACATGGCCCCAGAGTACGTGAATGCAGGGATTGTGGGGCCAAAGAATGATGTTCATGCCTTTGGAGTTGTGTTGCTGGAACTTATAACGGGGAAGAAGGCTGTAATTGAGCAACCGGAGCGTCAAAGCCTTGTTTCTTTTGTGAAGCCTCTACTGAATCAGCCTTCAGTGCTGCTGCGCGTCATTGATTCACGGCTGCATATTGCATCCACGGAGGGGGTCAAATTTCAAGCCCTGCATCGCGTGGCACTTATTGCAGCCAACTGTACCAATCCCTCTCCTGACGAAAGGCCATCAATGGGTAACATTGTCAATGAACTTGAGGTCATCAGTGCCTCACTCTCTTCTTCCTGAGTAAGTGCACCTTACTTTGTCCTTAACCCACTGTCTCATTGCATGCCTGATTAATTCAATGACACTGGGTCTCGGCCCCCCAGAACACACTCTCTCTCTCTCTCTCTCTCTCTCTCTCTCTCTCTCTCTCTCACACACACACACACACACCTGTCTTTTATACACATCTAGATGTGGGGTGGGGGGCGGGGGGGAGTTGTGGTGCAGGGA
>BFEA01000521.1:1051125-1061591 GCA_003427395.1 Chara braunii | reverse complement strand
CAGCGAGCTCTTTCCTATATGGAAAGAGTCTGCCTGGCTTCGCAGCCTGGCTGGCCTGGGCCTGGGCCCAGAAGCTTCCGGTAGGCCCCAGGATGATGCGCCTCTGGTGCAGCTACTGGGCCTCGTTCAGTTGGGCCTCTCAACTGTCTGTGTATGAGGCTGTCAATCTTGCCCAGGGCCTGCAGTTTCGGAAAAGCCTAGAAGGCCGTGGAATTTCCTTGCTGCTCGGCCTGTGTTTTCTCAACCAACTGGCGCGACGAAACTGCCTGGACCCCAAATATGAATTTGACAGCTTAGGGCCTCTGGCGATTTGTTAGGCCCGCCTTCATGTAGGGCGGGCACATTTGCTGCAGGGGGCCCCTTAGGCCTGCCGAGGACCCATATCCTCGCAGCTTAGTTCGTGGGGGGAAAATAAAAATTTATTGGCCTTTTGGCTCAGATCAAGTGTAGTATCCGTCCTGATCAGTTTAAAAAAAAAAAAAAAAAAAAAACGCCAAAGAAAGAACAGTTTCAGTTTTCGTCAAGCTGTCTGCTCTTTTCTCCATTTGTTTTGCAAAGTGTGTTCTTTTAGTTGACAGGTACATGAACATTGTGTTCTTGTCGTTTCTAGGTATTCCCCCGCGCAAGGATGACACGCACAAATAGAGAAATGGTCCAAATTGGAAAGGGAGAAAAAAAAAAAAAGGTATTCATTCGCTTAGCTGGTAGGTATGTGACATTATATACTTGGCAGTATTGGCCATGGTATCCCCGGACCCGGACACCGGACACTTCCGGACTGTCTTCCGGACCAGTTTCTGGACCGGTCCGGACTGTCCGGTGATMCGGACATCACCGGACACCGGACAGTCCGGACCGGTTCCCAGGGTGCAAAAATGTCCAGACCCAAAAAAAAAAAAAAAAAAAAAAACTGGGGGTGGGGGGGAGGTTGGGTGGGGGTGTTGGCAGGCACTTACCTGCTTTGCACTCTGTAGTTCAGGCAGAGCACGTGTCTTGCAGCAAATCAACCAGCACATTTAACTAGCAGACATGCAGAGTTGAAAACAGTGCAAAGCAGGCACAAACTGAGAATTAAAAAAAAAAAAAAAAGTATGATTAACTTTGAACTTTGGATTTAGTAATTTAAGTTCATAACTTCATAATAGTCATATATAACTTAAAAGTTCGAACTTTGTTCGAACTTTGCAGTTCAATTCAGAACCTCAAGAGTCTTCAGACTGGCAGCACTGTCATTGCTCTCTCTCTCTCTCTCTCTCTCTCTCTCTCTCTCTCTCTCTCTCCCTAACGGGCGGCAGCAGCGGCCGCCACGTCAAAATGGCCGCTTTGAAATTGCTCGGGCCTGTGCGAAACCCGCCACCTCAAAAACCTGCAGTGTCTTGTGTCTGGACCTCTAGGCCATGTCCGGTGGGGTGAAAGGACACCTAAAAATCACCCCGCTATTTTTCGAGGGGCGGCTAGGACCCAACAAACGTCCTGGGCCGCCCCATTTTTATTTTTTTTTTCTGCCCCAGGGGCCTCCATCCAGACATGGGGGCCGGACACCAGACACCGGACACCGGACTGTCTGGAACCCAGTCCGGACATCCGGGCGGTTACCATGGTGTTGGCACGTATGGCAACATAGCTGCGAGGCCCCAGGCCACGCAGCAAATTCAGGCCCGCCCTAAGTGAAGGCCGTACCCTGTAACAGTACGGGGCCAAGGCAGGGGCCCAGATAACTACCTGGTAGATCCAGGCCGGGCAACTTAGGGGGGGCGATTTGGTTATTATTTGGAAGTATTTAGCTACCTGGCCGCAATTCTGGCCCTGGGGACTCAGATCTCAACCTGACAACAGAACAAGAGGAAGAAGGCCGAGGCATTTGTTGTCAGATTGGGCAACGAGCAATCTTTTTTTTTTTTTTTTTTTTTTTTTTTTTGGAAAGTTCGGAGTTTTATTTCAAAAGCCAAATCAAAGAGGCCGGGGACCTCACAATTCAACCCGGAGTTATCCTGGCAGCCTCAGCCAGTTTCGCTTATGAGCATGGCTCGGAACCCGAACTGACAGCTGATGTACTCACACTACCCAGGCCCGCTGATACTGGAAACCGGGTCCAGCGTCCCCCTATAATAAAAAACTTTCCAAAAAAAAAAAAAGAACTTGAAGCACTGTAAAAAGGTGCTAGCTTCCAAAAGCCTAGCTCATATAGCCCTGAACTTCGTACTGAAAAGGACCAGAGGCAGAGGCCCTTCATCTAAAAGACGTACTTATGAATATGGACCTCTCCTGCAGGGCTAAACCGAAACAATCGATTACAGGTAAACCTCCTGTCGCATGGAAAACATCGCCGAAGCTCATTAAAGGGGAGCATACTAATCGGTGTATTAACTGAAGGCACAAACCAAACCAACTGTAAACACAGATCAGCACATTACACCAAAGCTGAAAAAAAATTGTCACCCTTTAAATAGGATCTAAAGCGACCCTGAGTCAACCACCAAAAAAATACCAACGCTGGCTTCTTATTTCTCATGTCAGCCATTTGGCTGTGCAGATACCGCCTTCTGAGTTGATTGATGCCATTCCTACGAGTCCAATGCATCCGAAACCACTGCACACCCCTTCCTAATTTCTGTTTTGATCTTCTCCAGTCGACCAACACTGTTAATCTCAGCGAATCAAGAATAGATTGTCTCTGTTGTTGAAAGGACCATTTCTCATTCCGAAATACCATAGCATTTCGTGCTTTCCAAATTGTTTCCATAATTATTCCTCTGCATACTACAGCCAAGTAAGCCCAAGCATCTCCCCATTTCGCCCCAGGGGGGAGAGTCGCAGAAACGATCCAACCATCCGACCATTCCCAATCCTGACCTCCCCCTTCCTTCCACTGGATTCTCCACCATCTCCATATTTCCTCTGCAAGTGGGCAACCTAGCCAAATATGTTCCGCTGTTTCCCAAGCCCAATGGCAGCGCTGGCAGGTCGGGCTGATTTCCATACCCCTGTGGGACAGCCATACCGCTGAAGGGATTACCTCCAGAGATTGAGCCCACATTAGACTGGCCAGTTTTTGAGCTGGGATATGTTTTAATAATCTCCACAGACCAAGAAAATCAGGTAGGGGTTTAGTGAGCCCATGCCTTTTCTGATGTCGTCGTACAGCCACCTCTCTTGGCTGGGGCTTCATATGTCTGCACTGCATAGCCCCGACCTTGGAGGAGTAGCAGACTAGCGGAGTTACCTTACCCCACAAATTCTTCCAACCGTATTGTATTGGCTCCACCTTAAAATCCTTTGCTAATCCTTCCATGAGTACCACTTGACTACCTTTCTGTTCCCCCCGTACCCAAACCCAAACTTTGGAAAGGCCCACCGTGGTATCTAACGTTATTTCTTCCTCTGAGTCCCTTGTGAGAGATGTGCCATTTCTAACCTTTCTAGCTAACCTCCACTGTTGTAGCGTCATTCCACTAGGAAGATCTGGTCCAAACACTTTGAGTACGCGCCGATCGTTAGCCGGATGCAAAACCCATGTATCACTCCCGTGTTCGGTAGCAAGCTTCAGGCTCTCTTCCCATCTCTGTGGTAGCGCAATCAAGAGGGCAGCAAGGTGTTCCTCTACCTGATGAAGTCGAGGCAGTTTTTTTCTCAGATCCCCAGGGGATATCCAAGTTTGTCGCGTGTCATCCCAAATATGTTTAACCAGAAATACCCCTTTTTCAATCCAGGCACGCGCAAACTTAGCAGTTTTTTCCCCCATCTCAAAGGGGGATCCCGACACCCCTTTTATTAACTCATTATCAAAATGGCACTGATTACTTACCTCAATCCTTGTCTGAGGCTCACTCAACTTCAAAGGTTTTAATTTTCTCCATGCCGCCAAGATACCTGACCTAATTCTCGAGGATACCCTTCGTTTTGGGAAATTAGTAAGCAAAAGGCAAGACCAAATGTCGACGCAGTCCGCAAGAGCCCACTCCCTCTTCAGGGAATATTCCGCAATAACCATCCATAATTTCTTCTCCTTTTGGAAGCATGCTTTCACTATCCATTTGACCAGCAGACCCACATTTTGATCCAAGGGATCCAGAATGCCCAAACCTCCCTGGTCTCTAGGTTGACACACCAAATCCCATGCTACCTTGTAAATGAAACTCTGATCTTCGCGCATGAGTGCTGGAAGAGCGCTGAGATAGCGCCCGTGACAGAGGAAGAAGGCAGCAAGGCAGTACCAGGCTGCTAGGCTGCCAGGCGAGTGCTGTCATACCTGGGAGTAGCTCTGCGCAGCAGGAAGGGGTGGTGAGGTGGTTGAGTTGAAATGTGAGGAGGACGGCAGTGGTGTTGGCGGAAGAGCACGTCATGTGATCAGGCAAGAGGAGAGTGGGAAGAGAGGCGGTAGGCTAGAGTGTGTAGGTTGAGTGGGATAGTCGTATAGGCGGATACATCATCGCAGGCCTACAACATTGCTGTCGGATTGATTGTTGGGGGCACAAGAATCAGTGGTCTCTGTGTGTTCTGGTTTTGATGTGCTTTCGCCTTTTTGTAATTCTGCTTTTTTTTCCAACTCGACTTATTTATGATTGGCCTCCTGTCAACTTTAACACCTCAAAACTTTTGTGTTCTCATTGGCTGCTTCCTTGCTCGACTAAAACCACCAGTAACTCGCCCAGGCAAACTTAAGAATCGAAAATGCGACATTCCAGGTCTTCCGGATGAGCAGTGCTAGTGGACCAAAATGGCTGGTGCTGCCCCCCAAAGAAAAAGAAAATGCCTTCCGTGGCGGTTTGTTTTCTTTTGGCGGGCAGGTGGAACCCCCCTCTGCAAGAAGAGGCTCGTAACTCACTTTGTGAAACAAATGAAGAGAAAAGAACAGACCTTCTTCTTCTTCTTCTTCTTCTTCTTCTTCTTCTTCTTCTTCTTCGTCTTCGTCTTCTCCTTCTTCTTCTTCGTCTCTCTCTGTCTCTCTCTGTCTGTGTGTGTGTGTGTGTGTGTGTGTGTGTGTGGGTAGCTAGTCCTTGCAACTCACAATAAGATGAGTCTCAAGAAAAACACTCTTCCTCACCGTCAGAAAAATAGAGGGTACATAAGGTTGGGGATACGTACCTGATGCTGCCCCCGACCACAGATTACCTCACTGACTGTTACAATGCGCCGTTTGATGACCGGTCAATGCACAGGAACCGCCAAGAATACAATGCCAGTACTGCCTCAAGCAACAGGAAGCACCAATTTACTCTCGCCAGAAAGGCACATTATTATCTCATAAAATTTCCACCCTTGTGTTCTCTACCCAACGCATGGGACTGGTCCCGCCGGTTGGAAAGTCCATCACACTGCCCACGGTTGACCGTCGATACCATATCACCTGACCCACTGACCGCTAGTCAGGCTGGCGCGCGTCATTGAGCCCAGTCTGATTCCAAATTGCAAGGAACGATACAATGAGAACAGCAATTTTCCAAAATGCAAAAGCTCATTGAGCCAAGCTGTAAACATAATACCAAAGCCGATAGCGCACTAATTAGGAGTAAACGGATCACTGAATTCTCTTGATAAAGGAAGCCCCACTTCTTACCTCCAATCATTAATACAAGAAGAAGAAGAAGAAGAAGAAGATGAATGTGGTAGCTCTGCTCGAATGTAACCGCTCTGCCGTACTCTCTATTTCCTGTACTCACACTAGCCTACTACACTCTCATTCGCTGTCCACGTGTCACTCGCAGGATGCTTCTTAAAGACTCTGCTCACACAGCCTTCCTCCGCCAACACCAGGTAAGACCCACCAGTCCACACTGTGTTCCTTGTCTTCCAAACCTCTCCCAAACACTGCCACCCTGCTGCCCGGCCAGCACTTGCCCAGCTATAACTGGCGCCCGCCAACAGCCACCGCACCTCCCAGTAGGCACTGCCTGCTGCCCACTGGACCTGAGACCGGTCCCAGCTGCTGTAACTGACTGGAGGCTGGGCCTGCTGGTTATAGGGGCTGGCGCCTGTTCTCAGCCCCGGATTTGCCGGATGTCGCCGTCAATTTCCAGGACCGCCTTCACTTACGGCGGCCTGGCTAGAGTTTCACATGCAGCCCTTGAGGCATGCTCACACTGTTTTCTGATCTCATGGAAAGTGGGGAGGATGTGCTTGGAGCATTAGTGTTTCTGATGTGTTATTTGGGATTCAAAGCCTTAGGCAAGTGTGGATCTGTGCTGTAGTCTGTCCCTGTGTTGATAGGGAGTGGAAAGGGTCAGATGGAGTGGACGGTAACAAAGGGCGTCGCCCAATGGCACACGGAATGAAAAACGAAATGACGGTTTCTTCCCACAGAAAATATACAGGTTCATCGGTTTGCTATAAATAGTATGAGTGAGTGTATTTTGCCACCTTTTGTGGGCAGATGCGCTCATTGGTTTTCGTTTCCTGTCCCATGTGGCAAGGCCCAAAGAGGGAAAAGGGAGGTAAGGGCAGGAGTGGTGGAGAGGAGTGATATAAAGGCAACATTAAAAACAATGAACTTAACGAGTGGGGTACAGCTGTCAGGCCAAGCAGCCTAGCTCAGTTGGTTGGGCACGTAAGTGGTGCGCAGGAGGTTGTGGGTTCGATTCCCCAAGTCCTCCATTCGGTTCCCCACGACCCCCTGTGGCATGCTTCGGGTTCACCGGCTGGGAAAGTCAGCTTGTCCCTCCTGGGTGGTTGTGGAAGTCACATTTGACTTCCTAGCCCGCGCCAGGTGTTAGGAGCTTGGGTGCTGCTCCCTGCACAGAGCAGAGTTAGGTAGGTGTAGAGTCTGTAGACCCGTAACCTCAGGATAACTTTGTTCCGGTTAGTACATTAAATGGTAGGTCTTAGTTGGTAGACGTGTATAGATAGGTCCTAAGCCTTAGGCTCTAGTGCAAGGATCATGAGGGGGAGCGATAGACAGAAAACCAAGTTGCAAAATCACGAAGTAGCTTGGATAGTCTTGTACCAAGAAGAGAGCACAATGCACCAATATACAATGCAAATAAGAGCAATACAATGAACTCTTGTGTCAATGTCGCCACACGCTGGTCACACCAACACAGTTTCCACTGTCCACCCCTAATGTCTGGTGCCCGACGCCCAGCCTACTCTACTCAGCCTATCTAGCCCATCTACGCTCTCACAACCAGATCACATCACAGTTGAAGACCAATGTACGTTGACATCATCGCCAATGCGGACCGCCAGCATACGCCAGGTACGTACTCTCTCCTCCCCTCAACACACCTCAGCTACCCCCCTCTGCATGTGCCTCATTCTTCGTATTCCATCCCCCTTAGCTTTGAAAGTCCACTGAGATGCTTCTACACAGGTGCTTTCCCCTTCAGTCTTCGTTCATGCTCTGCCACGATCTGAGGTGCTGCCTTGACGAGCTCCTCTCTTGTGAACCAACGATGTTCTTTCAGATCTGTATGATGCCTGAATCTGACCCGGTACTCCCTCATAGTTTTGGGCGGTCTTCCCCTGCCAGCAGGCTTGGGAACAGGCAAGTCTCTATGTTCCAAGATGTCATCGATGTCCATGTGGCCATTCATGGTTGGGGGCAGCATTGACCTTCTGGTTGGGAACAGACCTGTCTCAGCGAAAGGTGCAAGTTTGGAAGCATGAAATACAGGGTAAGTGTGCAGATGACCAGGGACTCTGATGACGTACGAGGGACTATCTAGATCACTACCCACAATGTCTAGGACTTCCCAAGTACCAAAGTAATGCGGCATTAATTTCCTAGAAATGCCAAACTCCTGTCCCAGTTCACTAGCCTTTATCCAAACACATTCCCATACCTGAAATGTGGACTGTTGCCTATGCTTGTTCTCATTGGCAATCATTGCCTCTTTAGACTTTTTGATATGCTCGACAGCCTGCTGCAACAGTTTCTCATACTGGACACCAAATTCAATGGTTCAAGGAGGTGCAATCGGTCGACCCCAAATGCAGCTGATTGGGACTGATGCCGGTGGTGCTGCGCGCAGCGTTATTGTACAGGTTGGTGATGAGAGGAAGTTTCTCATCTCAGTCATCCTGGCTGGGCTTGATGTAATGCCTCAGGAGACGCTATACCACGCGGCTCATCTGTTTCGCTTGGCCATTTGCTTCGGGACGATTCCCCGAAGTCATTTGGAGTTGACTGCCCATTTGTTCAGCAGCCTTCTTCCACATGGCACTTGTGAATCTGACATCTCTATCATTGACAATGGTTTTGGGTTGTCCAGAGTCACGCACCCAGTTATTCATGAATAACTTGATGACGTGCTATGTTTTCACTGTCTCAAGCATAGGGATTAGTCTAGCGTTCTTAGTAAACCTATTTACTATAACGAATATGTTCCTTTTGCCACTCTTGCTGGTCACGAGGGTATCCATGAAGTCCATGGAGACACTCTGTCCCGGACCAGCAGGAATGGGCAACAACTTCAATAATCCAAGTGGAGCTCGAGTTTGCGACTTGTCCCGCTGACAAACTTGACAAGTCTCTATGTACTTCTTTACATTATCAAGCATATTAGGCCACCAAAAATGCTGCACTAAATTAGCAAGTCTTCTTATAGCCAAAGTGACCGGCGTCGTGACACTTTCCTAAAAATAAACTACAAAGAATCTCTCTAGTCGGTATACAACCTTTTTAAACCTGCCTTTTTAAGAAAGAGTAAACCGTCCACCAACACAAACTCGTCAGATGTTGCCTTGTCTTGGGCTTCAAGTTTGCGTATGATGTCCATCATGATGGGGTTTTCGTTGTAGGCTTCCACCAAAGATGAAGTTACATCATCAGATAAGCCAAACTCAGTAATCAGGGCACCTAGGTAGTCTGCACTACGTGACAACGCATCAGCAACCTTGTTGTACTCTCCCTTCACGTAATCTGTCTTGAAGTCATATTGGTCTATGACTTCAATCCAACGTTAGAGTGCGTTAGAGAGGACAAGTTGTGTCTTGATCACTTGAGTGTTTGATGGTCAGTTCTCAAGTAGAAGAACCTACCAAGTAGATAGTGTCTCCAGTGGACAAGTGCTTTGTATAGGGCATAGAGTTCCCTTTCGTAGGTGGACTTTGCCAATTTCTTTGATGGCATCTTCTTGCTCATGTACTCGATCGGCCTCAACTTTTTCTTGACTTGCATCAGTGGTCACAACGAAAGGCCTCTCCGGATCAGGGACCATGAGAATCTCATGATGTGTGAGAGCATACGTCAATCTTTTGAAAGCAGCCTTTCATGCATTTGTCCATTCCCATGGTGTGTCAAGGCGTGGTAAATCAGTCAAAGGGGAGGCCGCTATACTATAATTCTTCACGAAATTGCGGTAGTAGTCTTACATCCCTAAAAATAATATGACCTTAGTCCTAGACTTGGGTCGTGGCCAGTCACGAATGCTTGCCACCTTTGCATCTTCGGGCCTAATCCCTTTCGCGGATATCTCATGACCCAAGTACAAGATTTTAGTGCAATCGAACGCGCATTTCTCTAAATTTATCTTATACTTGTGTTGTCGCAGGAGTGAAAGTGTGGCTTATACATATTGGGCATGCTCCTGTCTACAGTCCTACTAAAGATAAGTATATCGTTGAGGTACACGACGATGAAGTTATCCAAGTAGTCATGAAACACCCTATTCATGGCATGTTGGAATGTACCCGACGCATTGCAAAGGCGAAAAGGAATCACCACATGCTGGTACGGACCGTACCTGGTCTGAAATGCGGTTTTGTGCTGATCTTTTTTGGTCTAATGGCAATTTGATGGTAGCGGGACTCCAAATCTATCTTAGTGAAGTGTTTACATCCCTGCACCCTATCTGTGGCATACTGGGTAGCCACACGGGCCTACAGGGCCCGTCCCGGACATTCAGCCTAAAAGCCTAAAACTTAGGGCTTATAGGCCCCGTTCATTTCAGCCTAGATGCTGAAAAACGAGGGCCTGCAGGCCCTACCTCGTTTCAGCCTATTTCTGGGTCTTTTCAGACCCAGAGTTTTCAGCCTGAAACGGAGGGCCATTTTCAGGCCCTCATTGTTTCGACCTGCCCCTAAGACTCAGGCACGGAAACAGGGAGGCGGAACAGGCCCAAAATAGCCTGTTCCTCACATGCTCGAGCAGGAGCGCTGCAGCCCCTGCCTTCCTTCGGCAGGCTCAAGAGGCACACCCGTAGTACATAGGCAGGACCCATGCACTTCACGGGTAGTCAGTAGGCAGAAGTAGCTTTCAGGATTCGGCCGCAGCACTCAGGAGGAGCGCTGCAGTAGTCTTCAGCGCTAGGCAGTAGTGGTAGCGTGAGCTGTAGTCTTCGGCGCTGGGCGCCATAGCTGTAGCTGTAGTCTTCAGCGCTGGGCGCTGGTAGGTAGTAGGTCGTAGAGTGGAGAGAGGCTGGCGGAGGCCAGCGTTACTTACCTGTGGCGCCATCGCTCCAGCTCCATCTTCGTGGTACCTGCATCAAGGCGCCAACTTCACAGGTTAGTACTGGACACAGAGAGAGAGA
>BFEA01000521.1:1025308-1036521 GCA_003427395.1 Chara braunii | reverse complement strand
AAAAAAAAAAAAAAAAAAAAAAAAAACTTTGTGGACATGAAAGCAGCTAGATACAGAACCTGGCGTACAAGTGAGAGTAAGCCCTCCCAAAGCGCTGCAACCACGGCAGAAGCAGAAAAAAAAAAAACCATGAAAAAAAAGCAAAAACTCTCTAGACATGAAAGCAGTTAGATACAGAACCTGGGGTACAAGTGAGAGTAAGCCCTCCCAACGTTACAGCCCCACTGCAGTCACGGCAGTAGCAGAAAAAAGAAGAACAAGGGAGAAAAAAAAAAAAAAAAAAAAGAAAAGAGCACTCTTTGGACGCGAAAGCAGCCAACATACAGAATCTGCATTACATGTGGAAGTGGGTCGTACGTCGCAAAGTGTCAGCTCTCCGTGGATTGCTCCCTGCCTCGCTGGCAGGGCACTAAAACTACATCAGAAGGGAAAAAAGAAAACAGAAAACGAAAAAAAACAAACTAGCCACGATATTGGGTAGATGCATTCCTCCAAGCACTGAGGCCCCAGGTCCTTCCTTTGGATACGAGTGCTTCTTCTTTATTTTATTTTATTGTTTGTTTGAGAGCTTTTTTATTTTTTTTTTTTTGTTTTTGTAAGCGAAGTATCAGCTCTCCGTAGATTGCGCCCTGCAATCCAGCGGCCTAGCTCAGGGCACGCTCACACTGGGTACCAAAACCGTAAAACTCCCAAAAAAATGTGCACACGGCTGGTCACACACAATGGTTCTGACCCCAAACACCCCATTCGCAAACCCATTTGTCAGCGGCCTGCCTGGCCGCGGGTTTGAGGAATTTGCGGTAACCTCCAGAGGTTACCGCAAAATCTTTACTCTTTTTTTATTTAATTTTCGTAAATGAATGCAAAGTTGAAAAGCCAACATGCACGTTCTATATTTGGGGTTACTTCTGTGTGACTGAAAACCCCAAACAGCAGCACCCTGATGGCACGGTAGCGACCGTGTCTTTAGCGAAATGGGAACACGGTGTGAACGCAGTGTGACCTGAAACGTCCCAAATACCCCAATTCGGCCCAACCCATTTTCGCAATTTATACGGATTTGCTACCGCAGTGTGAGCGTGCCCTCAGTTGGTAAGGTTCGCAAGTGGCATTCAGGAGGTCGTGGGTTCAATCCCCATTGGCCTCATGTACCTTCCTGGGCATACTTGGCACCCGTTACCCAAGTGATAGACCACTGGATCCCCCGATCGGCATAGCAGAGTCTGCTGATGTTCGTAGGGGAGGGGACCTGAGGGGAGGCACAGGAGATTGGTCCCCTGGGCTTTATCCCCTGATGCTAACGGCTGTCCCCTGGCCGGTATCTCCCACCTGCAGGTCGGGAGCAGCCCCCGCATGTTCTCGCGTGAACACGGTTCTGGCTGCTATGGGGTTTTCCCCGTATGCCTACAAGTAGGAGTAGTGGTAGGTAGGTAGTGTGAGGTGAAATTGAGAGAAGAACATAGTTTTAAAGAGACTTAAAAAAAGGAAAAAAAAAAAGATTGCGCCCAGCCTCGCTGGCAGGGCACTAAGACTACATCAGAAGGGGGAAAAAACAAAACAAAACGAAAAAGCGAAACGAGCTACGATACTGGGTAGATGCATTCCTCCAAGCACTGATGTGAGCAAGATGGTGCACGGCCTTTCCCGACGTCCTTCCTTTGGGTACAAGTGCTTTTTTTTTTTTTTTTTTTTTTTTTTTTTTTGGCAAACTGGCCCATAGGGCCTAAACATTTCCTTTTGGTCGACCCTCAGTAGAGTAAAAGCACTCATGCAACATCAAATGCCAGGTAAGAGAAACGACTCAGACTGACAATGACAAGAGAAGAAGAGAAGAAGAAGGAGGAGAAGAAGGAGAAGAAGAAGAAAAAGAAGATAGAACTGCGTAGTCCCCCGAGCGCGTCAGCTCGTAAGATTAATCATATGAAAGCTGACAGGTAAGAAAAATTAGCGCAAAGCGCTATACGTGAAGCACGACTGACGATAACCCTACATGTTTCGGCCGGTCCGTCAGCTGTACCGGCCATCCTCAGGGGTTCGCGCTGGTTGAGAATACTAAAACCTAGCAAAGTATATATATCTTATCCTAGAGGGTACCGTACCGCCTTCTAAAAGCCTACTGTAAAAACAGAACCTGCGAAAAAACGTTGGTAAAAAACAATACCGAAACTGCCGAGGCCAAATGGACCCCCAAGAAATACAATCACCAGCCCTTCATGCTCGTCGGGCCCAATTTGTAAAACATTTAACCCATGCAGTCCAGGCCCCTCCAATCTTGATATTAAAGTTAGTAAGGGCCTTGTCAAACATCGTATCTGGGAAGGTTCTTCGTCGTAGCTCCATTTTAAATGAAAACAGATACGTGGCTTCCGTAACCGGCAACGTGCCCATGTCATACGACCGATCCTCGTCCCGACCCCTGGAAAATGCGGTGTGACGTATATTCCCGTTTTTCCCAACGCTGAGAAAGGTAGTGGTAGTGGTGGTTTTAAAAAAAAAAGAAAAAAGACAATGGCCGAATTTTAGGGTTTTTTTTTTTTTTTTTTTAACTATATTCTTCTCTCAATTTTTTTCCTCACACTACCGACCTAGCACTACTCCTACCTATAGGCAGTGTTCAGTCAATCTACGATGGTTTTAAAAAAAAAGAGAAAAAATAAAATCGCAGAGTGAATCGGCCCTTAAGGAAACCTGAAAACGAGGCCCGATGAGTACTAGAAAGTGACCAAATTTGAAGTAAACCACGAGTACTTGGCCCATTTATCGACCGCGGAAAAAAAAGAGTAGAAACGTTTGTAGTCGGATGAATTTGGGCACTCCTGTGGTAGCCCGTACGTTTCATGAAATTGTGGTGCATTAACGGGCAGAACTCTAGAAAGTACTGGTGGTTTAGGGTCTGATTCCACACTACTTAAGGAACAAGAATCCGTAAAAGTAACGAGAAAGTTGGGCCCACTCCGAGCGACCCGTAAAAGAAAACGGGGACCCCACCTTTCCGTATCCTCTGTAGCTTTTACGTGGGTTTCAACGCTTTTGGTTAGGCGGGTTCTTTTACAGACATGAAAATGGTCCATTAAAACGGACACTGGCGCGCCGCCCAAAGAAACGGACACAACAAAATGCGGAAAAAAAACAAAAAAATCCTTTTTTTTCGTATAGGGTATAGGCCCGGTCCTCTTCCAAACCCCTTCAAACTTTTTTAGCGACGACCATTCCCTTCCAAACCCCTTCAAGCTTTTTTAGCGACGATCATTCCCTGCCCGCCACAACTTCAAACATTTCTATTTACCTCCGAAGCTTGTGCAGCGGCCTTCGTCTGTGGAATCATGTGGGATCCGACAAAACACCACTTTTTACTTACGGTAAGTAGTGTGGGATCAGACCCTTAAGTTAGCGCTACTGAACATAACAAAATTGGATGATTGGACAGGGCCTCAATTTTCGGAAAAAAACTTGAACAGTCCAGAAATTTCGGATCGTATGTGCTAGTTCAGTTGGTAGAGCGTCGAGTTTACACTGAGAGAGTCAGCGGTTCAAGTCCATTATCACCCAGATGGGAAAATAGCTTAGTTGGTTAGAGTGTTGGTCTATCATGCGAGAAGTTGCGGGTTCAAATCCCGTCTTTCCCGGGAGGTATGGTTGAGTGGCTGAAGGCATTGGTTTGCTAATTCAACATACAACTAACCCCACCCCCGCGTTCGGGGGGACGTGTGGATGAGCGCATACATAAATAACATAAGTTGCTTGTTTTATTGTGGCGGTTGACCTGACGGTTGGTTGCCTTTGATTCAAAACATCTAAATCTATATGGTATGAAAATTGAATTTGTTCAGGTTCATATAACAAAGCAGCCATCAATGTTTGATAATTAACTTCTAAATGAGATGGTTTGTTTTTTTTAATTCGGTTATGTCTTATATTTTGTTTGATAGTTGACTTGCATTTTTGTTGAATAGAAACAAGATCACCACTGGAAACTTGAAAACTAGGCTGAAGGATAATTTTATTATTAAGTTAATATTAACATAAATAGTTTTATGACTTATATGTTGTCTTCCTGTAAAAATAATAGAGCAAAAATTCATACGTACAAGAAAAATGTCCGATCTTTTCTCCATTAATAATTTAATAGTAACAGACTTGTTTTTTCAACTTTTTGTCTAAATAAGTATACGTTGTTTTTGCTACTTTTTTAACAGGCAGATAACTATAAAAAAATAGATAATTTTTTAATCGCTTATAATTTTTGTGAAAATTCACCAGCCTTGTTTGCTTTTTTCAAGCCTTCGAAATATTTTTATTTATTTTTTTAGTAAAATTTTTTGTTTTCCAAACGTTTTCAGCCTTGAAAACTGACACATCACGAAATATCGGGGGTTCGAATCCCTCTCCACCTGTTTATGTATGTTAATTTACGGATAATGAATTCAGTATTGAAAATGATCATCGAGGAAGCTCGAATTCGTTTCTTGTGGATTTATCATTTGTTTTGTTTTCACTTTATTGACTTGTTATTGTTTCTCATAAGAATTTGTTTTTTCATTAACTAAATATTTTCTTGTTGTACGGAAAAAAAAAAACTTCGGTCGGAGGTTCATTTGAAATACACTAAGGTCTAGAGTGTCTCGGAACCACTTGTCCGACGGGGCAAAAAAAAAAAAAATAAATAAATAAAAATTTATCTGGGTTGGCAGTTGTCCGATGATGGGACGTCCTTGCCAGACGATCGGTGTGGGAGTTGTCCTAGATCCCAGACAACGCGTTTCTTTTTAAATCTGCAAAGCAAAAAAAAAAAAAAAARGGGGGGGGGGGGGGGGGGGGGGAGGGGGKGGCTGCACACMACWAGGGGRCCCCCTAAAAAACAGTTGAGGCMATTCAGAGCAAAAAGGGAAAAAAAGGGGCAAATGTGTTCGAGGTGGGGAAAGGGAGGGAAGAGGGAGGGGGGAAGGTGGGGTGGAGGACCCGCTGCTGCACCAGCACTTGCAGCTGCTTCATTTGCTGCATCGGGCCCTCCCCCTCGCCCTCCCCATCCTCCATGTCTTCCTCCTCCTGCTCCTCCACCACCTCCTCATTCCCATCCTTATATTCTTTATCCTTCCCCAATGTCGCGGCCACGTGCTGCACTTTTGCCGCGGCACCTCCCAACCCCTTCTTGCCTTAGTGTTGTACTTCTCCGGATCAAGATTTTTTTTTTTCCCAATCAATCAATCAATCAAACAATCCAATCAATCAATTTGTTAATCGGTCGACCAATCAATCAATCAATCCATGAATAACTCGATTGATTCAAGATCCAATCGATTGGATCTTCAATCGAGTTATTGATTGGATTGATTGGATTAATTGATTGGTTGATTGGTTGGTTGGTTGATTAATTGATGGATGGATTGCATTAAAAATAAAATAAAAGGGCGGCAGGACATAATGGGACCTTTGTCATCACTGCTCGCACTCACACTTCATCCCCGCTCGGAGTACAGAGAAGAGGAGGGGAAGGAGGACGACAATGACACGAAGAAGAGGAGGAGGAGGAGGAGGAGGAGGAGAAGGAAGAAGAAGAGGAGGAGGATGATGACGAGGAGGAAGAGGAAGAGGATGCGGTCAGAGGGTACGCACCTGCACGGGGGTTTGGACATGCGTTGGCCTTGGCCTTTGACACGCAATTTCAACCTCCAACTCGCACGATGTGCCCCAGTCGCATGCGGGCGGACGGTGGTCGGACGTCCAACGTGGATTGAAATCGAATTCAAATCTCGCCCGATCTGAGTCTTAGATATTTCAGATATGACGGTCCAGACTGTGCCTTTTTCATTTTCATTTACGCCTTCGGCCTCACGAAAATCGTTCGCCCCTCCCGACGGTGCTACGTACCCCAAACCCTACCCGCGCAGGCCCAAAACCCATGACCAACCTGGATACCGGGTTCTGGTCGGACAGGTGAGTTGTCCGATCGGACAACCTGGGAAAAAAAAGGTCCCGGACGTTGTCGGTGCGAATACCATTACAAGGGTATCCGCCCTAGTTTTTGCAAGCGACATAAAATAAGTTTGGCATAAAGTCTAAGTATACCGCTCGAGGCGGGGCTGTGTCTGAGGTTTACGTTGACTAGAGGATTGACTAAAGTAGAGAGTGTGGGGGCGCACAGACTTAAGGCGAGCGTGATTTTTCTGCCTATTGATGATGGTGGAGTCGGCGTAGTCGCCGACCCAATTTTTATTTTTAAGATGAAATCAGGATTGAAAGGATTTTTGTCACGTGATTGGTGCGTTTTGCCTGTGGTTTGCACGTACATGCGGAGGACGACACTGACAACGTTCACGCTGGTAACGTAATTTTTTTTTTTTAATTTGGCAAAAAAAATCAATATGACTTTGGGGCAAAAGTTTTTCAGTTTATTTTTCTACATAGCATTTTTTTTTAAGTTTTTTTTTTTTTTTTTTTTTTGCTCGAACCTTCTATGGTCCTTGCACGGTCGGGCACCCATGGCAAACAAGGTGGCCGGGGCAGCCCGAGCAAAGAAGGTGATCGTGGCAGCCCGAACAAACAAAGTGACCTTGGCTGCATAGACTACGATTCATTTTTCTTTATGAAGATTTTTTCCTTGGTATAGTATATGCTACTATCAAAGAAGTTTTGATTGAATATGGGGAAACTATCAGCGTTCGATCTCGTAATGAAATCGTCTGGCCAAATCATGTTTTTTTTTGTCTTATGTATAGCGAACCTGACAGCACACGCATAGTCTTCTATAGTCGTGCTTTCTTTGTAGAGTTGTGTTGTAAATATGACAACGCACACACACACACACACACACACACACACACACACACACACACACACACACACACACTCACACACACACACATACACACGCACACACACACACACACATACTAGCTGGAACACAACTTGCAAACAATACCCGTCTAGTTTGAATTGGTGCTACCACGTTGTATATGGCACAAAGAATTGACATAACTGACAAATTTAAAGCACAATGAGGTATCGGTGTCATGAATTTTGACCCGATATATATTTTCCTACTTGTTTACCAGAGAGTGCACTTGGCATAATCTTGAGAAAACCAAGAAGTATCAGAGTACTATTGATATGTTGTTCTTTTAAATCAGGTACTTGAAACAAACCAAATATACTCAACTAGCAAGGTTTGTGTGCCTAACCCTGGTTTATACAATGGATCTAAATTGTGAAGCTAAACCTAGTTAACACGACTTCCTCTCACAACCTATCACATGCGAGGTCTAAACGACTCAACCTAACTTATATAACCGACAAAAAACAGACAAATGAATCCGCTTTTATAAATGAGAAGAGTAACATTATTATTTTCCCCTTTTTGTTACTTAATCATCTTTAACATTGCAACTAATCTTGAAATTCACTTCCCTGTGTTGTGTCAGACAAATCTCACGCATGTGTTGTTTTCTTTGGAAGTGGGTTGTGATTGCGGAAGGGAAAGCGAAAGTCGAGAATGGGAAGAAGGCAATGGGTTTTGGAAGAAAGGGGCTGGAGTTTCAGGTAGGAGGTGAAATTCCTTGCGTTAGTTTTGTACTATGGTCACAATTGTTACAATTGATGCAGACTCGAGAAAATGTACCTTTCACACACACATGACCTTGAGCGAAGCGGCAAATCCCAATTCGAGAGTGCACATAATTTTAAAACCAGTAAGGGTATGTCGGACCCTCCCAAGATCATTTTCTGGAGTGGAAGGGTACAAAACATTAAGCGAGATCTCTGCTCTGGGCGAGAGTTCGACGTTGTGTCGCACAAAGCTTGAAATCAGAATTAAACAGACGCAATCATGTTAACATTTTAACTAAGCCTTAAATTATACGCGAACATGTTGCACAACTACTTTTCTCTTGTTTGGGTGTGTGACTAGGTCATTCAGCTTAGAAACAATACGTCGTCGTCCTGAGTTGTTTAAATATCCAAAATTTAATAATTATCTGACTCATCTTTAAAAAAAAAGAAATATGGACAACAGACAAAGCCATTCAACTTAGAAACAGTGTTCGGCTTGTCCAAGTTACTTCCAATCATGCTATTAACTTTACCCTTCTTTTCTTAGTGATATGGCTAAAGGTTGGACCATTCAGCTTAGAAACAATGCACAACTGCCTTTTCATACGGAAATATAGATAAGATACTTTCAATTATACTCAATTTATATTATGAGTGGTTTCAAGCTAAACCACTTAGCTTAAAAATAATGTTTAGCTTTTCATAAAAATTATTCCTCAAAATGAAACAAGAGGCTGAATCATTCAACTTATTAACAACGATCAATCCATTTTAAGTCACTGAAAGCATGAAGTTTAATCTTTCAACCCAACTTCAGTCAGAAACCCCAAAAGAAATAGATAGATCAAACCGTTTAGCTTAAAAGTAATACTTGGTCTCGAATATCAGCCAGACAAACCCCCATATATAAACACAACAATCAGGCCATTAAGCTTAAAAACAGTGATTGGTCCTACAGAAAACAATCAATAAACATAACACTGAGTCATTTCACTTAGAAACAATGTACAGTCTTTAAGACTCGGTCAACGCATGCAAATTTGTCTTCCTCCCACCGTCCCCCAGTTCATCCCTTAATCTACTTCCAGTCATAAATGAAAGAAAACTTGAGATTTACACATGCATTCCTTCCATTCAGTCTGATTGAGTCGAGAAAAAGAAAATAAAATTCATATGGGAACACATGCATATTACACAGTCAGACTATAAATATGTAATCATAAGGGTATAGTGGGTTCACACAGGCATAAAATTATACCTGACATTTCCCTGCCTCCAGAACCACGCCTAGTTTTCGGCAGAGCTTCCGCAATCAGTGGGGCAAACCTCCCACAAAGACCTTGACACAGATTACGGGTTTCAATCCCGCCTGCCGCCTTCCTTTCCAAACCAATAGACCAGACTTAGAATAAAAAGGGCGGAAGGAGGAAGATTTAGTCACTCAGATCCAAGAAAGGTGCACTCAGACTCTCGTGAGAGAGCCTTAATTTCCTTTATGCGTCTGATGGCCCCGCTATGATGGTCAAAATGTGCAGCAATTTGGTCAATTGAAGTCAAACCACCAACCATTGACTTCCCGGACGACTCTCCCACTCACAACAAAGACTCTCTTCAAAGGAGTCAGCCACTCCGCCGAGTTTGTGACCCGAAGTGCATCGACAACAGCTCAAGCCATGGGCTGTGGGTAAAAAATACATTATTTTCTCTCTTTGTAGTGAAGCAGCAGTGTGGTTCACTTGGCCATGTTGTGGGCACTGGGCGGAGTGCGCGCACACACCAGCTGTGCAGTCCCCAACAACCCCTCGCAAGTATTTATTCCATGACTGGACCCACGCTTTCTTCGGCAGAATGAGCAACACATCGATCAACGGATAAGTCTGCAATCCTTGACTGACTTCCTTGCGTGCGCAGGCTGATGGCATGAGCGACACATCGGCCAATAGATAGGTCTGCAACCTCACAATTGACCCCTCGCTACTTCAACTAATAGGGGGAGCAACGCTCTAGCGAAACAGGGACGTCTGCAGTCTCATGACCCTCTTCCAGCTTCTCCATTCAGCAGCGAACAACACACCGGCCAGCAGGTAAGTCTCTCTCGTTATGGCTCACTCCTCGCTCCACCGCTCCAGTGGAATAAGCAACGCACGGCCAACAAGTAAGTCTGTTGTCTCGTGGCCCGCTTCCAGCTATTCCGATCAATAGGATGTGCAGCTCCTTCGCTAGCTGGTAAATTCAACTCTGTTATTGTCTTCTGCTACTTCATTCGGCAAGATAAGCAGTGCCTCGATTAGCACTGATGTCCCTTCTCGCTTCTTCGCTACTCCGTTTGGCAAAATGGGTAAGGTCGGAATATATCTTCCGCAGATCGCAGAAATATACGTTGCCTTCAGCTATACACGCATCGAGATAGAGATACGCTACTTCCACCAATATGCAGAGCAACACATCTGCCAACTATGTATCACCCACGGTCGTAACTGCGGGACAATTGATCGCACGCGGTTGGCATCCCGACTGCAGTGGGCGATCGCCTACGACCAAGTGTGGTCGGAAAACCCCTGACATTTTTAAATCCTAGGATAATAGATTGAAAAAAAAAAAAAAAAAAAAAACAAGGTTGTAGGTTTTTGTACGCTCTACAACCGTATATTTTTAGTTTTATTTTTTGACTTAATTTTTTATTTTTTTAAAATAAAAACCAGAAATCCCTCAGGCAAAAGTTCTTCACTTTATTCTTTTAGTAAGAAAAATAAAAGATTTTGTTTGTTTTTTATCTCAAATTCAGTAACGAATTTTGATATGACCCCAAGACAGAAGTTGTTCAATTTATGTTGTGGCATAACATATATTTTTGTCAGATTTCTCCGAATTCTTTGTTTTTTTTTGTTTTTTTTTCATGACCGCGGACTACGGTCATGACCGTGGCCTCACGGCCGAGACCGCGGTCAGCTGTCTGTGCGAATACCTTACAAGGGTATCCGCCCTGGTTTTTGCAAGTGACAGAAAATAAGTTTGGTTTGAAGTCTAAGTATACCGAGCGAGGCGCGACTGAGTTTGGTTGACGTTTGACTGAATGATTGATTAGAGTAGAGAGTATGTGGGCGCGCAGACTTAAGGCGCGCGTGATTTCTTTTGTTTTTTATGATCGTGGGAGCCGACGTTGGTTACCGGCCAGATCTTTTATTTCTGATCAAACTAGGATTAAAAAGGCTATGTCTCGTTGATTGATGTGCTTGCCTACGTGTACCTACGGATAACGATACGGGTCGAGGTTTCAAAGGAGCGAGCTTACACGTACGCAGTGCATGTGCCGAGAGAAGAGTCTTCGAATCGATGACGTACCTTTTTGTGTTTCTAGCAGAAGATTCTCTCTCTCAGTATACAACGAACAAACGTGAGCTCGGATGATGACAGTGGTAAGGGGGCTATAGTAGCTGAGGAGTTTCAAGCCTGGCTAGCTATCAGATACCTCGAGACTGTTGCTACAGTTTTCAAACTGTTGTGGGTTGCCTGTTTCCTGGATAAAGCTAGAGGGAGGGCTCGTCGTGGACGGTGCGAAGGTTGCGGACTTGCCTGTAGTCGATCTGATTGCAGAGTGGTACGACATTTTTCTCGGACGGGCTCGTCGTGTTTTTCTTCAGCGGAGTGGTACGGCATTTGGCTCGACT
>BFEA01000521.1:1004320-1020909 GCA_003427395.1 Chara braunii | reverse complement strand
TGACTAGGAGAGCCTAGTCATGTGCCCAGAGAAGAGAAAAGTTGTTGTGCCATATGTTTGTGTATATTATGGTTGAGCTAGGCAGGTTCTCATAAGTTTGGGTGACCTAGCTTTATGTTTTATGTAAGTTGGGTATAAGGGTATAAATGATTGAAAGATTACAAACTATTGTTTGACATGATTGACTTTGGGATGGTGAGAGTACTTACCTTTGTGGTTTGGTCTGCATAAGGCCGAATGCAACTTGAACTACCACTTAGTTTGAGTTTCAATTGATAGGCAGTTGCTTTAAATGCTCGCCACGTGCTAGAGTCATAGGAGTTAGTTTCAATTCCTGTATTTTCTAAGTTAAGTTTTTTTTTTACTTAGATCAATTTATGCATTTTCTGGGATCTTTTATTGTACTTGGTCTTGTATAAATCTTGTTAAGTCACTTTCTCTACGCGAAGCGCTGCCGAAATTTCTACAAAATCAAGGAGTTAGTCAAATTTAATCTTTTTTAGGGTCTAGTTTTTTTGACTTTTTGGCTTAGTAAAAATCTGGAAAGCCTCATTTTTTGAAGGGAGTTTTGTCCAAATCTTTACTAATTCAGGGAGTTAGACAAAATTAGACCTCGAAAAGCAAAAGTCGTTTTAGGTTCTGGACTTAGCTTTGTATAAATCTTGGAATAACACTTTCTCTAAGGGAAGCGCTAACGAAATTTTCACAAATCTAAGGAATTAGTTAAATTTTGTCTTAGTTGAACTCAGGTTTTATGTCTAAGTTGATATCTGACTTGATATAAGTTTACGAAGTCTACCTTTCTAAAGGAGGTGCTGCCCAAATTTTTACTAATTTAGGGAGTTAGACAAATTTAGACTTTCCAGAGTTAAAGATCGTTTTTTGTTTTCATATTTAAGTTATTATAAATTATGAGAAGACACTTTTCCTACGGAAAGCGCTGCTGAAATTTTCTTAGTTTAGAGGAGTTAGATTATATCTTGACAGGTGACAATTCTGACAATCCCTTCTGCATAGAGGAAATTCTGCCAAAGATCTACCTTTTCATTAGGCACTGACTTAGGGGTAGGCTCAAAATTAATTAGGTAGAATAATTCTTGTGAAATCGTGATGTGGAGATTATTCTCGATTTGGACTTATAGATTTAGCATGGGGATTGATCTGTCTTGTGTTACAGGTCCTCTTGATCGCTTGATTCAAGATTTGGACTAGATTCAGTTTGATCATACAAGGATCATCTCATGTTATCACTGATAACAGGTCGGTTGTCGATTCGTTGGTTTAAGATTAAACTCCAATCCACTCTTGTCACTCAACCTAAAGGCTTTAACCGTGTGGTTTCATTGTGCTCTTACCCGGACTTTATTGAATGACTATTTAACAAAGGTACTGAGAATTTTATTGCTAGAAGGGTGCGCTAAGGTTGAGGTTTGTATGGCTAAAGCAAGGGGTGTGGGCGCAGAGAATGATTGAAGTTGGCACCATGTAGTGCATGGACTTTTGGTTGAATCTTTGATATGATTGCATGTATGTTTGGTGTTTCAGACTTTGGATTTGACTGTCTACGATCATATACATATATATGGTTGAGAGGAGTCTCACTATGATTGTGAGAAGTGATCGTCACATATTTATAACCCTCTCTCTATATATGTAAATACATATGTCTTGAGCGTTCCGTGCGTCCAACTGTGACCGCGCATAAGGGTTAAACAGATTACGTTTTCGAGAGAAAAGGGACATTCCTCTTTACCCCTTTGCTCTTTAGAAGTTTCAATGGTTGGACGTTGTAGTCCATGGTAGCCGTCAAAGTCAAACCCCTTGATTTTTTTTCTGGCCCTAGGTGAAGGAGTTGGTCTCCAGGGCCATAAGAGACGATTGCCACCACAAGTATGAACCTGTTTACCACCCACTCTCCACAGGGTGCAGAAGAGGGTGTCGTTCTCAACCGCACTTAGCAGTTGTCCAGCGTCGAAAAATCATTCCCTCAAGGCGCGTGTCAGCCGACACTTGAGTGTCGATTGCGACCCTTGAGATTAACGAGGATCGCATAAGTATGGGTACTACATAGTACACCATCATTGCAACTGCTTGAGTACGTTCGCATTATGAGTCGATATGAGTTAGCTATGCGTCCGCACGGTTTTATACTAAGTCTCTCTCACGACGCCTATCCGATTTCTGCATCGGAGAGTTGTGGGATGGCTACTAAGGGACTAGGAGTGTTGTCGCGTTGTTTGTTCAGTGTCGTTCTGTATATGTATATGTATGTGCGTGTGTGTGTGCTTTTATTTTTATGTTCTTTATAGTGGTGTGTGTGTGGCATGTGGGATGCGTCCTAGTCGACCTGCAACGAGTCGCGCTTGGGACCTCAGCCCCCCAAGATGTCGGTTCTCGTGCGGGTTCGATAGAGGCGTAATACCGCGCATACCCCCTATGCTACAAGGAACGAGAAACGCCATCGTTTGGTCCACCTCTGCGATTGCACCTGATTAGCTTTCGTATTGTGGACTGATAGCTCGGCGGGGATACGCCCACCGAAGGGAGGTGACAACTCCCGTAAGGTGGAGGTAAGTCGTGTCTCGCGTAGGCCCTATCCTGTCGTAGGGGCCCGCGAGAGGTATGGCTGGCGCACTCGGCCGGAGCGGCTTGCGGTGTCGGACTAACTCCTGTGTGACGTGGCCGGGAGGGTCCCGCGCCGTTTTGTGCGGTGTTGGACCGATGCGCTCAACAGGTAGCGCCGTTGCCGGGGATAACGGTTGCTTGTCGTTATCCATGGTGGAACGACACCCGGGTGTAGGAACGTGAGAACTAGGCAAAATAAGAAGTTTTCTTTGGAATTTTATGGTTAATCGATTGATGGTATTAGATGGAAAGCGAGTGAGAGTTGATTGTATGAGTTCGTTTTATTTACGTACAGTATGGGTGGCATCAGAGCGATAAGCGTTTTGATTGTGTGCTTACGTACTCTGACTGATAAAATGGTAGTTGGAGATGGTACCCCTTCTGACTTTGATAGTTGACAAGTTTGGATGATGCAATGCATGTCTGATATGGTTAAGGTGAGACGAGGCGGTGCCAATATGGCTAAGGATTATGGGAGTTTGCCTCATAAGGTGACTATTAAAATCAAGAGAGTTGCCTCAGTGGTCATGAGAGTGACTGGGCACTTTGGCATTAGAGAGAGGCCCGAGGATGAGTAAGGGAGCCTATTATGTTAGAGGTCATCAAAGGACTTCGATGAGAATTAGGCTAAGAACGCCGAAAGCTCTATGAGTATGGAATGAGAATTTTGAGTCCGGGTTCTAAGTGGTTGTTGGACTTATATAGTCATGGAAGTGTGAAATCTGCCCTGCATAATGTGTTATGAATAAAGGCATATAAGGCGATAGGCAGATGCGATGAACAGCAAGTTATGACCTTAACAGAAAGGAATACAGAAAGTAGTAGATCTGCATGACGTCTGTACGGAAAAAAAAATATCTAATCCTAGAGGCAGTTGGAATAACAGTAAAGGGGTTAACACTTAGACTATTTTGTTTACATTTGATGGGGCAATGAGTGGTAGTTGATGTTAGACCTTCGCTTGAACCTTTTCAGGCTTGGACCATCCACTTGAATTTGTAAAGTTGAAACTAAGGACTTGAGACTATTCTTCCGACGGCATTTTTCTTGAGTTATGTATTAAGGTCATCCATACATGTCAGATCTTATCTGAGTAAGTTTGTTTAGTGCCTATTTATGTGAGGTTTGTGTGCTTAATGTTATTTTATGGCTATCCCTTCCAGGAGTATTTTTGTATGGGCGAAATATTTGAAGTATGTGATTAAACTTATAACTTTGTAAGAATTTTTATTGGCGTTTTATCAACTTATGGTTGTTTGTTAAAATATTTGTGTTTGAATTGCTCTTCAAAGAGGGGTAGAAGCATTGCGCAGAATCCACGTCTGATGCGGATTCAGAGGTGAATGAAGTGACTACTTCCTTGGGATAAGTTCTTCTCAGGGAATCGTCAATGTGCAAGGTCTACCCTAAGGAAGTTTGCAATGCTATATTATTGTTCCCCTATTAGATCGTTTTGAATAAGCTATAATTTTGTCTTGTAGGTGGTAGTGAGACCCATGCCAGAACCATGTTCTTGGTCCATAGTGGGGTGTTGTTGTTATGTCTCCTGTGATAAAATAACTACGCTACTAATGAATAGGAGAAAAGTTATTGAGCCTTGTTGGACCATGGTCTGTAAGGGAAGCAGCTACTATTTGCCACAGGAAAGTGGGGGGTGAATCCCCAACTATTTTTGTGTCAAGTGCGTTCACCAGCACAGGACGGGACAGTACATCCCGAAGCGTGTGTGGTGAGGTTGCTTACCTTGTCGGCAAGGAGCGGGTGCTGGAATCGGAGGGAGAAACAGTGAGGCTCGATCCTTGAGCGGAGCTCAGGAATTTAAGATGCTATCCTTTCTAAAAAGGATTACACTGCCCCTCGCCACAGTATACTTCTGTCAAAGATGGGGAGTAGATTGTTGTCAGTTGCTATGGTAATATATCGTTTTCCGTGAATATTATAAATATGAATTTTTGATATCTATGAATGCAATATTATCGTGATATATTACCATTATTATTTTCTCTAAGACTGGGTGGTCGTAAACACTTGAAAAGACGCATTTTAGGGAAAGATGATATGAAGCCGAGGCTTCAGGGGTAGGGACTGTAGAGCGTGGTTGTCAGCATGATAACAAAAGGCGTATGCTGGACGTTTTCCTGTGATGGGCAGAACCTAGACCAGAGCGAAGGCAACTCGGGATGCCTTATGCTAGGGAAGATCCCAGTGTGACCCTGCCCATCGAGAAGGAAGATGAGCTTGAGATTTCCTTGTCGAGGCGAGTCAAGGAAGGAAAGTATATCTCTTCATGGTGGGGTGCATCGATAGGCAAGGATATTTTCGCCTGGATCGAGTCCGGTTTTCATGATGATCAGGACTGTGCGATTGTGAGGGTGACTCTTTATGCATCTTCGTCGTTCTAGGTCTTACATGGGATTGAGTTGGCGCTTGGGCATGAAAGCCTGCTGACGAAGCCTTTGAGGGTAGCTGAGGGAGCTGCAGCGAAGTGGGCGAGTAACAGGGTCCATGAAGGAGAGGAGCGAGTGGAGACCCGTATAGAGGTCAGACCCGCTGAAGGGTTTGCGCTTCCTTCAGCTCCATTACGAGTTGTCTTGCCTGAATTCCTAATAGAAAAGTGTTTTGGGGGACAGGCAAGGGTAGAGGCTGCAGCAGAGGCCGCAGTGAGGGTGCGAGAATGGGGATATGCAAGGTGCACGTGCGAGTTGGTGCATGGTCTGTATCTGGACCAAAGATTCTTACCCCATGGCCAATGACTAAGGAGCTTGGTCAATATTGTTGATGCTTATGCAAGCTCCCACGATCCAGATGAGAGAGTTGTAGGTTGGGATGAGGTTCGAGCTATATCAGGTCAATGGAAGGATACCCTCGTACCTTGCCAAGACTTGTGTATATTCATGGGCGTAAGAGTTGGAGTAGTAGGCTAACCGACGGTGTGATTTTAATCCCGTACTTTGGTCAGCAGGGGAACCTGGCAATTTACGAAGAGGGTTTCGTAATAATGGTCCGGTAAGACAACCCGAGTTGCAGGCGGGAGGAACCCCAATAGAATGGTTGTATATGTGGGGTACGTTAGGACTGTCTCAAATCGCGTTACTGGAATGTTTCCGGTAGAAGGAGCAAGGAGTGGTTTTAAGGACATTGTTACAAAGGTTTATTCCACTAGTCCTATCGTTGAGAGGAGAAAAGATGAGACCTACTTCCTGTCTAGGTCGAGGTGGTTGTACATATGTGAGAGGTATGAGAGACTTCAGAGGAGACCTCGGCATGTGTTAGGTAGACTCTCTAACCTATAACTGTAGTATGTGAGACTTGTGTATGAGTGATTCGTTGTGTTGCTTGGTTACTTAGATATGTCTTGAATTACTTAGATCCCTCCGATTTGAGGGATGCAATCACGCCCTGATTAAGACTGTTTCAGTTTTAGCTCTGGTCAGGGAGACCTTGATTCTTATGTGATGCTGGTACCAGTTTGAGTTGAGATTGTTAAACTTTGTGTGTATATATGCAATTCATGACCATATTGATTCGCGTTTGAGTTGGGATATTACGCTCCTTAGTGTATATTGAGCTGAAATTTTACCTGAGACTATTCCCCTGTATATGACGATCACAATCACTCTCACATGTGTGGTTTTATCTTGATGTATGATGACTTTGTGTGACAGATGTATGCGAAACATCTCGTATACTGTGTATTTTGTGAATATGAATGGATGTGAACTGTCTACTCTTCAGTATACTCGTGCGATCTGCACACGAGTGGATAATAGGGCCGGGTATAAGGAGAGGGAGTGCAGTCTGTTTTGTGAAAAGTGTGAGAATCCTAAGGGATTTACGAGTCTTTGAGACTCGAATACTTGTTATGCCAAATGTTTATTGTTGAGTTGTGATGAGGACCCATAAGTTGGTCTCTCAGTGTGAGTTGTTTTATGGTAGAGACGCCTTTTGTGAGAAGGCAGTCTTTTGCTTATTGGAAGACTCATCTTCAAAGAGGGAAGATGTTTTAATGAAAGGTCGTGTGAAAGTTCGTCATAGAGAGAGAGGGATGGCTGAGAGACCTATTGAGTGAGACCTCCTTCGTATAAAGGGTGGTTAATAAATTCAGTGGCATGATAAGTTGGTTTTGAATGATAAAGTCTGACGAGGAGGACCACGATTTTGCTTGGCCATTGGGGAAAATTTTATAAAGGTCGCAAAAAGCTTCATTAGGAGATGTCTTAGGGATGTGTGGTCTTCTTGCTCTGATCAAGTGAGGGGACTACGACCTTGCAGACCTGACGGTGATTCTGTTTTGTGATAGTGGAGAGGGTTGGTAAATGCCTTTTATGTGTGACAGACCTTTGCGTAGTCCCGTTGTAGGCATACATTGTTGCGACACGCCGTCCAACCACTTGTGCTAATCTTGGGGCATTTATGAGAGACCCAGTTAGGAGTATAACTGACATCACTGAGATGCAACCCTCAGTGTTGCTTGTTGATCGGCGCAACCTGACAGTGGACCTACGTCTCGCCAGAAAGGGTAAAGACTTAAAGGGGTGTGACCGCCCAGGAAGGTTTTACCTGCCGCGGGATGACGTAGGATAAGAGTCGAGTCTTTTTGGAGTCCTGATTGAATGCTTATCAGGAGGATAAGCCTATTGCGGCACAACCTGCGATGACACTATCGCTAAATAACAAACGCGGTGGGCCGTAGATCTGGCACGATCACCTAGACTACGGTGGGCCAAGATGGAGACCTAGCCTTCCTGTACTAGACTGCAGGAGGTGTTTTTAGATAAAATTTATATATATATATGTTTGATTGTGAGAATTATTGGAGGGAGGCGAGAGTGTCTTCTAACGTCTCGGTTAGGGTCCACGTCCTTGGTTATGGCCCTGCTCGCAGGGTAGAAACTAAGGACACTTAACGAGAAACCGACGTTTGTCTAGGACGAAGGGGAGAGGACGGTCGAGAGGGCCATTGGGACTTATGCTGTAGTATAGTGCCAGTACCCCGGCGTCCGGATGTCAAGACAATGGAGGTTCATGCTAGAATCATGGCAGCATAACGTTGTGTTTGGCATGATTTGATGGAGGCCTCGAACCGGAGTATCTCGGCTAATCGGATTAGTTCCTTTCTCGTCAACATTTGGAGTTTTGGATGGATTGATAGCTTTTCGATCTTGCGAAGCGACGGGGACATCGCTTAATATGGTCCGCTAAGTTGTCGGTGTGAATACCCTTACAAGGGTATCCGCCCTGGTTTTTGCAAGTGACAGAAAATAAGTTTGGTTTAAAGCCTAAGTATACCGCGTGAGGCGCGACTGAGTCTGTGGTTGACGTTTGACTAGATGGTTGACTAGAGTAGAGAGTGTGTGGGCACGCAGACTTAAGGCGCGCGTGATTTCTTTTGTTTTTGATGATCGTGGAAGCCGGCATTGGTTATCGGCCAGATATTTTATTTCTGATCAAACTATGATTAAAAAAACTATGTATCGTTGATTGATGTGCTTGCCTACGAACCATGCATACCTGCGGAGAATGATATCAGTCGAGGTTTCAAAGGAGCGAGCTTACGCGTACTCAGTGCATGTGCCAAGAGAAGAGTCTTCAGATCGATGATGTACCTTTTTGTGTTTCTGGCAGAAAATTTCTCTCTCAGTATACAACGAACAGACGTGAGCTCAGATGATGGCGGTGGTAAGAGGGCTATAGTAGCTGAGGAGTTTCAAGCCTGCCTAGCTACTAGATACCTCGAGACTGTTGCTACAATTTTGAAATTGTTGTGGGTTGCCTGTTTTCTGGATAAAGCTAGAGGGAGGACTCGTTGTGGACGGTGCCAAGGTTTTGGACTTGCCTGTAGTCGATCTTGCTGTGTTTTTCCTCAACGGAGGGGTACAGCATCTGGCTCGACTGATTAGTTCATCGTATGGATATGCACTTCAGCAATGTGATCACACTTTCTTCTCGGTAAAAGTGATATCGGTACTCGTCGTGTGCGCTCGTAGATCAACAACTATGGTGGAGCTGGAATCCGACGATTTGCTGCAACTGGGCCTACTTTGATGACTATGTACAGACTACTACGCTTGTTGTGCGTCATCACTTGGACACTATTGTGCTACCTCGCTGCTATGAGCGCAATGCATACCGTTGTGTTGAGTCCCCTCTACTTTGAAATTTTGGTTTGGATAGAGTTCGAGAGCTTGGTCCATTTGAACACGCCTTCTTGGGCTGCATAGCGGTGCAGGTTTGTGGCCAAGCATCTGATTGAATGAGGTTGAAGTCGGTGTTGCAGCTCCTTGATACGAACCTGGACGCAGACGTTGGAGATAAGGGAGGAAAAAAAATGAGCTTACCTGGTAGGCATCTACCAGAGTCGTGCGACTGGATGAGAACGCACCACTCTCGAGCTCGTTCAGATGCTCGCATGATGTTGGTCTGAACTACAGGGTGTCTGCATAGTGAGAGTATTTGCATATTGATGCAAAGTACTCGGGGAGAGTCGGCATAGAGAAGGTGAAACGGAAAGACAGCTGCTTGCTGCAAACACCGTTTGTGTAATAAGAGGAGGTTATTGTTGCGAACTAGGAGGTCGTCAGAGGGTTGACTTCGGCGGTTTGACTTCAATTTTGACCAAGTTGTTATAGTTTGGCCATCATTGCGGGGCCCTCAGGCGATTCAAGGCAACAAGGCCCTCTCCTGAGAGTTGAGTGAGTCCCTCTCTTGTATCTCGAGAGTCTGAAACCCCTCCTTCTACCCTACTTACTCTGAGTCTAGTCCTGTTTAGAGAGGAAGGCGGCAGGGGGGATTGCAACCCATAGGACCGCAGCAAGACTCTGTGGGGAGTCCACCCATCGATTGCGGGAGCTCTGCCGAAACTCGGGAGGAGTTTTGGAGGCAGGGAATTGAAAGGTAAAGTTTTGGCTTTCCTTCTATAAGCCCAGTTATAGCCCTTATCTGTATTCCTTGTTATACTTTGACTGAATATGTTGCATGCCCCTTTACTTTGACTTTTTCGGTTTGACTTTCAGGCCACAAACCAGACTAAGTAAACGAATGTATGTGTAAATGTCAGTTTCAGTTTTATTGTTTGAGAGAGAGAGAGAGAGAGAGAGAGAGAGAGAGAGAGAGAGAGAGAGAGAGAGAGTGAGAGAGAGATTTTCCACGATGTAACGAGAGGTTCATTCTTTTGTAAAGTATCCAAGATAGCATTGCGCACAGTACTCACTGCACCCATCAGACTCGTTGGAACTGTTGTGATCATACTCCTTCAAAGTGTTGATCACCATCGTGATATACGTGATTGTATTGCAGTTCGAGATCACAGTGTTACTTGTGTGCGTCATCCAAAATCTTGTCTCTGTATTGATCGTGATTGTCGCCTCCATATGCCAAGTGTACATCCCTATACTCTAGGGGAAGTTCCTTTCTCTTTTAGTACAGTGGGTGAGTTAGGCAGAAGGAGCAACAAAGAGGTAAGAGCGTGCAAGAGCATGAGTGAGAGAGAGAGGGGGTGCCTACTTGAACCAAAAACGGCCCATATTTGAATGACAAATCCGTTCTCATTTTGCACATTTGGTGAGCAACGGGTGATTGTGGACACAATCATCTTTTGAATGATCGCAGTCTCTGAGGTTTTCGCCTAGGTACTCTTCGAGCATGCTCCATCATCAGTATTATCACTCATTCACTTAACGATGATTGCCCTCGCATTTGTCATATTGGTCTTCGCACTTGTTGCAGGAAAGAGCTCCGCTTCTTTTTTAGATCGGTAGCAGTCATTCTTACCCAGTCGTTGCTATGTTCTGTGCCGAAGATGCTGTAGATTTGCCCAGAATAAGGTGGTAATGATGAATATACCTCTAAGTGTTGCATGCCCATTCTTGGTTGGTGGAGTGAATTGTCAAGCAAGGAGTAACAAATTGAGAACTCTTTCTTGATTCTATGAGTGGTGGTGCATGGTCCTTCCTAGTGGAATGGTTGGTTTGAACGAGGGAGGACGTGCTTCTGAGTACCGTTGTTGATTGAGCAAGTGAGTGTGGCCGCCACTGCGAAGCGAACTACCGTCACTTTCTGTTAGATGGATGTTGCAGCTTGCACGGTGTCAGCCGGTTCTTGCATCAATGTGCTGCTGCCAGGACGTTGAGACTTATGCTCGGACTGTGCAACCAGTTCAGGCGTTATTACTACTGCTTAGCAACAAAATTGTGCGGTGCAATTGCCCTTTTTCGCAAACTGAGCGCATGGTTGATTGAGCAATAGAAAGTTGCGCTAATGCAACCAGTGCGGCCAGTATTATTGCTGAGATTCTGTTGCGGCATCTGAGACTTTTAGAAATTCAAGCTCTCCGTTCTCTTGGTCGCCATTGCAAGGCCCTCAGGATCTGAAGGCAACAAGACCCTCTTTTGTGAGTTGAGTTGGCCCCTTCACGTTTCTCGAGCGTCTGATCTTTCTTCTTCTATCCTTCGTCCTCTCAGTCTAGTCTATGTTTGGAGAGGAAGGCGGCAGGCGGGATTGCAACCCGTAGGACCGCATCAAGGCCTTTGTGGGAGGTTGACCCACCGATTGCGGGACCTCTGTCGGAGCTCGGACGGGACTCTGGAGGCAGGGAATTGAGAGGTAGGGGGCCGACACTACACAATTAGAATCCCAATAAACCCCTACCTATACAAACCTGACGTTTGGTCTGTTTGACTTTGACTTATGTATATGTCTTGATCGTTTTTTTAGGACTTTAATTGAATCAAAAAGGGAATCTACTATGTATGTTAATTCATTTGTCTGTGGCGAAAATCACGATGTTTGCATGCGATGATTTGAACTGGGGCTGGAAATGAGGTCCTCCAGACTGATCCGTTCGCTTTGCTGTTTTGCCTAAGACATTGAACTGGGGCTGAAAATAAGGTCTTCAAGACTGATCCGGTCACCTTGCTGTTTTGCCTAAGACATTGAACTGGGGCTGAAATGAGGTCCTCCAGACTGATCCAGTCGCCTTTATGCTTTGCCTAAGACATTTAACTTGGGCTGGAAATGAGGTCATCCAGACTGATCCGGTAGCCTTGCTGTTTTTCCGAAGACATGGAACTGGGGCTGGAAATGAGGTCCTCCAGACTGATCCGGTCGCCTTGATGCTTTGCCTAAGACATTGAACTGGGGTTGGAAAAATTAGGTCCTCCAGACTGATCCGGTTGCCTTGCTGTTTTGCTTAAGACATTGAAGTAGGACTGAACATGAGGTGTTCCAAACTGATCCGGTCGCCTTGCGGAGTCAGTCGGTTTTGCTTGTTGACAAAGGTCTTAGTATTCTCTTTGTGAGGATAGTCGAGGCTAGTGTGTTAGTGATTGCATAGGGTCGACTGCGAATAATTTGAAAAGTTAACCAACTAAGTAAGATACATGACTAATGTTTTTGCGATCAGAACAAACGAAAGATGAAAAACTTGGATAAACGAACCCTTGTTTTAGTTGAATGCGCGCTACGAACATGACATGCTTGCTGACAATGCTTTGTTTTTTTGCTCAAACTCTGTTTTGTTTTCTGCATAGTAGGGTAGTCTGTTAGTGCTCGCCTTATGCTTGAGCGATAGGCACGAACATATCTGCATTTTTTTTTCACATTGTCTCTTCTTGTATGATTGTTTTTTTGTACGACTTTGACTAGCCTATGAGTTAGTAAAAGTTATGGGAGCCTTTTTTCCTTAGGGGAGATGCTTCCGAAATTTCTGCTAAATACTCAAAGTTAGTCAAGTTTCATAGATGTCAGCTAGGATAGGATATAGTTTAGTCTTTGGGGTCAGTAGAAATTCTGAAAGTCTTCCTTCCTAAAAAAGGTGCTGCCGAAATTTCTACTAAAACCAAAAAGTTAGTTATTTTTATATATCTTATGAGTCTCAAGTTTTTCTTTTAAGATTAGTATAGTAAATATTATGCGATCACACTTCCGTAAAGGAAGTGCTGCCAAAATTTCTAAGATTTTCACATTGTTATCGGACGCTACTACTAAGTAGCTTAGAGTGCAAATACGGAGTTGAACTCCGTTAACTCGATAGGCGATGTCTGTCTTGATCTTTGTGACGCAGGTCATTACTACCTGCGAATGTTCTTCGAAGTCTTGAGCTTCATTGACTTCTGCTATCAGTTTGATAGCAGGTGCTATCAGTTTGATAGCAGGTCGGTTTGCGACTCAACTCCTACCCTCTGTGATACCCACGCCGAGATGTCTGTGACCCCGTAGGCGAAAGACATTTCTGTGTAAATAAAGTTCTTATTCTCTGAACCACTCTTGAATGGTCATGCAAAAGTTGTGTGAATCGGGACGGGCAGGTATGTTTTTGTTGAGTGGGGCTCGGAAAGGGCCGTGTGGGACATGAACCTGGGAGCAAAGAGGTTGACCACGTTTTGTGGCATTTTGATGTAAATTTTCATTGGGTTTCGTGTGTGTGCCGTTATGTATTGGAGCGACGACTCGCTCCCGGATGGAGAGTGATATAGATGAATGAGTGCAAGGTGTAAGTGACAAGGTTCAACTGTGGCTGTGAGAATGGTTTTCCCTTATTTCCCCCGAGACTCGCCCTTTTCTTTTTCTTATTTTGCTCTTATCGCACGCATCTAGCGAACAGGCAGGAGTAGTCGAGCGCAAGGTTTAGCGCTCAACCTTTGGTTGGACAAAGACTTCGTTTGGGTATGGCGAATTGCTCACCAACCCGTGACTTCTCTTATTTTCTTCCCTCAGGGGAAGGACGAGCGAATTTCATCTCAAAAGGGGTTTTGCCTTTTAAATTATCAGTCGGGCGTTGGTCCTGAGCCTGAAATTCGAGGTCCTTGTCCAGGACATCTCAGACTCTGGTCCAACACAAAAAGGGTTTCCCCCTTGAGCCGGGCCTACGCCTCTTGCTTATGGTCACCCACTGCCTAAAGACAGGGGTGTCGCAAGGGACGCATGACTTATCCTTCAGCCGTGCAATATCGTGAAGGAAGAACCCTTCACGATATTTTGCTTTCGACACCTGAGTATCGTACGCAACCCCGGAACCCATGAGAGGGTGCGAGGATGTGGGTAACGCATGAAGCATCGCCATGATAGCAGATCAATTGAGTACATATGATTGAGCGTTATGATTCTCTTGGCGGTTACATTTTTTTAATGCAACTTCGTGTGGGTCTCGCTTAGACACAAAGGTTTTTCCGAGTTACACAAGCGGTTATCGGATAGCTGAAAATTCAGGAATGAAAATTCTGAAGTGAGAGTTTTGGGCAGTCTGAAAATCCTGAATGGTTCTGAAGTGGTGAAAGGTCCGAAGACCCTGAAAACCACCTATTTAGGCAGGTTGCATCCTGAAGTGGTGAAGGGTGTCCTGAAGTGGTCAAGTGAGAGTTTTGCACAGTCTGAAAATCCTGAATGGTCCTGAAGTGGTGAAAGGTCCGAAGACTATGAAAACCACCCTTCACCACTTGAGGATGATACCTTCCTAAACATGTGGTTTTCAGGGTCTTCGGAGTTTTTGCCACTTCAGGACCATTCAGGATTTTCAAACCTGAATGTACCTGAAGTGGTGAAAGGTCCTAAGACCCTGAAAACCACCTGTTTAGGCAGACTGCATCTTGAAGTGGTGAAGGGTGTTCTGAAGTGGTGATGAAAAATACAACTGTTGTTAACCTTCTCTCCCGAGTTATGGGTCAGGACGTATGAAAAAGGGACTAGGCTTATTTGTTTGTCTAAGTTAGTTCGTTTTGTTGCATATCGTGTGGCTGAGTTAGGATGTCCTAGTCGACCGACCTGGACCGCACGTGGGAGATCAGCGCCCCAACGTGATGGTTCGTGTACTGGTCCGAGCTAGGCGTGGACCGCACGTACCCCCCTATGCTACAGCATACGAGAAACGCCCTCGGTTGAGCCACCTCCACGATTGCAAGTAAAAGTTTCCGCATGTGGTTCAGTAGCTCGGCGGGGATACGCCCACCCAAGGGATGATGACAACTCGCCCGGGKGGAGGTAAGTTGTACCTTGCGAGACCCTGTCCTGTCGTAGGGACTCGATAGAGGTATAGCTAGCGCACTCGGCCGGAGCGGCTCTGCCAATCGTGCGTGACGAGGCCGGGAAGGTTCCCCCAGCGGGGACCGTGCGCTCGACACCGGTTACTTTTGATGGTGTGATAGGGTGTAGGTGATGTTAGACCTTCGTTTGAACCTTTCTAAGTTTGGATCATGCACTTGAATCTATGAAGTTTGAACTAAGGACTTGAGACTAAATTTTTAAGGGCATCTCTTGAGTTATAAGATCGAACTCATCCATATATGTCAGATCTAATGTGAGTAAGCCTACCTAGTGTCTGATTATGTGAGGCTATGTGCTTGATAATTATATTTATTTAAATGGTTATCCTTGTCAGGAATATTTACATGGGCTATGTATCTGAAGAACGTATTTGAACTTATCAGTCTGCAAGGGTTTATATGAGCGTCCCAAGTCCAATTATCAACTTATGATTGTTTATTGTGTATCTGGATTGCTCTTCAAAGAGGGGTAGGGGTGTTGCGCAGAATCCACGTCTGATGCGGATTTAGAGGTGAATGGAGTGACCACTTCCTTGAGATAAGTTTCTTCTTATAGAATGATCAATGTGTAAGGTCTACCCTAAGGAAGGGTGCAATCCTATGTTATTGTTCCTTCGAGAGATGACTTTGAAAAAATTATAATTGTCTTGTAACTAGTAGTGAGACCCACGCCGGAACTATGTTCTTGATCCATAGTGGGGTGTTGTTGTCTAATCCTCTGTGATACAATGACTACACTACCACTGAATAGGGGGAAAGTAATTGAGTCTTGTCAGACTATGGCCTATGGAGGAAGCAGCTACTGCATACCACAAAAAGGTAGGGGGTGAATCCCCAACTATTTTTGTGTCAAGTGGGTTCACCAAAACAGGACGGGACAACACCACCCGGAGCGTATATGGTGAGGTTGTTTATCTTGTCCGCAGAGGTCTGCAAGGTACAAGTGTTAGAATCGGAGGGAGAACCAATGAGGTAGAGATTTGAGATGTTATCCTTTCTAAAGAGGATTACACTGCCCCTCGCGACAGTATACCATAGATGAGCACCGGGTACCCAAACCCGCACCCACTTGCACGCACCCCACCCACGAGGACATTGGGTCAGGTGCGGGTCTTCATAAGGTGACCTGGGTGGGATGAGGGGAGGTCAAGGCCAAGTAGCCTGGGTGGGTGACAGGTGGGTCAACATTAGGCCTGGGTCACCCGAGTGGGCGGGTGACAGGTGGGTGAGTACTAGGCCTGGGTCACCCGACCCACAAACCCAGGACAACCCATGAGGAACTCCACCCCCCCCCAATCCTTGCACGAAATGGCCACCCGTCTAAAAAAGTTGAACGTGCACGCAAGAAGTGTCAAGTCCCGCCGTCGGCCTGCCTAAAAAAAAAAAAAAAAAGTCGAGGTCCTCATGAAAAAAAAAGCAGGAACCTTCTTTCAACTTTTTCACACGCTGCTCTTGCCTCTTGGCGGCTGCACCACAGCCCACATTTGGATGAGTTACCGCTTTCAAACGGGATGTCGAGTTTCGCTCCTATTAAAACAACACGGGGCGAACCAAACCACAACGGGTGGCAAGGTTCGCTCCCTACTTTCGAAGTTCTGGAGCGCTTCAAATTTTGGCGTCGTCATCCTGCAACGTCACAACTTGTGCATGGTCCAACAGCAGGGAGGAGGTGGCGGGGCGGCGAGGAGGAGGGCAACGCACCGACGACCTGGGGAGCAACAGCGCGGCTGCGAGCCACACACCGACGACGAGGGGAGCCACGCACTGACGGCCTGAGGAGCAACGACGCTGCTACGAGCGAGCAACAGTCGAGAGAGAGATCGAGATAGATAGATCGAGATAGATAGATAGATAGATAGATAGAGAGAGAGAGAGAGAGAGAGAGAGAGAGAGAGAGAGAGAGAGAGAGAGAGAGAGAGAGAGAGAGAG
>BFEA01000521.1:973859-1004261 GCA_003427395.1 Chara braunii | reverse complement strand
AAGAGAGAGAGAGAGAGAGACCAATGAGAGAGACCTCTCTCTCTCTCTCTCTCTCTCTCTCTCTCTCTCTCTCTCTCTCTCTCTGAGCGTGTTTGATTTTGTCATGTCACGTTATAATATCTTATTGTCTGTAAATGTTCGGCGGGATAGACAATAGCGGGCACGGGCGGCTGGGGGTGAAAAGATACTACATCCCGGATGCGGGCGGACAATGATTTTGTTGTGGGTGCGGGTGGGTCTGGGGGAACCTTTTTTATGGGTGGCGGGTCGTTTGGGCATGGGCAGAAAAATTCAAAAAAATGCTTGGGTGGGTTGGATGAGCTTCAAACTTTTTTTTTTCTTTTTTTCTTAGGGTGGCATGTACTAAGAAAATTTTGGGTAGGTTGGGTGAAGTGGCATTTAAAAAAAAAATGCTACACTCACAAGTATTATGTTTGAAAGTACTAATTGTTGGCGACTTCTTCCCGATCATGACGTGCCTATCATATGATATGCCTGCTGGTATAAGCTTATCATTATGAGGTATTTGTATATGCTTTGGGTAATTGACTAGCTTGAGTATAAGGTTTTCGATTTCTATGAGCGTTCTTGATATCAGTTATTAAGGTAATATTATATCGTTTTCCATGAGTTATTATGATTATGAATCTTTGATATCTGTGAATGTACTATTACCGTGATATATTACCATTATTATTCTCCCTAAACTGAATAGTCGTAAACCTTGGAAAGGGTGAATTTTAGTAAAAGACGACTTGAAGCTAAGGTGTCAAGAGTAGAGATTGTAGAACGCAATTGTCAGCATAGTAACGAAAGGCGTATGCATGATGTTTTTTCTATGATGGACGGAATCCAGACAAAGCGAAAGGCAACTAAGTTAGGATGCCTTATGCAAAGGAAGATAATAGTATGGTCTTGCCCATTAGGAAGGGAGATAGACTCGAGGTATCATTGCCGAGAAGAGTCAAGGAAGGGGAATATATCTCTTTTTGGCGGGGCATGCTGATAGACAAGGATATCTTCGTTTGGATCGAGTTAGGTTTTGATGATGATTAAGGTTGTACGATCGTGAGGGTGACCCTATACGCCTCCTCGTCATTTTGGGTCAAGCATGGGGTCGAGTTGGCGCTTGGGCATGAAAGTCTACTTGCGAGGCCTTTAAGGATGGTTGAGGGAACTGCAGCAAAATGGGCAAGGAGAAGGGTCCATGAAGGAGAAAAACAAGTTCTGACCCATGTAGAGGTCAAGCGTGCTGAAGAATTTGGGTTTCCTTCAGCCCCGTTACGAGTCATCATGTCTGAATTCCTCATAAAGAAATGTTTTGGGGGACATGCAAAAGTAGAAGCCGCAATAGAAGTCGCTTTGAAGATACAGGGATGAGGATATGAGTGGTACACGTGTGAATTGATATATGGTTTGTACCTAGACCAAAGGTTTCTACCCCATAGTCAAGGACTCAGGAACATAGTCAACGTTGTTGACGCTTATGCAAGCTCTCATGATCCGAATGAAGGGATTGTAGACTGGGACGAGGTTCGGGCGGTAGCGAGCCGATGGAGGGTGCCCTCATACTATGCCAAGTGTCTTTTATGGACTTGTCTACGGTCACCTTATTATATAGTACGAATGCAAGGGTCACTACTGTCTGTTTATGGTTGGTTTTGAAAGTTATGCAATGACCACTACTGTCTGCCTATAATTGGTTTTAAAAGCTATGCATGCATGATCGTGGTACCCTTGAAAATTGGAAAGGTTGAAGGATGTGAAAGAGTGATAAGGGATAGGGTCAGAAATAATATTGCAGCTTGAAGAGGTGATTAGCCCTAACCCTTAGGTTTGGGAAGTTTTCAGTAAGAGATCGACCATAGATTGCTTGGGTTGTTTTAATGAGTCCAGTTGTATATACGTGGACATGGGAGTTAGGATAGCATGTTAACGGATTGTGTGAACCTAACTCTATGTTTCAGTCAGCGGGGTCCTGACTGTATGCTGCATGAAGCTAGAAGATATATGCATGTCTTTAACGCGTCATGTATATGTGTTGAATCAAAAAAGACTTTAGTTTAGACCAAATAAACACCTCAGAGGCTCTTATGTCTGCTCAAGGGTAAATGACCAGAGCATGATTGAAATGTAAGAGTGAGTATCGGTCATGTATGGGTTGCTGAAGGTAAGAGACGGATGAGGGTATGGTTTGTAATATAGACCTAAATGCATCATGAAATCATGTGAGGGTGTGATCTTGTTAGGAACACCGATTTGGATTTAGTTGTGGCACTTGTCCCCTTTAGACATGTACTTTCCTCTGGGAATACCACCTTGAGAATCGAGATGAGGTGATTGTATTTAAGGGATGAATTTTTTTTTAGTTGTACCACCTCAAGAAGAGAGGGTGTACGCGCTTATACGTTTGTATGTATGAGATGCATTGAATCTAGTGTTTTTTTTTTTTAAGGATTTTATAGCCTCGGAGGTTGGTATGTTAAACCTCTTCTTGTGTGAGTTGTGTTGAGATTTGAGAAGACAATATGCACAACATTCTAACACGAGGCCGCTATAAACTTTTAATCGATCGAGGCGTGATGGACCTTGTGTTACTTTTGATATTTGGATATGTCTTGAATTACTTGGTTTCCTCCGATTTGAGGGGTGTGACCACGCCCTGATTAAGGCTGCTTCAACTTAACTCAGGCTAGGGAGGCTACAATTTTTTGCGTGATACTAGTGTCATTATGAGTTGAGATTGTTCAACTCTAAGTGTACATATGTAATTCAGAACTATGATTGTTCGTTTTTGAGTTGCGATATTACACCCCTGAGTGTATATTGAGTTGAGATTTTATTTGAGACTACTCTTTATATATGACGATCAGAATCACTCTCACGTGTGTGGTTTTATCATGATGTATGATAGCTTTGAGTGAGAAATGTATGAAAAACATCTCGTGTAATGTGTATTTTGTGAAAATGATGGATGTGAATTGTCTACTCTTCAGTATACTTGTGCGGTCTGCCCACGGGCGGATGATAGGGTCGGGTATAAGGGGAGAAAATGCAATCTGTTTTTATGAAGGATGTGAGAATCATAAGGGATTTATGAGTCTTTGAGAGTCGAACGCTTTACCATGCCGAATGTTTATTTGTTGAGTTGTGACGAGGACCCATAAGTTGGTCTCTCAGTTTGAGCGGTTTTATAGTTGAGACACCTTCAAGAGGAAATGTGGTTATTTGTTTACTTTTTTTGAGACTCATCTTCAATACAAGATGTTTTAAAAAGGTCGCATGAAAGTTCATCCTAGAAAGAGAGGGATGACTGGAAGACCTAATGAGTGAGACCTCCTTCAATTGAAAAGGCGGTTAAAAGATTAAATGGCACGAAGAACTGATTTGAAAGATAAAGCATGACAAGAAGAAACAAGTTTTTGTTTGGCCATTGATGAAATTTTGGAGGTCGCAAGAGTGATTTATTTTGGAGATGTCATTGAGATGTATGACTTTCCTGCTCTGATCAAGTTGGAAGGTCACGACCTTGTGAATCTGGCGGTGATTTTGTTTTGTGAAAGTGGAGAGGATGCCGTGCTCTCTGTGTTGTCCCATAAAGGGCTGGTAAATGCCTTTTATGTGTGACAGACCTTTAAGTAGGCCCACAATAGGTCTGTATCGTTGCGACACACGGTCCAACCACTTGTGCTAATCTTAGGGCATTTGAAGGAAAGACCAAACTAACGGTAAAGTTTACATCACTATGTCGTGCTCCCTGTGTTGTCCCACAGAGAGCTGGTAAATGTCTTTTATGTGTGACAGACCTTTACATAGACCCACAATAGGTCTGTATCGTTGAGACACATCGTCCAACCACTTGTGCTAATCTTAGGGCATTTGAAGGAAAGACCAAGCTAACGGTGAAGTTTAACATCACTAGGGCGCAACCCCTAGTATTCACTGCTAACCAGCGTAACCTGGCAGCTGGGTCATGTCTCACCAAAGAAGTAAAGACTTAAAGGGGTATGGTCACCTCGGAGGGTTTTACTTCCCGCGGGATGGCAGAGGGATAAGAGTCGAGTCTTTTGGAGTCTTGATTGAATGTTTATCAAGAGAAGGTCTATTGTGGCGCAACCTGCGAGGACACTGACGCTAAAATAACAATGCGGTGGGTCGTAGATCTGGCTCGATCAACCAGACTATGGTGGGCCAAGATGAAGACCTAGCCTTCCTGTACTAAACTGCAGGAAAAGTCTAAATATATATATATATATATATATATATATATATATATATATATATATATATGTATATTTAATTGTGAGAATTGTTGATATATATATATATATATATATATATATATATATATATATTTGATTGTGAGAATTGTTGGGAGGAAAGCAAGAATGAGACACTTAACGAAAAGTCGGCGTTTGTCTATGACAAAGGAGAGAGGATGGTTGAGAGGACCGCTGAAACTTATGTTGTAGTACGTATGTCTAGTACATGAGCGTCCTAATGTCAGGACAATGGAAACCCAGGTTAGAATCCTGACAGCATATAGCTGCGTTTGGCATGGATTGATGGAGGTTTCAGACCGTAGTCTGTCGGCTAATCGGATTGGTTTCTTTCTCGTCAACATTTTTGGTTATGGATGAGTTGATAACTTTTGATTCTGCGAAGCGACGGGGACGTCGCTTGATCGCTTGATATGGTCCGGTAAGCCGTTGGTGCGAATACCTTTACAAGGGTATCCGCCCTACTCTTTGCGAGCGTTAGAAAAATAAGTTGGTTTAAAGTTTAAGTAAACAGCATGAGGCGCGACTGTGTCTGTAGTTTACGTTGACTAGACAGTTGACTAGAGCAGAGAGTGTGTGGGTGTGCAGGTTTGAGGCGCGCTTGATTTTTTTGTTGATGATTGAAGAACCGGCGTGATTGCCGGTCAGCTTTTTATTTCTAATTAAGTTAGGATTAAATAAAAATTGTGTCTGACTTTCGCTCGGGATATTTAGGGATTGAGGTCGGCGGCGGCAAAGCAAGAATATCAAAATAGCGAGAAGAACCCCAGGGGTTGAGGGCCCGACGGGGCTATCCCCCTTGGTTTTGTCGTCGGCAAGGTCGAAAATTTATTATTTAGTGTCGTATTATTTCTATTTTTTCATGCTCCGACCTTCTTTGACTCGGACATGACGTCGAGTTTAGGGGTCGTCATGGCAGTCAAAAACCCTGAGCGCGCTCCTCCTTTGCTTGACCTACGAGCCCCTGCGTGTTCGAGGTATTGACAAAATTCTTATATCCTGCCCATCCTGAAATATGGACCGACAGAGTACAACATGCATGCAAGTCGGTGGGTGGTTAGCCCACGAAGCAAAAGAAACCTGAGTGGCGGGGGTTGCACCCACTGCGACATGGGTTGCAGGGGCAGTTTGCATAAAATTCCCCAGCACGATCTGCACCCGGCACGTCCCACCCAGGGCCATGCTGCAGGCTTAAGAGTAGGCCCGTGCCCTTCCATTGTTTGAGGAGCCCTTGTGGTCACATCGGCAGCACATAGGTCATAAACTCAGTGCCACCCGTTGCCGAAGCTAGCGGGTTCGGCAGGCGGGTGTACATTCTTTAGCAGGCCTCAATTTCATATGACCACCGGTCTACCGTTTGTATCAACAGGCACCCCGTGTGATGCCTGAGTTAAGTTGCAATCTGACACTAATATGGGCAGGAGGCGTTGTGGTTGAGGCCACAGCGGTGCAAGCGATTGTTTATCTGGCTTGGTGTAGAGGCGATCTGTTAATCAGACCGTCTAAAAGTTGGTTTCCTCGGATGCCTTCCTCACGACAATAAAAGTTGTCAGGTAGTGTTGGTGCGTGACACAAGAGTCATGCGCTACAACAAGAGACGCAAACGGAGTAGAAGGACATGAGGAAGTAAAGCGAAAACAGTGGGCTGAACCTGAACGCAGTTTTGCGCCAGGTGCATTCGAAGGTAGAGTTGAAGATGGAGCGATGGACATGATAGAACAGAAAGGGAGGTTTCTCCTAGATGCCAAGTGGAAACAGATGAGGGAAAAGGTTAAGCAAGGGTTTTTAGACAGGGCAAATACGATTGTGAAGTTAGTTTTAGAAAAGAGTCAGTAAAAACGGATTTATGTGAGAACAAAGTTGCGCCGGAAGGTATGGTGGGAATGAAAGTCGAAGATCTCGCTCAATTCTTAATGAAATCGAACGAGGGAAGGGGTTAATTCGGGTTTTTTGCCTAAGGCGAATCCGTTAGTACAATCAGATTAGTATGAAAGTTGGTGTATGAGTGGTTATAAGAGAGAAAGGCCGCGTGAGATATGGCAAAAGAAGAGACGATGGGAGATAGAGAATCGAGATTTCACTCGATTCTTGATGAAATCAAGTGGAAGAGGGAGGTAGACAGGGGTTTTAAGGGTAGGCAAGTGCAGTGGTGAGGTTAAAATTAGTGTTACAGTAGTAAAAATAAATGATAATGAGGAACTGAAGTGTGAAGAAAGAGTCAAGAAGAAGGGAAAAAGTGAAAAAGTTAGTGAGCTTCGATCGTTTTCTCTGTCGATTTTGGGACGAGGTTCTACACTAAGGACTTGGGGCAGGGGGACTGCGTTGGAGGAGACGGAATTGGAGTTGGTGCAGCTGGTTAGTAGCAGCAAGTTGCAGGGGCTACGTGCTAAAAGAAGGAGGGTTGACGACGCTGTGTATCTCGCCGTTTTTCTACAAAAGATGCATTCAATTTTTTATCGTTCTATCGATGGAGGTAGTGTACGGCGAGTTGAGGGGTTAGAAACTTACTTGTTGGTTGCGACCATGATTGGTGGTCATCCCGATGAGTATCACGGTAGTGGAAGTTTCGTCCTCCACTTTGTTTAAGCATTCCTAGGCCGTTCCGAACGATACACTCACCCAATTGGGATGCCGACCAGGTTTACCAAGCAACAAGGGATACGAGGAAAGAAAATGGGAAGAGAGGAAAGTAAGAGATTGAGATACGTACTAGATAGGGAAGGCAGCGAGTGCGGAGAAGAGCGTGGCTGCTAGCGATGCTGTCTTTTGTATTCTGTGGAGGATTCGTTCAAGTTTTTTGCGGCCTCAGCAGTTGAAGAGTGAGAGAGAGAGAGAAAAGGAGCGATGTGCACTTACCTGGCCCGTGTCTGACGAAGTTCCGGCGGAGGACTGGACCCTGTTTTGTGCTTTGGTTAGCAATCAGGGGATGCCCGCAGGGTGCACCTGTGTTTGCTACAACACCCACAACGTGGCTGATCCTGCCAGTAGTCAATGCTCATTTGATAGACAAAGTCATGCACGACTAAGTATGGGCATATTACGCCATCGAACTATGAATGGCTCGATCCGGTCTTTTCTATAGCTACCTGTATCTAACCAAGGTCACTGACAGATTGGGTGAAGCAGGATATCAGCAGGAAGGAAAGGAGGAGGGATAGCAAAGAGAAGACGTACCTTGTCACAACTCGTATGGTGTAGAGCAAGCCAGATCGAGGAAGGACTTGTAGACTGCAAACGTACTTGGGCTGGCACGCTGTTCACCGCTGGATCGGGAGCTACTGTCGTGCCTGGTGAGTGGTTGGTGCGTCGGATAATTGTTACTGTTCTGCTGCGACTGGTGCAGCGGGGACAGTTGGTGTGACTACTCTACTGGCGTCGAAGCCTGAAGAAGTTTAGTGTGATCGGGAAGGACCGAATTGCTGCTACGAACAACTAATCAATACGGAGTTAGTACGCACACACGTTTAATCACAGACCTTGTTGACTGGGGATCGACAATTCAGATTGAGGAGGGGATATTGTGGCTTGAGCAAGGGAAGTCATGCGTTACAGACATGATGTTGCTATGATTTGGAAGGACACCGACAAATTAACAGTTGAAGGTTGACTTCAGTTTGACCAAGTTGTTGCTGCATCATGACCATCATTGCGGGGTCCTCAAGCGCATGAAGTTACCAAGGCCCTCTTTTGAGAGTTAAATATGTTTCTCTCCTGTATCTCAAGCATATGAAATCCCTTATCTTCTGCCCTTCTTACTCTAAGCCTAGTCCTGTTTAGAGAGGAAGGCGGCAGGCGGGATTGCAACCCGTAGGACCGCAGCAAGACTATGTGGGGAGTCTGCCCATAGATTGCGGGAGCTCTGTCGGAACTCATGAGGAGTTATGGAGGCAGAGAACTGGGTGGTAAAGGTTTTATTCTCCTTCAATAAACTCAGTTATAACCCCTATCTTTACATCGTTCTACAATTTAAATGAGTATATTACGTGCAACCTCTGACTTTCAGGACAAACCAGGCTTAAATAAAAGAATGATTGTGCAAATTCAGTTTCAACTTTGTTGTCTGACCGAAAGAAGATTGTCGAAAGGGATTGCATCTGGGGAAGGATGAGAGGAAGGCAGTATCGCTTGTGTCTGACTGGGTCAATGAAAGGCTGGGCAAGACTCCATAAGTTTGGGGAGACCCAGTGCTATTTGAGTTGCCTGGAGGATCAGACATGTTCTATAAGTTTGAGTGGTCTAGTTGCTCTGGCTTGCAAGGGCTATATGTGGTTGACTTTTTGGGGACCAAACATTGTCCCATAAGTTTGAATGGCTTGATTACCTTGCTTATTTTGGGTTTTCTCAGTTTCTTTTAGTTTTGAATGAGAAGGTCTAAGCATGTTCTATAAGTTTGGGTGACTCAACCTGTTCCTAACTTACTAATTGAGGGGATAGATCATGCGGAGGACCAAACATGTTTCATACGTTTTGGTGGTCTTGGTCCAATGTCACGCACATGCTGGAACCAAAAGGTTATAACTTGACTGTATTTTACTACTATTTTACCTATGAACAGTCTAGTCAGACACTGTCTTATAAGTTTGGGTGATCTGACTATAAGTTATCACAAACTGAAGAGAGTATTAATGGAGAGTAAACTTGTGGTAAGAAGGGGTAGGTTGAACCTCGAGCAAATATGATCGATTCAGTCATATGCTACCTCAATAAACTAAGTGCAAATAGTTATATATAACTTGGATACTTGAACATTTCAGGATGACTAGGCTGGATAGCCTAATCATATGTCTGAAAAAGAGAAAAGTTGTTGTGCCATGTGTTTGTGTATACTCTATGGCTGAGCTAGACAGGTTCCCATAAAATTGGGTGATCTAGCTTTACGCCTTATGTCAGTTGCGTATAAGGGATAAATCATTGAAAGAGTACGAACCATTGTTTGACAAGATTAACTTTGGGTCGGTGAGAGTACTTACCATTGTGGTTTGGCCTTGTATGTAGTTGAGTGAGATCACTACTTACTCTTATGGTTCAGTTTAATAGGTAGTTGTTTTAGACGCTCGCCATATGCTAGAGCCATTGAGGTTGGTTTCAATTTCTGCATTTTCTAAGCTCAGTTTTTACTTAGATCAATTCTCGCATGTTCTGGGATCTTTTGTTATACTTAGTCTTGTATAAATCTTGATAAGCTACTTTCTCTACGGGAAGCGCTGCCGAAATTTCTATAAAAAACGAAGAGTTTATCATATTTTTGACTTTTCAAAGTTCAGCTTATCTAAATTTTATGTATGGCTTATTAAAAATCTTGAAAATCTCTTTTTTTAAAAGGAGTGTTGCCCAAAGTTTTGCTAAATCAGAGAGTTAGACAAAATTGAAGTTTTTTTACAAAACTAAGGAGTTAGTTAAATTTTATTTTGGTTGAATTCAAACTTTACTTTGAGTTTTTATCTGACTTTAGGGAGTTAGACAAAACTTGACTTTTTCATAATTAAATATTGTTTTAATTTTTATATTTAAGTTAATATAAATTTTAAAAGAGCACTTTTCCTACGGGAAGGGCTGCCTAAATTTTCTTAGTTTAAACGAGTTAGGTTATATTTTGACAGATGGAGATTCTGAAAATTCAACCTATATGGGGGTAGACCTAGATTTACTTGGCAGACAATATTGAGTAAGGATGTACTATGAAGATTTATTCTCCATACACTGATGATTTAGCTTGGACATTGACCTGTCTTATAGTACATGTCATTTTGATCGTTCTAATTCAAGATTTGGACTAGTTTCAGCTTGATCCTACAAACATCATCTTCTGTTATCGCTGATAGCAGGTCGGTTGCCGATTCGTAGGTTTACGACTCAATTCCAATCCACTCTTGTCACTCAACCTAATGACTTTAGCCCTGTGGTTCGTTTTGTTTCATTGTGTTTTTACCCGGACTTTATTGAAAGACCATTTAACAAAGTGCTGAGTATTTAATTACTGGAAGGGTGCGCTAAGGTTGAGGTTTGTATAGCTAAAGCGAGGGGTGTGCGCGCAGAGAATTGTTGAAGTTGACCCCTCGTAGTGCATGGACTTTTGGTTGAATCTTTGATGTGATTGTAGATATGTTTGGTGGTTCAAACTTTGGATTTAAGTGTATGCGATTACATACATATATATAGTTGAGAGGAGTCACATTGTGATTGTGAGAAATGATCGTCACATATTTATAACCCTATATATATATATATATATATATATATATATATATGTGTGTGTGTGTGTGTGTGTGTGTGAATACATATATTTTGAGGGTTCGCGCTATCGGCGCGAATACCCTTACAAGGGTATCCGCCCTGGTTTTTGCAAGTGACAGAAAGGCTTGGTTAACCTAGATCTTGAGTGCCCGTGCGGGAAAATGCGAGGGTCGCTCGCACGTAGGCAAGGGTCTGCCTTGTCCCGGTAGGGAGTACGTGGGCGCGCAATTTGTAAGGCGCGCGTGTGATTCTTCCGATTGACTGGGCGGCAGGGGTAGCCGACCGACCCAGGCCGTGTTACAGCCTTGGTTAGGGAGTGAAAGTTGTTCTTGATTGGTGCTCGCGGCCCAGCGGTAGGATTGGTGTGCCGATGGGCGTTCGGGGTGGCCCGGGCACAGGCTGGTAGGTCGGTGCGGACGCTTCGGGGCCGTGAACGTAAATGGGGGCCGAAAGAGTGGCCCGAGGCGGTATCTTGGCCCAAAGCGCCATGCGGCACCACCTTATGAAGAAAAACCGCGCCTGCTAATTACAGGCTTGGGCTTAGCCCTATAGGTTACGACATTGGGTTTGCACAGCGGAGGTACGAGGTTCGAGTTCGGCGGACGGCAGCGCAGGGGCGGTGGAGCGGCGAGAGGCCGTAGGGTCGAGGGTCCACACAGGACTATCCCCCCGGTTTTGTTTTGTCGGGGGAGTCCGACGGTAGGGGTGTGGCCCGTTCCTCCCTCCCCTAGGCGATTCCCCTTTTCCGTATATCGACGACCTACCCTGATATTTTAACGGACTTTTGGTCCGTTTTCCCTTGGGTACTGTTGCCTTAGAACGGCGTGGGGGAGGCCCGCATGATACCCGTGCAGGGGTGATGCGCGAACGCTCGGAATGGACCCGGTCGTAGGCCGAGCCGGGCTTATGCCAAAGAGGGGACGATATGGCATCGAGAAATGTGTTGGGTGCAGGGCCGACGCAGAGAAGATTTTTGCGTAGATGATGTGCACGAAGCGAGACAAAAAGGGAGTTACGGGGGGGGCTTGCATAAGCCACTGTGCGGGTACGAGATCCGGGAGCGAACCCGGACGGGGGTCGTGGCTTGGGCCACGCCCGGTGGCTACGTAGCAGAGGAACCGCTCCGGAGGGGAAAGGAGATTTGTGGGCACGAGGGAGATCTGCGCAGTCTCCGTGGGGAAGTGATATTTAGGAATGAACCCGGGCAGGAACCGGGTTAGGGGCGTGCGAGGAGCAAAAGGGGAGAGGATCTTTGTTTTAGAATTAAATTTTTATGTACCCCTCCCTTGTTATGTCGGAGGCCGGCCAACTTGCTGGTGAGGCTAAAGGAGGAGACTCGTTGGCCATTGTGCAAGTCTGAAGTGAACCCGGACGTGAACAGCGTCAGGTACGCGCGAAGGGAGGAGTTGTAGGAGGGACCCRACTGACGGTTGCCTGCAGTAGTGGCCAAAATGCGCCGGCCTGGCCCCGAGTCCTTCGGGACCTCTGTTGAAATTGGAACGATACAGGGAAGATTCGTGCGTGCGATCCCTTGCGCGAGGTCCGCATGTATGAAGCCCGAAAGGAAGGCCAGGCCCATGCGGGAAGAACTAGGCAGGCAGAGCGGATCGTCCGAAGGGAGAAGTCGGGGGGGAGAAGGAATATCGGATAGAAGGGTCCGTATGATCGCCATGCGGGAGTAATATGCACGAAGCTGGGAATGGACCCGGTCGTAGGTTGGACCGGGTGCGTGCCGAGAGGGGGTTATGTGACCACTAAGCGTGCCAGGGCGCGTCGCGCCGTGCAAGTCCTTCGGGACATCCGTTAAAATTAGAATAACGCAGAGAAGATCTGCATGGCCCCTGCGCGACTTGACACGCATGAGCCCCGAGAGTGGGGCTAGGTTCGTGCACCGGGGTAGAGTGGGGCTGTGGCCGCGCGAAATTTGAAGGGCCGCGGTGCACTACCCCGGTCGAAGTTCTTCGGGGCATCTGGTGAAGTCAGACGATACAGAGAAGATCAGCAGGGCCTCTGCGTAAGGACGACACATATAAATTGAGCAGCGGTCCGAACGACCAGGATTTTTGCTCCCTCGTTTTTTTTGTGGTTTTGGACGATTTGGGCAAATCGGCTGAGCAGCGGCGGTACCGTGGGGATGGCAACCAGGCGAGCTGCGGGCGATGGAGGTGGCAGAAGCAAGTGAATAGATCAAGACGGGAGGTCGGGCCGGGTGCTTTCGGAGCCAGGGACGATGAAGAAGGCGGGGCGCGGGAAGGAGACGGGATAACGGGCGCGATCCTTGATGGATTCCGGCGAGGGAAAGTGCTAGGTTGGGGTTTTGGGGGGTGGCGGATCCAAATCCGTAGTTAATTTGGGGAGTGAGATAGCAGAATGGGAGATGAGTGAAGAAGGTGCGGCGCAAGGACACGGTGGAAGGTGGGTATGACGGGAGGAACGGTGGCAGGGAGAAGGAGAGCGGACTTCCCGCCTGAATGGTGGCAAGATCGAGCGAAGTGGAGGAGCTCGAGGGAAAGTTTGACTGTTAGGCGACTCCGACCTCGAGGTTAGCGCTAGTGGGAAGATATTTAGACTAGAGTTAGCAAAGGAAAGAGGTCCGGATGAGCCTAGACGCGGTTTTGTGCTGGGTGCGTTTGAAAACGAGAAGGGGTAGGCACAGGGGCAAACAGTGAGGATAGGTGCGCATCTGTAGGGACGCAGTCCGCGACTGCAGGAGGCACGGAATCGAGGCACCACAGGGAATGGTAAGGACCTGGCCAGGGCGGGTGGCCGGCGGCATCCGGAGAGAGGAGTGAAGGAGGGCTTACCTGCCCGTGTGGGGCTGTTCGGTTGTACAAGTCGGAGTGAGGTAGTGGGCCGCGAAAGGGGAGGGGGACAGATGCCAAAGGCCGGGAGGCGAGTTACAGTAGAACTGCACTGCGGATGTGCCAGTGTATAGGGAGTAAGGGTTGAGGATTGCTACAGGTTGTGGCCACCGCCGTGTGCTACTGTGGATTATGGGCCACGGGGTATCATGGCGGCGACTGCAGGTCTATACTGCTGAGAACGGTGGGTACGTAGCTACTCCTGGTGGGTGTTGAGTGCCACTACGTGCCGCAACAACTGTTGTCGACAGTGCGAACTGCTACTACGAGTGGTCGGCTACGATTGCCAAGGACTGCGCAGCGGCTGCCTGCTGTTACGGCGGACCGTATTTGGGTTGTTCTTGCCGACCGTGGGCTGCTGTTGCTTATAACTGCCTGTGGGCAGTGACCGGCGGGTGGAGGCCACTCGCTGGCACCTGCTGATCGATTGTCGCTGACTAAGTGCAGCCTGGGGCACTATGGCGGACGGGCTCGGAAGAGAGACGAGGCTTTGAAAGCAGGGTGAGTCCATTACAGTAGACCAAGAGAGTTGCCAAGGGGATTTAGACTTGATAGTTTGATTGAAGGATGGACCAAGCTGTCACATCTCCGGCTGCAACTGTGGGGCCCTCGGGCATAGAAGGATCGAAGGCCCTCTCATGTGAGTCTGAGTGTCTTTCCTGAGTCTTAGAGTCTTACTCCTTCTCATCCTACCCTTTTCCCTCTAAGTCTGTTCCTTTGGTTCTGAGAGGAAGGCGGCAGGCGGGCGTGTGGCCCGTAATCCGCGCAAAAGCCTTTGTGGGAGGTTGCCCCACCGATTGCGGGAGCTCTGCCGGGACTCAGGCGGAGTCCTGGAGGCAGGGAACTGAGTGGTAAACCCTTGACTCCCTCTATAAACCYAACTACAACCCCTACCTGTACATCTCTCTACRTTGACTGAGCGTATTGTGTGGATCCTGTATTCTGATTTTKGTTTGGMTKTYAGGACTTAAGTCARACTGAGATAAAGGAGTGTATGAGCAATCTCAGTTTCAGTTTATTGATTGCTTGAAAGCAGATTGTGAATGAAATGMGTTGCATCTGGGGGAAGGYTGGGARRGAGGCAGTATTGTGTGCAACTTTACTGGGTCACTAAGGCTGGGAGGTCCCCTYAAGTTTGRGGAAGCCCARYGCTTTGTTTATTCTTGGGTTGCATGGAGCCTCRGRCCGCTCTATAAGTTTAGGTAGCCTGAAGCTCTRGAGGCTGGGGTGTCCCCATAARKTTGGGGAGACCTGGTGCTGTGAACTGCAWGGAGGGTCASGACGCTYTATAAGTTTAGGTGTCCTGACTGCTCTGACTTGTGGGGATTTGACTGTGAGTGGTTTTCAGGRACCCAAGGCGCTCTATAAGTTTAGGTACCTTGGGTTGCCTCGTTTTGTTTGGGGTTCTCTCAGTTTCTTTGATTCTGAACGAGGACGTCTGAACCGCTCTATAAGTTTAGGTGGTTCATCCCTGCTCCTGTTTTGTTTTGAGGGGATAATCTTGGCAGGAAACGGGCCGCTCTATAAGTTTAGGTAGCCTGTCCCACTGCCTCGCACAGATTGGATCAGAGAGAAACGAACCTAGCCGAGGATTAGACCGCTCTATAAGTTTAGGTGGTCTGACCCAACGGCCTCGCACATGTTGGAACCCAATGGATATAATTTGGCTATATTGTATTGCTATGCTATTACGAACAGGCTGGTCACGCCGCTTTATAAGTTTAGGTAGCCTAATTACAACTTATCATAACTTAAGAGAGTATAATTAAGAAATATAACTGAAGGTAAACGTGGGYAGGCTGAGCAATGTTCTAAGTTGAGCGGCTCAGCCTTATGTCCCTTTGAAGACTAAGTTCAGAGAGAGATATATAAATTGGTTATTTAAACAGTTCAGAGCGACTAGAGTTGTCTAGTCAGACGCCCAAAGAAGAGAGAAGTAGTTGTGCCCTCTGTTTGTGTATACCTGGCCAAGTCCGAACGCTCTATAAGTTTAGGTATTCTGACTTTGGGTCTGGCTAAGTTGGACRCGCTCTGTAATTTCAGGTGCCCTGGCGTATGCCTTATGTAAGTTGGGTATGTGGGGATAACTCACTGAAAGATCATGAACTATTGTTTGTTCAAATTGGCTTGGGGACGGTGAGAGTACTTACCTTTGTGGTTTGGCCTGCATGTGGCTGAGTGAGATTACTACTTGGTCTGGGTTTCAGGTTGACAGGTAGTTGCTTTAGAGGCTCGTCACATGCTAGAGCGATAGGAGTTAGGTCAATTCCTGCATTTTCTGAGCTGACTTTATTTTACTTAGATCAATTCTTGCATTTTCTGGGATCTTTTGTTATACTTGGCTTTGTATAAATCTTGGCAAGTTACTTTCTCTACGGGAAGTGCTGCTGAAATTTCTACGAATCCAAGAAGTTAGTCAACTTTTGACTTGTCAAAGTTCAACTTATCTATTCTTTATATCTGACTTAGTAAAAATTTGGAAAGTCTCGTTTTCTAAAAGGAGTGTTGCCCAAATTTTTGCTAATTCAGGGAGTTAGACAAAAATGGATTTTGAGAAGTCAAAATGATTTTTAGATTCTGAACTTAGCCTTGTATAAATTTTGGAATAACACTTTTATAAAGGAAGTGTTGCCGAAATTTTTGCAAACTTAAGGAGTTAGTCAAATTTTGTCTAAATTGAACTCAAGTTGCCTTATGAGCTCATATCTGACCTAGTATAAATCTCGGAAGTCTCGCTTTCTAAAGGGAGTGCTGTCCAAATTTCTACTAATTTAGGGAGTTAGACAGAATTTAGCTTTCCAGAGTTTGAAATTATTTCTGTTTTCATATTTGGGCTGATATAAACTTGAAAAAGACACTTTTCCTACGGGGAGTGCCGCCAAAATTTTCCTAAATTAGAGGAGTTAGATTATATTTTGATAGATGGCGATTTTGGCAATCCACCCTGAATAGGGGAGATTTAACCAGGGTCTGCCTTTGCTTTGAGCACCGCTTCGAGGTAGATTCAGGCTTAGCTAGCTAGGAGGATTAAAGTGAGAATATGTTATGGAGTTGTATTCTCCATACGCTCATGATCTCAGCTTGGGGATTAGCGTGTGATGTATTACAGGTCGTCTTGATCGTTCGATTCAAGATCAGGCCTAGATTCAGCTTTATCCGTTGAGGATCGTCTTCTGATAACAGGTCGGTTGCCGATTTGTCGGTCTTCGACTCAATTTCAACTCATTTCCCCATACTCAACCTAAAAGGCTTTAGCCCTGGTGGTTTTTACTGTTTGTTAAGGGTTTCACCCGGACTTTTATTGAATGNTGTTTGTTAAGGGTTTCACCCGGACTTTTATTGAATGGCCATTTAACAAAGGTACCGAGTATTTAATTGAGGTTGGTTGGACTGGCAGTTGGGGCTTGCATGGCTAAAGCGAAAGGGTGTGAGCATAGAGAATGGTTGGGGTTGACTCTGTGTAGTGCGTGTTTTGTCGCTTGATTCTTGGTGTGGTTGCAGCTATGTCTTGTGGCTCGGATTTTGGATTTTGACTGCCTGCGATTCCATAATACATATACATGGTTGTGAGGAGTCCCACTGTGCCTGTGAGAAGTGATCGTCATAACTCTATCTCTTTTTCGTGCATGCGTGGGTATACGTACGATGGGTATTCGAGGGGCCCAAAGGGCCGTATTAATAACCACGTGGAAGTTGGAGCTGAGGGACAGGGAAGACCCTCCTTTCTGCCTATTTGCGTCTTGGGGCTTTCTTAGTCGGACGTTGGTCCTGGGCCGGGATTCGAGGTCCTTATCCAGGACATCCCAAGCCCTAGGCCCTGAAGAGGAAGGGTCTCCCCTCGCATAGAGCCTATTTACTTTGGCCAGCAGGACACTCCACCTGAGAGGTGGGAACGTCGCGAGGGTCGAACGGCGTGTCCTTCAGCCGTTCAATATCGTGAGGGGTAATCCCTCGCGATGAGCTCCTTCAACCATTCAATATCGCGAGGCCTAAGCCGCGGTCACCACATATGATTGACATCAGTGGTTGGCATAGGGTTGGCCTGCGGCCGCGTAGCTTTATATCAGAGCCCTACGCGCGATGCCTCGCCGCCCAGGCGTCTAAAGGTTATGGGACCGTCGGGCTTGCGCGTAGGCGCAGCGCTTGGGATTATTATAGACCGCCGGCACCGACCATAGAGGGGAAGTGTGTCCCAAGGCCAGGAGTTTTTGTTTTAAGGGCCAGGAGACCTTTGCCCTATCCTCCCTTCTTGGGTTCGTGCGAGTTTTGTTGCTTCTTAGAGATTTTTATGGTTGGACGTTGTAGTCCGTGGCAGCCATCAAAGTCAAACCCCTTGACTTTCGCCCAGGCCCCGGGGAAGACTCACCCCTAGGGCCGCGAGAGACGACTACCACCACAGGCATGGGCCTGTGTACCACCCACTCTGCATTAGGGTGCAAAAGAGGGTGTGTGGTCTCCAACCGCGCATGGCGGTTCTCTGGCGTCGAGAGATTAACCCTCTAGGCGCGTGTCAGCCGACACTTAAGTGTCGAACGCGACCCTCGAGATTAACGAGGATCGCGTGAGTATGGGTACTACCTGGTACGCCATCATTGCGACGGCTTGCGTACGCTTTTATTGCGAGTCGATATGAGTAAGCCCTGCGTCCGCGCGGTTTTATACTAAGTCTCGCGCACGACGCCTATCCGATTTCTGCGTCAGGAAGTTATGGGTTGGCTACCGAGGGACTAGGAGCGTTTGTCGCGTTGTTTGTGCTGCGTCGTGTTGTACGTGAGTGTGTGTGTGTTTTATTTTTGTCTCGTAAAGTGGTGTGCGCGTGGGGCGTGGGATGCGTCCTAGTCGACCGACGTCAAGCCACGCTTGGGACTTCAGCCCCCCCAAGATGTCGGTTTGCGTGCGGGTCCGATAGGCGTATTACCGCGCGTACCCCCCCATGCTACAGCGAACGAGAAACGCCCTCGGCTGGTCCACCTCTGCGATTGCAACCGAGTAGTTTTCGTATTGTGGACTGGTAGCTCGGCGGGGATACGCCCACCGAAGGAAGGTGACATCTCCTGTAAGGTGGAGGTAAGTTGTGCCTCGCGTAGGCCCTATCCTGTCGTAGGGGCTCGCGAGAGGTATGGCTGGCGCACTCGGCCGGAGCGGCCTAAGGAAGCTCCATCTGCGCGTTCGTGACGAGGTAGGTCCAACTCCTGCATGACGCGGCCGAGAGGGTCCCGCGCCGCCGCGTGCGGTGCCGGACAGATGCGCTCGATAGGTGGCGCCGTTGCCGGGGATAACGGAAGCCTACCGTTGTTCCTGGTGGAACGACATACGGGTACGAGAGTGAGGGAAAACTAGGCATATGAGCGGGAAAAGAGAAGGACTATGAGACGGACTGTATGGTAATCTATATGACAATGGGTAGGATGGCTGATTGATTGATGGTCTGGTTGACAGCTGAGTACTGTATGTGGATGAGGAAGTCCTATGGTAAGGGTAAAGCGTTATCTAGATGAGCCCAAAGGGGATGGGAGAAGGAATGCCTGCCAGGTCTAGAGTGTGGGGTGTCTAAGGTGGTCAACCCGATAGGGTCATGAAAGGTTGAATCGCTGAGTGAGGTCCTCTGTCCCATCGTCTCTTATAACAGGAAGATTGAAGTCGAAGGCGGGTGGTCAAAATGCCAGAAGAGATGGCGGACGGTGGAAGGAAGCTTGTGACCCTCGATGACCTCATCGATGCCCTGGACAAGCGCGAGAGGGCGCCGAGCAACGTCCCAAAAGTCGAGACCTTCCACTTCAAGGGGGATCGGGTATCTGATTGGTTGGATCTGATTGGTTGGATCTGATGGAGCAGGCGCTGGTGGGACTGTCAGATGAGGTCAAGCTCCAACGGGTCCTGAGGTATGTCCTTCATAGCCACCATCGAGAGGTAACTAAGGTTGTGGACGCCGCCAGTGGCAGTTGGGCAAAGTTTGGGGATCTAATGCGAAGAAAGTATAGGCTGGGGGACGGCCTGTTAACCATGGCCGACTTGGAGGCCATGAACAAGGAAGACTTCTCTACCATTGCGGCGTTCGTGCACGAGTTCAAGAAAAGGGCGAGGAAAGTGCACGGGATTTCAGAGGAGGCGTAGTGTGCCATGTTTTTGGGGCTGCTTACAGGCTCGGAGGCCACAGAGTTGACGAAGTATGGGGGCGGAAGCGAGAGGCTCATCTGGGCAACGATTGACAAGGGAGTAGAAGAAGGGAGCCTGGACCAGGTGGAGCTGCACCAAACGAGGTTGCAAAGGCGCAAGAGAAAGGAGAGGGATGCTACTACATCCGGGACCCCAGGGGTGAAGAGAATAGTCACAGACGTGTTGGCGGCACTGGGGTATGATAGCGAAGCCGAACTACAGAAAAGAGTGGTGGCAGTGGCCCAAGGTCGGGCGTCAGGAGTAGGAGATGAGGAGGCAGGGCGCGAAGACTAAGGCGGAGGGGAGACGGGTTCCCAAGCCCTGACTAAGGCCCAGAGGAAGCAGCGTAATCTGCTACTGGGGGGACAGGGATCGGGGAAAGGGCAGGCTCCCCAAGCCCTTGCCGCACCACCACCTGTCGTCACGGCCGCCCCAGCGCCCGCGCCAGCCGGATCATCGCACATGGGGTCGCCGCCATCTTGTGGACACTGGGTGCCGCATTGCCAATCCACGCCCTGGCCCAGTTGTAACCATTGCGTCTCGTGTGGGGGGAGTCAGGCTCACACGGGGCACATGGTCCCCTATTCAGGCCCATCCGCAAGTATGGGCCCCCCGAGCTACCCGGCGACTCAAAGTCAGTCCGTGGCTCAACCGCCGCCCTCCCAGCAGGCCTCGCAAGCTAGTGTGGCCGGGGTAGGAGGCCAAGGACAAGGCGGGCAGGGCAATGGGGGCCGGGGTCAAGGAGGTAGAGGAGGTGGCCAAGGCAACCAGGGAGGGGGCCAAGGGTACGGAAGACCCCACTTCAACTTGCAGAACGCAACTTGTTGGCATTGTGGCGAGGTGGGCCACACCGTGCGATTCTGCCAACAACGGCGGGACAACGAAAAGGCAGGATTAATCTCCACCTGTATGGACGGGGATATATACGATCGGTGGGGAACGCACATTGACCCTAAGACCCCGGGAGGAATCAAGCAGGAAGCCCTTAGGCGGGCAGCGGTCGGGCCTCCAGTAGCCCCAACAATGTTTAGGATATGGCAGGAAAGGCAAGACCCCGGCATAAGAGTCGAGGAGATTGTGGATGAAAATGAGGAAGTAACTCAGCGGTTGAAGGCGGGGACTATAAAGGAGGAGCCCATAGTTGTTGAGTCTGACGATGAGGAGCATGAAGTGGTGAGAGAGTCAGCCTCGACCATCCTGGAGAGGATGGAGGACCTGCTTGCAAAGGTCGGCAGGTATTAGAAACGACTAAGGACAATGTGTGAAAAGGCCCGGGAATGGGAAATGAGCCATCCTGAGGTGATGCTCTATGGATCCGGTCCGGAATCGTCGTCAGAACCACAAGGATTTCCAAGCGTGGCGACGGCCGGGGCAGGTCCTAGGTCAGGGATGACCTTCAGACCCCCTACGTCGCATAGAAGGGTACCTCAGGCCGCACAGACTAGGGGCCAAAGTAAGGCCACCACCTGTCAAGGGCCTAGCCAGGCACCCAGTCGGGTGCCCCCTCGAAAGGGCCCTGAGCCCGAACGAAGGAAGGAAGTGGTAGAGGTTCAAGAAGAGGAAGATGAGGGCGATGACGAAGAGGACGAGAGGCTCCGGCAGGAGGAGGACCGGAGGGCGGAACGGAGGGCCAAGAAGAGAGGGGCTCAGGGAGGGGCGGAGCCGAGTCTGCATGATGGCGTGCCAAAGAGGAAAAGTACGCGGTCCGGCTGGAGGAAGGCTTTGATGTGAAGCGAATGGTGGACAAGCTCTTGGAAGGCCATAACGATTTGATGAATCTAAAGGACATTTTGGCCTCGGCATCAAGGCTCCGTGGTGAGCTAAAAGGGCGGCTCTCGCGAAGATTAGTGCCCAATGTCCACCTGAGCTTGATTCTGCCTAGGGAGATAGAGTGGACAGAGGCAGGCACCAGGATGGATTGGAAATGTGTGGCGTGTGGGTTGGTGGACTTGAAGGTGAGAGACCAGCCGAGCATCGCAATGGTGGACACGGGCGCGGAGATGAATATCATCCGGGAGCGGGACGCGACGATGTTAGGATTGGAAGTTGACCATTCGGACCATGGCGTGTTGCATGGCGCCAACTGCAAGGCCATCTTCTGCAGCACCGCGTCTAATGTGATGGTGGAGATTGGGAGAGTAAGGGCGCGAACGTGTTTCTTTGTCATGCGCGATGTTGACCACCCCATCCTTCTGGGGAGGTCGTTCCTCTGCCGAACGGAAACCCTAGTCTTCAACAGGCATGAGGGGACGATGCTCCTGGCGCTATCTGATCCGGCTTGTGGGAACTATGAAATCATCAAGTGCCGGAACACAGGGCCCGGAAGTGGGAGGAACAGGCTCAACTTCGGTTCCTTTACCTTCGAGGAGTCTGAGTATGCGCGACGGAGACTTCGGGAGGAGCAGGAGGAGGAAGGAGCGGGCGAGGTATTATCACTGAGCCTTAATGATGTAAATAAGGCAATGGAGGTGCTGGCGGCGCATGATATGGCGGACCCTGAGGCTATCAAGGCGTTGAGGGAGCAGGTCCTGGAAAGCCCTCAGGTGGGAGAAGTGGAGCTGGTCTATCGGTTTCCCGGGAGGAGAGGGGACCCTGTGATGGCCCAGGCCCGAACAACAAGTCGGCCTTTTTTAGGGGGTTGGCTTAAGCAGGGCTCCCAAAGTCGGTACAAGACCATAGACAAGAAGTGTCACCCGGTCCCCGTGCTTGTCACGGAGGCTGAGGAAGTCTACTATGAGCGAGAGCGAGGGTTGATAAGGCGTATGCGGAAACGCGCGCAGGCATGGTCGTGCCGCATCAATAATGAGAATGAGGAAGGGTTGATAATTGGCGAGTCTGGCTTCCTGTCGCCCCAGGAGAGGACCTTGATGGTGGAGACCATGAGGAGGAGGCATTGCGCGTATGCGTTTAATGATGACGAGCGTGGGAGGTTGGACGTGGATAAGATCCCGATGATACGAATCCATACCGTCCCACACGAGCCGTGGAAGCTGAGGGGCGCGCGGTACCCGAATCCGAATGAGGAGAAGAAGGTGGTGGATTACTTGGATGGGAAGATGAGGACGTATGTGGCAGATTACTCCAGTGGACCGTACGCTTCCCCTTGGTTTTGTTTTATCCAGCCGAACGGAACGCTGCGGTGGGTGCAGGATCTGCAACGGCTGAATGCAGTGACGGTGCGGGACGCGGGAGGATTGTCGAACGAGGACGCCCTGTCAGAATCATGCGCAGGAAGGCCTATAATTTCACTTATAGACCTTTACTCTGGGTATGACCAGTTTCTTGTGTACCCACCGGATAGGCCAATGACGGCGATGCATACGCCAAGGGGGCTGATCCACATGAACGTGACGCCTCAGGGGTGGACTAATGCGGTGGCGATGGTGCAAAGGCACATGATTAGGGTCATGCAGACGGTTAGCCCACATATTACTCAGCCCTACATTGACGATTTGGCAGTCAAGGGTCCAAAGGAGAAGGAGGAAAACGAAGTGATGCCAGGAGTGAGGCGGTTCATCTAGAAGCACGTCCAGGATATCGATAAAGTTTTGGGTCTGCTAGAAGAACACAACCTGACGGCAAGCGGCCCCAAGTCGAAGCACTGTATGAGGGAGGCCACGATTATGGGATTTGTCTGCAACGAGAAGGGGCGGAGGCCAGATGTGAAGAAGACGGACAAAATCCTAGAGTGGTCAGTCCCCTTCCAGTCGATAACGGACGTGAGGAGCTTCCTTGGGACCTGCGGGTTTTGGAGGAATTTTGTGAAGGATTTCGCCACCAAGACTGAGCATTTAAGAAAGTTGGTGTGTCAGGATCAGGAATGGGTCTGGGGCGAGGACCAGGAGAAGGCTGTGGAAAGAATAAAGGGAGAGTTCGGGGAAGGAGGCTTGGTGCTGGGAGCGCCGAACTACGAGGTCACGAAGGAGAAGCCATTCGTTGTCGAGACGGACGCTGGGCCAACTGCCTTAGGAGGAGTCCTGATTCAGGCGGATGCTGATGGGAAGGAGAGGCCGCTGGGGTTTGAAAGTCGCACCCTCAATACGACTGAAAGGAATTACTCCCAGTTTAAGAAGGAGACGTTGGCGGTACTCCACTACCTAAGGACCTTCTGGAACTACATTTTTGGTAGGAGGCTCATTTTGAGGGTGGACTCCACCGCGCTGGCATGTTCCCTGAAAAGTTATACTCCATCTGATCCAACCATCGCGAGGTGGTTGACTTACATTTGGATGTTTAACTTTGAGTTGGAGAGGATTCCCAGGGACAAGAACAGGGCAGATGGGCTGAGCCGTATCAACTGGGATGGGGCGTGTCAAGAGTCAATTGAAGATACCCCACCAGTTGACGGGTTCTTGGATCAGGAGGAGGATGTCCGCCTCCACATAAATGAGTGGTCGCTAAGGGTGCCTAGCTGCGTCATACATCCTATATGGCTAGCACCAAGGGGGTACGAGCAGAAGGAGGAGTTGGTCCTCAAGCCCTTCCAGGAAGAAGATCCGTGGGGGAGTAGGGATGTTGGTTGGATGATGAAGTTGGCATTGGCAGAGACACATAGTCTAGTGGAGGAGGTGAGGACGATAGAGGAAGGCCCAACCAAGGTAGAGGAGCATGAGCAACTAATGGGAGGAATGTACTTGCTCACCAACACGCTCCTGCAGGGGAACTTTGACCAGAGGAGCACAGCCAGCTCGGAGGAGGGCGAGCTTCTCATTCCTGAGAGTCAGGACGACGAGTTCGAAGAAAGAGAGATTAGGGAGGTCTTCCGTGCTGAGGAGTACGATGGAATTTATCGGGAGTTGGGGTTACTCCTGTCGTGCGAAATGAGGGACAGGGACGCAAGTGCCAAAGCCCAGAAGATGAGGCATCTCTATGTGGTAAGAGATGGCCATTTGTTTATAAAGCGACAGGTTGGGAACCCCAAGAGGATTGGATGTGGGAGAAATCGGCAGATCGATGTCATAGCAGCCTTACACGATGGTATAGCAGGGGGGCACAGAGGGGTTAGTGCCATGTGTGCGAAAATAAGCGAGTTATACCATTGGGATGGGACGCTGACTACGGTCATCAAGTACTGCCAGTCCTGTGTACTTTGCCAACAGAGGTTGGCGCAAAGGCCGGGGGAGCCTCTGCACCCCAGACTGGAAAGGGAAGTGGGTGCAGTCGTACACCTGGACCTGTAGTTCATGCCACTCGGGGAGGATGGAAGTAATTATATATTTGACGCACGGGACAACCTTACCGGGTTTGTGGACGGTCGGGCTATTCGTACGAAAACTGGGTCAGTTTTAGCAAGGTTCATCGAAGAATACTATCTGCGCTATCCATTTGTCAGAGAATTTGTGATGGATCGGGGGTCGGGGTTCACATGTAACCAGGTGCGGACTTTGCTCGCGGGGTACGGCGTGGTAGCAAACTATACTACTGTCGCGCACCCCCAGGCGAACGCACCTGTGGAGAGGGGGCACATGACCATCATGAATCTCCTGGCTAAATGGACGGAGGGGAAGCCTAACCAATGGCCGAAGTTCCTGAGAGCAACTTTCTTCATGGAAAATGTTACAGTGAAAAGGACTACCAAGTATGCGCCAGTCACTCTATTGTACGGGAGGCATGCCACCTTCCCCATAGAAAGTTTTATGAAGACGTGGAAGCGCCAGGACCTGGAAGTGAACCTACCCTTTGAAGAACTGCTCGATATACGGGCGCGACAAGTGGGGGCCGCTGAAGAAAGGCTACGAGAGGCCGCTGGTTAGGTGGAGAGAAGTCGTATGGAAGATAAGATGAGGTGAGACCAGATGGCCCGAATAAGGAAGGATCCCGTGAAGGTTGGAGATGTGGTGTTGCTGTATGACTCCTCGCTGAAAAAGCAATGGTCTAGGAAGCTTGACAAGCGGTGGCTGGGACCCTATAGAATCGTGCGTTGTGGCGAATTTGGGGCCTACCAAATTGAGGAGTTGGACGGGGCAGGATGGCAGGACTGGGTATCAGGGACAAGGCTGAAGAAGTTCGTGGCCAGGGAATAGGTAAGGGGTCATGAAACCTCGTTAGGAATAGAGTCTTTCCTAGATGTTACCCAAGTCGGGTGTTGGGATAGGTGGATGATTGGGGTGTATTGGTGTGGAGAGTATGTGGGATTTCCCTAGGCCAATAGCCCAACCGCTGACCCTGTTGTGTGCCTGTTTGTTGTCTCGCGCCTGTTGTGCAGGTCTGACTTTTCGAAGGCAGTCATGCAGAGGGGCGGGAGGGACACACGGCCACGCCAGGGGCCCCAAAGGATGGAGAAAAGGGGCAAGCAGCATGAGCCGCCTAGGAGGGAACCTACGCCTGAGTTCGATGATGACAACATTGAGCTCTTCTTGGACGTATATCGGGACCATGCAGCACAGAGAAGATGGTCAGTGGCGGAGAGAATTCACCACTTGAGGGGTATAGGGCGGTTCGAGGAGCCTGTCGCTCAGATATGCGAGGAGGCCCTGACGTGGCCTGACGTGGAGGCCAGGATGCAAAGGTTGAGAGTTTCCCCTAGGGGGCGTGATGGCATGCCCATTCGATTGGAGGAGGGGAACGCAGATGAGTTCATCCCCGCATATGAGCACTACATGTTGAGTCTGGGGGTTGCGCAGGGGGAATGGGTGCAGGCCCTACTTATCTGGACGAGGCGGGCAGAGAAGCAGACGGTCAAGCAGATTCAGGAGAGGGCTCGAGACTGGGAGGACTGTCAGGCCCAGCTCAGGAGGGCGTTCGGACGGCCACAACACGAGAGGCACGAGCCTTGGGTTGAGAGACGACGGCGAAGCAAGAGGTAAAGAGAACCGGCACCGAGAGAGGCGGGGCTGGCCAGAGAGAGGAGGGGAGCCCCAGCCCAGCAGGAGGATGAGCCCGCAGGGCCCGCATTGGCAGAAGAGTCGTTCCCTGCTTGTGGCCTCCGGGCGGTTGAGTTTCGGCGGATTACAAGTGAGGAGTTGAGGCCGCCCTCGCCACTGCCATCAACGCAGGAGTTAGACATACCAAGAGAGACGCCCTTCCGAAGCTTAGCGACTCATCTCGATGTATCCCAATGGGAGGCCTCGCGGCTGGGAGAGGACTCAGTTGAGCCAGCGTGCTACGTACCATTGGAGGAGCCCCTCGACCCCGAGATGGAGACAGACATGCGAGGCCAAGAGGAGCCGCAGGACCCTGAGATGGCAGCCGAGCGGCCGGATCCAGAACGACCTCAGGTTGGAGAGGTGATCACGGTCGGGGATGATACCCCTCCATACTCCCCAGCTCCAGAGCTAGCACAGCGTTCATGGCCAGAGGGGATTCCTAAGCCAGGCAGTGAGGAGATTCCGGAGTCCCCGCCCGCGGCCACCCTCATGCCTGAGCAGGAGGCAGAGGCGGAGGATCAGGGAGTGTGTGAGAGAGCGAAGGTGGAGGCGCCCCCTGACTTGCCATCATCCACGCACGTGACCAGGAGTCCGGTTATCGAGGAGCCCGTTCCAGCGGAGTTACCGCCAGTAGTGCCATGCGCAAGCGAAGGGAGGAGGGCCGAGGCGATGGCTCCAGAGGGCCAGGGGCCGCAAGTGAGAGGGACCCCAAGGGAGACCCGCGAGGAGAAGTCCGCCCGAGTACGAGTTCGTCTGGACGAGATACATGCGAAGCAAGATGAGATGGAGGAGGCAGGGATAGAGCCGACACCACCGTCGAGCCCAAGACAAGCGAGCAGAGGATTGACGAGTTGTGGGCTAGGTATGAGAGTCAGAGGGATGCGGCCCGCCAAAGGTCACGAGAGGTAGGACCGACAGGCGAGGAGACAAGTAAGTTGAGGGAGATGGGAGACGTGGGATTCTCTGCGACCAGGATGGCGATTGAGCGCATGGATCGGAGGGTATGCGAGACGGCAGTCACATCTTTCCAATGGTACAATCTACTCAGCAATAAGCTCAGAGTTAAGGAGCTGGAGGTAGAGCACCTGACTACTCAGCTTGCCGAGGAGAGGGTGAGGGGCCAGGCCAGAGAGGTTGAGTGGGAGAGGAGATTTGGGGAGATGGCAGCCGCTATGGATAGGCTCTCAGTAGCCTGGAAGGCTAGCAGGACAGGGCCAGCCGATGCCGATATCCAGGGCCGTGGGATGCAGGCGTCGTCGAGTTAGGGAGTAGCAGTGGAGGTCCCTCGTCAGGCCGAGCCGATGAAGGAGGCGCCCTTGGGCGCAGTCGAGGAGGAGAGTGGCGCGCAGGAGTTGCTTATGGCCATGTCCACGGAGAGGAGGGGTTCGCGCTTGCATGAGTTGGCGACAGCCATGGGGATAGGCATTCCACAGGAGGGGCCCCGGGAGTTGGACGCGCCAGAGCGCGGGCGAGGGAGTGCGGTTGCATGAGGGGGTGAGGGTGTTGAGGCTATGGAGCCTTGACCTCAGGGCCATGTGGGGTTGCCCTCGTGTCATGAGGTGACTACTGGGACCATAAGAGCGCCTTCGGCATCCAGTTCGCAAGGGAAGAAGAAAAAGATTGCTAGGTGACATGATACCTCCTGTTTTTTGTGCACGGAGGGAGGACATAGAGCCGCGGACTGTCCAGAGCTCCTTGAGGATAATGCCGAGGGGCGAGTCGCGGAGGTCGACGACAAATTCTATGAGAGACAGGGCAGAATAGTGGAGCGAGCTCCTGATGGGGGCAAGGCTCAGTTATATAGGCAGAACCAGGAGGAGTTATGTAAGTAGGGGTGGTCTGCCTGTATATTGATAGGACTAGAGATCCTTGGCACACACAGGGCGGGGTTAGGGGTGTACATACCTGGAGTCAGTTGAGTGGGCCCTAGATGTGTGTGTACGTAGGAGTGGTGGGATGAGTTTTTATCCGAGTGTCCATATGCGTGTGATTTTTGTTCGTTTGTCTCCCCTTGAGTTTCCTCATAGGCTACAACATGAGGGTAGAACTCAGTTGTGTGATATATGAGACTATTTAGTTACATTTGGTTTTGTGAGGCAAATGGGATTTGGGAGTTTATAGCACTCGGGATGTGAGTTTCCTAACAGGAGAGGACAGGGGCTGGCCATTCTGTGGATGATTAGGCGGGTGTTATGTTCCCGAGTGGATTTGATGAGTGTACAGTGGGGTTATGAGTCCTACTCAGACAGACAGAGTATTGAGTTGAGTGGCTGTATTCGATTGTTGGAGGAGGCATTCTACTCCTTGAGTGTATTATGAATTGAGGTCCTATGGGACTTGTCTTGTGACGATCACTATCGCTCTCACATGTGTGGGTTTATCTCGATGAATGTTTGGCTTTGTGTGAGAGATGTACATGATACATCTCATGGACATGATTATGTGAATTGTAAAGTTGTCTACCCTCCGGTATACTCGTCCGGTCTGCCGCAAGCAGACGAGAGGTCAGAGTATAAGGAGGGGAAATGCAGCCTATTTGTGAAAAAACTGTGAGAATCCTACGGGATTTATGGATTCAGGAATTTGCATGCTTGACCGTCCTAAACACCGTTGCATAAGTTGTATAGGGACCCCGAAGGTGGCCCCTCAGTTTGAGTTGTTTGATGATTTAGACCCCCTTCACGATTCTGGGAGGTGGGAATTACATTGTGCGAAGACCCGTTCATGGTTTTGGAAGAGGTTGTGTGAGGAGTCATCCCATACAAGAAAGGGATGGCTAGGAAATTTTGTGCGAAAGGCACCCTTCACCAAGTAAGGGTGAGTAGAAATTGAATGGTGTGGGAAGCATTGTCTGTGATGATAAAGTCTGACGAGAGGGAACCATGTTTGCTTGAAATGTTTGAAAAAGGGCGAGAGATGCCTCAGGATGGGCGACTGCTGGCTCTGATCAGGTCAGGGGTCGCGGCCTTATGGATCCGGCAGAGGGGGTGTTTGTGATTGAGCGAAGGATGTCGTGCTTATTACGGGAGAGCCCGTAAATGCCTTCAAGCCTTGCGTAGTCCCGCAGCGGCCTATGAATTGTTTGTGATGCCCCGTCTGGCCAACTGTGCTAATTCTGAGACATATTTAAAAGAATACCAAGCTAACGGTAAAGTTTAGTGTCACCTGGGCACAACCCCTAGTGGATAGCTGCTAGCCGGCACAACCTGGCTGCGGCCACGCAGGGTAAGAGTTTAAGGGGAGTTGCCCGCCCAAGGGAAATTACCTTGCAGGATAAGAGTCGAGTCTTTTGGAAACCCTGATTGATTGATTATCAGGGACATACCTACCATTGTATAACCAATGGGAGGATACTGTCGCTAAGGTAACAATGCGGTGGGTCGTAGACCTGGCCCGATCAACCAGGCTACGGTGGGCCCAGATGGGGACCTGACATTTCTGTACTAGACTGGAGAAAAGCCCGAGAGAGGCTATAAGCGTATACATGTGTGTTTGTTTGACTGTGAGGAATTTGTTTAAGAAGGCAGAGAGTGCCTTCATAGGCCCCATTCGAAGCCCGCGTCTCTAGTTATGGCTCTGCTTGAGGAAGAGGCTAACTGGGACACCTAACGAGAGACCGGCAGTTGTCTAGGACGAAGGGGAAGAGGATGGTTTGGGGGCCTTTGGAACTTATGCTGTAGTATTGATGCGTAATACACCGGCGTCCTGGTGTCAGGGCAATGGAGACCCAGGTTGAAACCCTCACAGCATATAGTTGTGTTGACTCAGTCTGATGGAGGCCTCACCCCTGAAGTCTGTCGGCTAATCGGATTGGTTCTAATCTCGTCAGCACTTGGAATGTGATAGAAATCGATAGCTTTTTGATCTGGCGACGCGACGGGGACGTCGCTTAATATGGTCCAGTAAGCTGTCGGCGCGAATACCCTTACAAGGGTATCCGCCCTGGTTTTTGCAAGTGACAGAAAGGCTTGGTTAACCTAGATCTTGAGTGCCCGTGCGGGAAAA
>BFEA01000521.1:923720-936510 GCA_003427395.1 Chara braunii | reverse complement strand
GGGGGGGTTGGGGTGGGGAGAGAGAGGGGTGTCTAGGTAGTGGGTGATTGATCCTCTATTACTGCGCATGGTTTCTGTCTCGGCAACGGTGTGTGGAAGCAATCTAGTGGTCTGAGTCGCCACTGCTTTTCCTGGGCTACCCAGTTCTTCCATATGAATTTCCCATCTTCCTGTATATCAGCCATTTTTCGATGGGGGCCTAGCGAGAGGTCCCTGAACCCAGAGATAGGTTGCCGCTTCAACCCCGGGCCTCAGATCAGCGGCAAGCTTTCTGCTGGCATTTACTATGTTCGCCCTGATCACTTCCACGATCTCTACTTTAGCCTCAGGAAGGCCAGAAGTTCACTCTTTTTGTTCAGCCGAACATCTCATTCCCCAGATGACCATAAGTATGGCCAACCGAGTGTGTTTGAACAGCTTTTGTTGACATGCGGACCAGGTGGCTGGGTAATCCCTTTGTCTGCCCAAACAGGATTAGGCCAATATCCCATCAGAAGGGGGTATCTTAAAGTCTGTGCCAGAGTGCATCCCACCAGCACCAAACTTGGAGGGCTATGGGGCAGGCCAGTAGGCAGTGTTCCAAGTCCGCTCGCCGGCATTGTGATGATGAGTGCCCAAAATAGGTACATATCGGAGACAACACCCCTTTTTGTTCTCTGAATGTTAGTTATCCAGTCCGGGGTTGGGAGGCACCGATGCATGATCTGCCACTGGAGGGCCCTGTGAGAGGTTGGCATAATGTGTGCATAGGAGGTCCTTGGGATATCTCTGAAATTCGATTCTTCCAGCGGTGAGTCGCGGTTCTATCTGTTGCGGAGAATTGGAGTTGATGGGTGGAGATGGTGTGCCTGTTTGTACCCTCCCTTTACCGTGCATTTCCAGATCGGAGTGGGTTTGTGGCCCGGCCATTCCCGTTCTTCTAGGCCAAAAGGGAGGGCACAGATCGGGGAGGTCATCTCAAAGGCGAAGTACCCCTTGTCCTCATCCCGCACAACTATGATTCTGGTGAGGGTTTCTTGGGTGTGTGGAATGGAGGTGGAGATGATGTGTAGCGTGCCAAGTTGTTTCATGTTATATCCTTCCTTGGTTGGACAGCGCTAATTTTGCTGTGACTTTGCGACTTTGGTCGTACGTCTCTATATTTGCTCTCTCTCTCTCTCTCTCTCTCTCTCTCTCTCTCTCTCTCTCTCTCTCTCTCTCTCTCTCTCTGAGCTGCTGGCAGTCTAGGTCAGGATTCTTTCTCGAACAAGTCCCCACTTCGCCCTGGCAAGTCCGGTTCATCACCCGCAACTGCAGTCCTCCGAGCGGCTGATTCCCAAAAAAAAAAAAGAAAACGAAAAAGAAGGGTTGGCTTGCTGAGTAGGCTAGGGACCAAAAAACGGGACATACAAAGAGTAGGCCAGGCCTTTCTGGGGTTGGACTGACTGAAGTAGCTTGGAACCCCTTTCTTGAAGAAAAAAGGGGACATCAAAGAAAAAGAAGGGCTGTCACTAAGTGTTCAGACAATAAACCACCAGTAAGTACACCTGGGCCTGGAGGCGCCTTACTGCGTGCCAAGCTTATTCTGAACAGCCAGCGGTGCACTTTTTCTTTTTTGGCTGGCGCCTCCAGCCCCTCCGAAAATTTTGTTTTGTAGGCTACTAGTTGCATTTTCTGCGAGGCTGGGGCATTGTACTGGTGGTGTGCCTAAACCACCAGTACCTCTGAGCCTCTTTTGCCTGACCCAGATAGCTGCCGTGTGCCAAAAACGAGAGGAGTTGTGCCACTGCAAGTTTTTTCCTTTTGCCTGCCGCCACCAGGCTTTTTGTGCCGGAAGGCTGAGGCCCTTTCAACTACCCGCCGTGCCGGAACAAAATAGCTAGGTGATGCACTGGTATAGTTCAAACCAGCAGTGCAGTGAAATGGGGGCTGAGCGCAAAAATTTCGTACGCTACGAGTTGCATTTTCAGCAAGGCTGGGGCAGTGTACTGGCTGTTAACACAAGGCCACGATGATCAGGTTTGACCGAGCGGACCGAAAAAGCTGGCTGGCCCCGAGAGGGTTCTGAACCTGTGGCAGTTTGGCGGTCCAGGGGCGGGCAGAATCTAACGTTGGGAAAAGACCACTCAGAAGTATTGGTGGTTTTAAGCTGCCATTGTCCCGACTCCCGAGAACAGTATACCAACTGGTGGTTTCAAACCACCAGTGCTCTGTGTCCCATGTGCCTTCCCTGGTGAGACAGTGGTATACACAGGGGGGAAGGGGATTGCAGTGTGGGTAGTGGCAACCACTGTCCGGTCAGGTCACCCCTCTAAGACGGTAGATGGATGGATGATGGTCCTGAGTGGTAGACAGTGAGGTACGATAGGGGGAGTAGGGGTGCACCAGGAGATGGTCCTAAGTGTAGACACTGAGGTATGATAGGGGGAGTAGGGGTGCACCAGGAGGTGGTCCGGAGTGGTAGACACTGAGGTACGATAGAGGGAGTAGGAGTGCACCAAGAGGATTGGCGAGAGGAAGGGTAGGGAGGTGGTCTCGTAAAAGGGTGGACAAGTGAAAGAAAAAAAAAAAAGAGGAAAAAAAAAAGAGGTAGCTGGAAATGCAGAGCAATTAGGCAACTGCCCAAGTCCGCCATCAGATCACAATCGTGATGGCATGGGTCTGTTGTGAAATGAAAATAATAAAATTAAACCAGTATTGATGCGGCAGGTGTTGGGTTCGTAAAGGCAAAAAAAACACGTGCTGGGAAAAGATATCACGGCATGAGTTTGAAACAGAGATTTTGGTAGAAAGGGATCCGTTGACACCACAGCCGACCCCTGTAGGTATGAAACCCGTGCTGTGTATTTCCGTTGCATTTTCAAATTCGGTGGCTGTTTCCTTTGCGGACACATGTTTCTTTTGCGCATTCGAAACTCGGAATTCTTTTGCGCATTCGAAACTCAGAAGTGACATCAACGTACTTGCCTCTAATAAAATATACTATATGGGCTTTTAGGATCGGTGGTGGGTAATTGCACAAGGAGGATACTGCTTATACCTTCCTTAGGCAGGTTAATTACTTGCCATTTTTCATCAATGTTTTTTTTTTTTTTTTTTTTTTTTTTGAATGCCCAGGGTGTTGTAGAGTCCAGTGGCCAGACACACGGTGATTGCTAGCAGCGGGCAGCCAATGGTTGCCGTGACAGGGTGGGACCACCTCCCAACCCGTCCTCACGTTAATACTCCTAGCGCACATCAATGTCTCCACTCTACAGACAGGAGTCCTATGCTATAGCTTTACCCACCACCTTGATAAGAAGTCGTATTTTATTCTCTCATCACGAGATCGACTGAGGAGGGAATGGGTCTATGTGCCTGCCGGGTGTGGCCCGATTCGCAGCAGTGAGGGGATCTGTTCACATGTTTGTGGAGTGCAACGTGCTTTGCAGGTGACCGCTTTGGAGAGTGGTTTGTTGTGCCCAGTGGCAGGTATTGATCAAGTGGTGCAGTGGAGCTTGCTTAGGGTTTAGGGCCTTAGGCTTGGGAGATTCCGAACTAAGCTGGAGGGGTATCTGTACAGCCTAGGTTTTAGGGCCTTATGCTCCGGTCTATTAGGGCCTTAGGCTGGATGGGCTGCCGAACCTGGGTTCCAGGACCTTTCCAGCAGGTGCTGCTCCCCACCAATAGACCGGAGCCACCCGTAGCAGGGTTGTTAGATATAGGGGACTGCTCATATTACCTCCTCTAGCACCCCTGGCACGGGGTTCTTTTTTTTTTTTTTTTTCAAACAAAAGAATGTTGAGATTCCCTAGAGGAAAGTTTTTGCGCAACTGGGTATCTGTACACCCTGCTACGTTTCGGAACCGTGACCTGCCCTTTTTTTCTCTCCTCTCTTTTTTTCTCACAAGAGCCGTGACCTGCCCTTTTGCGCATCCCGTATCATTCCTCTCCAACATCTCCCTGTCCTTCCTTCCCTCTCTCCGTTCTCGAAGTCTGCTGTATCAGGGAGTCGTTTTTTTTCTTCTTTCAATCATCCTCTGGGTCCCGTCCTCGTTGTCGGGATGGCCCGGACTCCTCCTTTTCCCTGTCATTTCTCTCCTCCTCTCTCCCTTATTTCTCCTCTCCCTCCGCTCGCCTTCTCTATGCTCCTGTTCCGTATGCAGCACCTCTGTATGTGTACAAATGAGCATGTTCTATCGAACAGACTAAAAATAAGGTGCAAGCGTGCTGAAATGCGGACAGGTGTGTACGCATCCTGCATCCTGCATTCAAGCACACAGGCAAGGCAGGCCGTGCTCCACTCAAAATATTGCAGTGGAATGGCAGTTTCACTGAAACAACATAGTCGTTTCAAGCCACCACTCCCGTGGACGGTAAAAAATGGCACTTCTGTGAGTGCACCGCGATGGAGGGGGAGGGGGGGGCCTAGGGGGTTTCAACCGACCGGCCAGAGGCAGTTGACGCCGGGGCGCAAAAAATTCCGCACACTGACTCTGACAATTCTTTCCGTGCGTAAATATGCAAGAAAAAACTCAGAAAGAAGTGGGACGGAGGTCTGGTGCTGAAGTTTCCAGGGAAAAAGACAAGAAAAGAACACTGTCAGATGGCAAAAGAAAGAACGTGCGGCGGACTTCTTCGACGTTTCTATTTCCTCTGCTATCAGCTGGTCCAACACTTTTCCACTTCCGTCTGGGACCGGTATTCCGATTATTTGTTCGTCGGAGGGGCTGGTGGTTTGGATGATCACATTACAAGACTTCCCCCAAATATGAGATCCCTCGGAGTCTCTGGGCCTCACTCAGCTACTCTCCAAATGTGCAAAATGAGACTGAGGGCGACTTTTTTACTTGTTACGGGATGGAATTGCGGCCACATTCCTCCAGGTGCGGCCGTATATACACTCCAGGTGCGGCCGTATATACGGTCAGATCCATTTACAATCGTGCCAGTGTGAGTACGCCCTGAATCTTGCCTAGAACATGGAAAGATACACGACCGTATTTTTTTTGTCTTTTCTGCATGTGGAGAACAGCTGAGCGAGGCCCTTTGTTTACGTACCCTGATTGCTGCTGCGCCCCCGAAAGGAAACGAACCAACGGGGGCGCAAATTTTCTCTTTTTGCCTGGGATAGCCAGCCATTTTGGTCCAGTTATGCCGAGCCGCTGTACGCTGTAGGTAAAACCACCAGTATGTTTCCCAGGCATTGTTTTTCGCCTGACATGGTATGCGCTGGGTCGGAGAAAAATAATAGCTGGGAAACGTACTGGTGGTTGAGCCACGGTGTCAGAACTGGTTGGAACATAATAGTTGGGAAAGAGACTGGGCCCTGTTAAACCACCAGTATTTGGCCCAGCTACCGGCCGCGGGAAACAATAGAGTAGAAATGTTTCTAGTCGGATGAATTTGGGCGCTACTGTAGTAGCCCATACGTTTCCTAAAATCGTGGTGCATGAACGGGCATGACTCCAGGAAGTACTGGTGGTGGCTTAAACGACGAGTACTTGGCCCAGCTATCGATGTCGAGCCTCGGGGCACCCTGTGCGCCAAGTTTCGACGAACCGCCAACGCGACTTTTTGATTTCGTTTTGACTGGCGCCCTCCACCCATTGCCGTCCGGAACCCCGAAGCCCTAAAGGCGCGATGAGTCAACGGGGAAGCGCTGCGGCCGATGTCTCGTTGGTTGTCAAAGCCAGGTCCAGATGTTCCTTCCTGGATCTACCGTCTTTCCCCAACTACAGCGTATGTCATCATCACTGTACCTGAACTGAAACTTGGCCCAAATATAGCCTTTTTTTTTTTTTTTTTTTTTGTAGTCTCCGCTAGAGGGGGTGTAGTGGTAGGTAGGTAGTGTGAGGTGAAATTGAGAGAAGAATATAGCTTTTTTGTTTTGTTTTTTTTAAAAAAAAAAAAAAAAAAAAAAGAACAACCCCCTCTAGTGTACCCCAAATACAGCCATCCATGATGACTGTGCATTATAGTTTGGGGAAGACGCTAGGGCCTGCCAGATGTCGGACCCCGAGCTCCTAAGGACAGTTCAAACCGTTTCGCCGAAGTTTTGTATGTGTGTTGGCAGACTATGATATTGCATCATGCACAGAATCTGGGTTTGTTTTGTGAGGGGAGAGGGGAGAGGAGGGGGTGGTGCGCAGGAGAGTTCATGAACCCTGCTTTTCTGTCTTTTTTTTAATTTTATAATAACAGAGGGATGGATAGGTTGTCTGGCTGGTTGTCAAGCCCGGAAGGCAAGTTCCACTTGGCGGAATTGTACATTTCCGTTGCGACTGTCGATCTCTGCAATCTACGGTCAGAAATGAAGGATACAAAAAAAAAAAAAAAAAAAAAAAAGCGACTTGACTCGGGGTCTAGAAGGCTGGAGGGCCTGCCAGATGTATGATCCCGGTCTCCTAGGGAGACAGTACAAAGCAGTTCAGACAAGTTACTTTTATGCTCTGCCAGACCTTCAGATATCAGGTAATGCATAGCTTCTGGCTTTGTTTGGTGAGGAGAGAGGAAGGGGGGGGGGTGGTGGGGGAAGGAAGTACACTTGGGATTGCATTTCTTTTGGTCTGCATTCCATTTGGTGTGCAAGCTAATTAAACCACCAGTACCTTTCCCGGGTTGAAAAAGAAATACGCGTTGGTTAACACGGGCAACTTTCGACGGCTCGGGCACAAAACGGAAATGGCCCTGTGGCGCCAGCCAAAATGAGGCCCGTGCCGTGCCGGCTCCATTTTTCTTGGGCGCGCAGGGCGATTTTAGGCATGGCATCAATAGCTGAGAAAGGTAGTCGTGGTTTGAGTAGTCCACAGACTCCTCCACACTTGTTTTTTTTTGTTCCCTCAATTGGGTGGCAACTTACGATTTGGGATTCAACTTCCAGGGTGGTGGTCCCAGTACCTTCTTGGCCCGAAATACAATACCCGTGCTTATCCATGTACAGAGTCTAAAAGTATGGTCAGATGCAGTCAGATGGGGGTGTGTTGTATTCAAGGGAAGATGGTAGGTGCAGGGAAGGCTTGGAGCAGAGCCTATGTGGGCACCATGATGCCATTGTGGAGTCAGACGCTTGCATTATAAAAGATTGCGTCGCCCAAAACGGAAAGGGATTGAATCTTATAATTCCCTACATGTAATTGGAAAGTGAATTTTGAGATTTTAAACCACCTGTTTTCCGAGCTATTGTACGAGAAGGTGCGCACAGCTGAAAATCGGCGTTCGGTAAAGGGGCTTGGAAGTACTGGTAGTGGTCTTAGGGAGGTCCCGCTGGCAAGGACGATTTGAATAAGTGTCTGAATCTGGACGTGTTCCACGCAGAGATGCAGAAAAGCAGATCAATCACAGTTTTCTGCACCGCGCCACAAACACGTCCAGATTCAGACACTCTTTCCAATCCTCTTTGCCAGTGGGATCTGGCCCAACACTACCTTTCACGGGCAAGGCTTTCCGATGAGAGTGTATACACCTGCGTTCTGCTCATGAACAGTGCTACCGGACCGTACTGGCTTGCGGCACTAGCCAAAGAAAAAAACAAAAATGTGCCCGTGGAAGGTTCAGTTTTCTTTGGCACGCTGGGCAATCCGCTTCGGGAGAAAGAGAGGCTCGGAAGTACTGGCGGTTAAACCACCAGTACCTCTGGGGAGGCTCTGACGCAAATGCATATGGACCCGCGCGGCCCACCGATTCAGGCACCGCCTTAACGGCCTAAGAATGTGGAAGTACTGGTGGTTTAGACCATTGCTACGTTTCCGAGCCATCTTGCAGAAAGGCGCCATTTGTGTTGGTGCGTGGGTGGAATGCACCAGAGTGCTGTTTCCCCCTTTATCCATCCAGGCTAATCGGGCCTCGAATGCAACCCGTTTTGCGTGGTGGATTTCGGGCGAAACGGTGCCCCCGGCGGATCCTGCCGGACGCGCCTGAAGGCACAGCGTGTTGCTGCAAAAAAAGATTAAAAGAAGCTGCATTCCCTGTGGTAATTGGCCCTACATTGTGCAGGCTCTGGTCTACGGGTGGGGAGCCTCACCTGCTGGAAAACGGGTCATGCGTGCCTTCTCCCCGTTACCCTTCGCCCATTACCTTTTTTACTTAGAGGGTAGCATTCATCGCCTGCTTCTGCCCATCTTAGAGTATACTCACACTAGGCCCTTACAGTCGCAGAATCGCAAAATCAGCGGCCAGATCAAGTCCTTTTCCTGAGGAGGACTCGATCTGGCCGCTGATTCTGCGATTCTGTGACTGTTTAAGGGTCTGACGTGAGTATGCCTTTATTCATTATCGCATCATGTCTGGCATAATCTCCCTACCTAATCCCAAACTGCCTTTCCCTGATCCCTGATCCCTGGTCCCTGATCATTTTCTTCTCAGACCTGTCGCCCTTTTTACGCCACGCGCATCGCTTGCTTTTTGGTGAGAGATCCTTGCTCTGCCAGGGGCGAGGTCTCACTTGCACAAATTAAGATGTTTTGGCCATTCTCGCTTTAAACCACCAGTACCTACCGATTGGGAGCGGCCGTTAAAGCAGAAGCAGAATCGGCCTCCCCCTCCGGTCGAAAATCATTTGCGGCCGGGGGGTACGAAAAATGCCGCAGGCACTGGTGGTTTAGCAACCGGTACAATTTCCCAGTCATTTTTTGGCCACTCAGAGAATTGCACTTTGTTGTCAATGGCCAGTCTCTCTTTAACCACCAGTTCGTTTCCCAGACATTTTTCCGAAGTTGCGGCTTGCATGCCGCTACAACTCTCGGGGCTCTGCTGCGGGAGCTATATGGCCGGTGATGCCAGCCAAAAGGAGGCCTCCGCCGGTTCTTTTTGTATATTTTTTGGCATGCACTGCCCTCTCTCAGGAATACCGGTGGTTTAATCCGTGCAAGTGGGACCTCGCCCCACCACTGGTCATGGTCGGTGGAGTAACGAGTCCGTAAATTAAAAGACCCTAAATTAAAAAGACGGAGTCCGTAAATTAAAAGACCCTAAATTAAAAAGACGAGGAGTTCCCGCCAAGTCAGTTCATCCACACTCCGTTTACTGTACAGGCTTAGTTGTTCAAAGCTTCTTTTTTTTGAAAATGAAGGGCTTCTTTTTTTTTTTTTTTTTTTACGAGCACCCCCCTGGGTTCAGGTCCTGCGTAGAAGGCTCCGGTCTATTATTGGTGGGGAGCTGCACCTGCTGGAAACCAGGTCCAGCGTCTCCTTTTTCTCTTGATTGCTGTTGGTCCACATTTTGCTTGTGTATGGTTTGGGATTGAACTTCCAGGTCTGGAGTCCCACTACCTTCTTCACCCGAATACAACCTCCCCCCATGTCATTATAGCTGTCCTTGGGGTATCTTTCGTCCAAATACAGCAATAATGGCCGTACGTTGTATACGGGTGAAGAAGGTAGCAGTTGGATAGTACCACAGTAGATCCTGCGGCAAGGTCCCACTTACCCTGTTGGGGCCCGGACCTGTCCTTGAGCCTGTTCGATGTGGAAAACAACATCAATTAATGCTGCTGTAATAAAGGGGCACTGATTCTGGTTCCCAGAACGTTTGCCTCCCAACGAATAAGATCGGAGCCGTCAAAGTGGGACCCCTACCACGGGCAGCAGGGGCTCTTATCCCTGCATGCAGTCGGCGAAGTCCTGCCTGATGTTAAAAAGGAAAAACAAGAAAGAAGGTCCCACTTACCGTGACTCTCCATTTTTGACCGTTCATTGTGAGCATTGACGGTTGGTGACAAAGAATCCGAGGAAGTGGGACCTCGCCCCAGTTGTACGCCACTAGGACGATGTTGTGCGGGCTATGAGAAGCTTATGTGGCAAGGAACATTGGATGGTTGGAAAGGAAAAATAATAGAAGATCGAGCCCCACTGTCTGGATAAAAGCCTGGTAAATTGGTAATGATAAAAACTGCGCTACCAGGATTGCGTGGGCCCGGCAGAGGCCCGGACCACGTGCCCTGGTCGCCTGGGCAAGCCAAAAGATGAGGTTCTGTTTTTGTTTTTCAAAAATGCACCCACCAATACATGCCCGAACCCTACCTTATCTTTAAATTTGGTGACGTCTCACCTTAGGGGTTCTGAAGGGTATGAGTTTAAAGGGTTTTGAAGAATTGTAAGTTTGGTCTACAAGGGGGGTGCCATAAGTCTTTTTCTAAGGGGCTTAAAGGGGTGGGCCATAAAGTTATGCTGTGAACAGTCCATCCTCCCACACGAGATCCGAGTCAAACCTGAAGGACTAGCGACGAGCGCTGTTGTAACCCCTACCACTTTCAGCTGACTGCTGGAACCGGTCTCATCAGGTGGTAAGATGCTGTTGACGTACACACCCACGCCTTATATCTAAACTCACACTCCGTACTTGACCTGATATTGTTCTGTCCCACCAAGTGTCCAGTACCGTACCTGGCTTCCGTTTCCGTTCTTCTTCCTGCCCTTTCTCCGTTTAGCTTTCGAGGTTGTTTCAGTACCTACGAAAGTACCCTTCTCAATTCCTTCGTGGTAACTGCTTTCTCATTCCCAGTTCCACCTTCAGTTCTCAGTACTACCGGCATTACCGGGTCCCTTCCTGTTCCCAACGGCTGTTAACTGACATTTTGTTAAATGATGTCGGACCATCTGATGGGCGGGGGTCGTGACGAAGCTCGATGTATTTTTATGGTACTTTACATTGAGATACATCAAATGGTCAAAGTGAGATAACCACTTGCTCACCCAATGAGCAATGGAATTTCACTTGCTCACCCAATGAGCAACGGAATTTTGACTAAGTCCACTTTTGTGAATTTAGAAAAAAATGTCAGTTTTATAGAACAAAATGTCAGTTTTAGCGAAAAAAATGTCAGTTTACTCGTACTTAATCCTTCTAGAGTTGTACCCGACCTACCGTTCCACCTTTCTAAGCCCGTCAAAGATATCGATGTCCATACGTGTGTACGCGACCTGTTATTTTATTCCTGACCAACATCCCATCCGTGCTCAATATTACAAATCCTTCTAGAACACGTCCCCGATTACCGTTCCTGCCAGGCCCGAGTCTACGGAAACCAAGTCCAGTGAGTACTAACATTTTAATTCCGAAGCCGGAGATCCCTGTACTTCGACCCCATCTTTGTAATTAGATTTCTCCGATCGCAGTTCTTGCTCCACAGCTTCCTACAAAATTGTTTTGTAGGACGAGTCCTAGAGTCTCAAGATATTTACTTCCTACAAAATTGTTTCATGGGACAAGTCCTAGAGTTTCAAGCTATTTACTTCCGTTTGAAAAAACAAACAAAAAAAGAAATTGTGTGTCAGCCAATCGGATTCCATCAAAAGCCGATATGCCCTTGCCATTTGTAGGAGTTGTCCTACAGTTCGTAGAATCCTTGTGAGGGTCCTGGGGATTCCTACAAATGCTTTCACATCCGTTCTCAAAAAAATTGTAGAGTTCTTGATCAGGATTTGTGGAATGACATCATCCGTACAAAATCACCGTTTTCTAGGATAGTGGAACAAGACCCAAAGTCTCTTGATTGTGAAAGCCGCCTCCATCCAATTAATACAACAACAGAGTAGCCGTTTTCGGCAGCCAAGCTTCTCCCACGGCCTTCCTGCCGGCATCAAGAACCGCCTCTCGCCGCCACTCTTATTGTACAACACGCCCAACCTGATAAGGCGCCTGCCTTCTTCCCGAGTGCCTACCACTATGACATTGGCAACTGCACGGTTGTCTCCTCCTCCTTTTTAGCCACATTGACTTAGTGCTGAAACGGCTGGACGACACGTGCTGTGCAAATATCCCCGACGCATAAAAGTGAACAGATCTTCCGCGGGCTGGTAGGTACTGCCTACCCGAAGTTTTTTTTTTTTTTTTGTCTTTTCAGGCCCAGGTTGTTGTAGAGGTGTTGGGTTTCTTGAGATATGAGGGGTGCCTGGTATCTCAAATTCTTCTGTATATGTTCTCAAATATGTTTCGAATGGGACGCTGGGTCCAGTTCCCAGCACGTGCGGCTCCCCACAAATAGATTGGAGCATTGTCCCAAAAAAAAAGAAAAAAAAAGGGGTGCCTTCGGCACTTGGCTATGCGGTATTCCTATGGAACTTGACTTCCAATCGACCACTTCCATAATTTCCTCCGACACACCTCTACTCCCACGGTCCTACCTTATCCGCTAAGGACCATCACCTTACAGTCTATTACAGATGGAGGTGACCTGACCGGACAGTGGTCGCGGATACCGGACTAAGTAGAGCCCTACTTACTCTATTCAGATCTGATTGAAGCATAGTCGTCCAAACCTTGCCGCACAGGTACTTCGGGCGCCCAGGACTAGCCATATCTCTACAGGTCCCATAGGTAGGTTATTCCGATATTCTGTTGTGTGGTGATGATAGAGAGCTGGGTATCCTCCGTTCCCTCGTGTGTCCTTGGAGCCCGTTCCGGCCCCGTGGTAAGGTGCGGTATCTCCTGACACCCCCGACATCCTGTACTAAGGAACTGCTATGCCAGCCTCAACCCTATGCTACATACTAGGAGGATAGCAAACCCTTAGTCATGAGTTATGGACTGAATCAGTTATCCTTACTAGGGGACCTGTTGCGGCTACGCCCGCAATAAAAATGGAATGTTTACCAAGAAGTTGATGAACTCCTCTCTCTCTCTCTCTCTCTCTCTCTCTCTCTCTCTCTCTCTCTCTCTCTCTCTCTCTCTCTCTCTGTGTGTGTGTGTGTGTGTGTGCGTCTGATCAGTATGCGAAGGGATTTTCTGCTTTTTTTTCCCTTCTTTTTTAAAGGTCTTGATCGACCACGGATCAGATATGAAACCGACCGGAACAGATGCTACACCTGATCGTGGGGGGATGGTCGAGTTTCTC
>BFEA01000521.1:814744-830904 GCA_003427395.1 Chara braunii | reverse complement strand
GAGAGAGAGAGAGAGAGAGAGAGAGAGAGAGAGAGAGAGAGAGAGAGAGAGAGAGAGAGAGAGAGAGGTATTGGAGAGCGGTGTTGTGGATAGCTGAAAAAGGAAATGCAGGTTTAGCGCAGTGAAGTATATTTTTTATTTGCTACGAGTTTGGCCGGTTTGTCACTGTGGCTCATCGATGCAGTTTTGTTGGCTGTTTGAGTAGTTGAGTGTTTGATTGAATGACAGAAATGTTACCATTCACAGAGTTGGGAATTCTTTATTGTAATTTGCTTGGAGTCTCTACGGGGATATGTAATTGTTATGATCCTGGTCATTCCCAAAGTGCAAGTTCACAATGAAAGACAATGCCACCCAATTGCAAAAGAAATGAAAGCACTTGCAAAGAGATAGAGACCAAAGAAGAGAGAAAGAAGAAGAAGAAGAAGAAGAAGAAGAAGAAGAAAAAGAAGAAGATGTACACCAGCAAGACCAATGACAAATCCCCCTTCTCTCTCCACCTTCCTCCTCCTCCTTCACTTCGCCAATCTTATTCTTCCTCCAATAATAATAATAATAACAATGAGTGGATGGACCAGAATCAATATCCGAAGTTCCCCCTTATTTCTGACATCACAATAGGTCCACCATAGGTATGTCTTCCCCCCTTCTTCCACCTCTCACATGCATAGGCTATGGTGGACTACTGAGGGCTCTGTCCTCTTGTGCAAAGGACAATGCAAAGCAGCTATGTCGCTGCACTCCTGTCCAAAGGACAACCCAAAGCAGCTATGCCGCTGCTGACTAAGCCGCCATGCCTGATTCTGCCTAGAGCTTCCTTGGTGCGGCACTACCCCAACTGCGGCCTTCCAGATGCAGCGCCCAACAGGTGATGAAGACGGTGCCCACCATAGCCAGGAACGTACCTCGCCACTCTCCTCCTTCGCCCTCTTCTTCCTCCTCCTCAAACTGGGCTGCTCGCCATAGCCAGGCTGAGCGCCCAGCTGCCCTTCTCCTCCAGGCACTGCTGCACAAGTCCAGCGCTTGGCTCAGCAGCATGTCGCCAATCCTTGCATACCGCAAATGAGTAGCTCCTCCAGAAGATATAGCAGCCTACTGGTCTCCTGGGCATTGACTTCCTAGGTCGAGCGGCCTCCCAGCAACCGGTACCTCCTCCCTTTCGGAGGGAAACATCATTGCAGGCTCTGCTATTGTCTGGACAGGCCCTAGACTCAGCCTACTTGGACTGGTACCGGCCTACCTCTATCCTACCGCTAATGGGCCTCTAAAAATGCCAACTTTTGTCTTCTTCTGCTCGGCCTCCAGTAGTGGTACCGGCCTACGTGCTACTTGAGTGTTTTTTTCCCCGCTGCTCTAAGTGTCGCGGGCCTACCCCTGCTACTTTGAGTGTTTTACCCTGCTGCAACCCTCAAAGTCACGGCCACAGGTAAGTACCAGCCTTGCGGGGCCTTTCAACCAACAAGCACCCTTGTGGGTCACACACATACTCAGCCGACAAGCACTCAGACAGGCGCTCAAACCAGCAGGCACGCACACACGCACAGACTCGGAAACCACAGCAGCAAGGCATTCATTCCAATGACAAATCCCAGAAATCAGCAGTGTTCACAGTCTGTGTTTTGGCGGGTCATTGAAGTACCCCCCTCTCAAGAGCGAGGTCCCTTCGAGCGAGTAACTCATTTAGAGTCGGCACAAAATGTGTCGTAGGCGTAGATCAGAAAGAGAGATTTAGTGAGACCGTGAGGAGTGAGTTTTGCAGAAAACTTAGCAATGTGTCCATCAGCGATCTGTCGCTCATAAGCGTTAACAACGCGTGGAGCATTCTTTAGCAGCTCTTTTCGGTCGATCCAGAAAAACTCGTTCAACGGGTGATAGAGTAAGTGAACCTTGTACTGTCTGTTCCTCCCTCTTCCTTCATGGGAAACAAATTTGTCTATCTCATGGCCGCCGTCGATAGGATGAGGTATCATAGGATCTCGGGAGGGAAAAGTCTCGCCATCGATGTGTGGAAACAGTTTGGACGCGTGAAAGACTGGATGTGTGCGTAGATGAGGAGGCACATTATTTACATACGAAGGACCAAAATCATCCCCAATCACCTTTAGAACCTGCCAAGGGCCATAGTACAATGGAAGAAGCTTTCGTGATACGCCCTCTTCGTCAGAAAACTCGGACATTTTGACCCAGACATAACTTCCTGCTTCGAAGTTCCCTTCTTTGCGCGACTTGTTAGCATGTTTGATCATGGCATGCTGACGCTTGTTCAATGTTCATTGCTTTGATAGCAGCTTTGAGCAAGTGTGCATACTTGGTATTGTAGCCAGGCATGTCGAGCGTCAGACCAGGGGTCCGTTCAGGGAACAAATAGGAGAGAGGATTGCGCAACTGCCAACCATATTGCAGCTAATTCGGTGTCACGCCAGTTGCAGAGTGAATGAAGTTGTTGTACAACCCCTTCACTTTGTGTAACTCCTTGTCCCACGTGTTCTGATCTGGAACAATTAACGTGCGAAGTAATTGAATGACAGTCTGGTTGATTTCCTCGGCCAATCCATTGGCTTTGGGGTGTCGACCAGAAGTCTTGTTGAGTTTAATGTTGTAGATCTGCGAAGTGACGTCCTTCCAATCAGCGCTAATGAACCTGGTGTCCCGATCACTCACAAGAGTTTTTCGGGGTCCATACTGCAGAATGTACTGCTGGTGAAATTCTTCGATCACAAGCTCAGTTGGTGCATGAGAAGGTAGAGGAATCGAATTCATAAATTTGGAAAAAAGATACACAATGACCATGACTTGTGAATGTCCTCCCTCGCTCACCTTCCCCATGTCCGCGAAATCGATAGAGACCGACTCACCGGGCCCATCAAGGATTGGGAGGGGTCTCAGCAGGCCATAAGGCTTATGCCTATGGACCTTGGTTCTTTGACAGACTTGACATTCAACAATAAATTTCTGAGCAGATCCCTTCATTCCCGGCCAGTCAAACTGCTGCAAAAAACTTCCATAAGTCTTCTCAAAGCTGAAGTGTCCACTCCGACCATGTGCCAAATCCAAGAGATGAGTCCGAAGAGGCTCATGGTTGGGTACACACAAACGATCAAATTTCCCAAACCGGCGGAATACAAGACCCTCGCACTCATGAAAATCAGGCTGACTGCTAGGGTCAGCCTTGAGCTGCTCAAGGATGGGACTAAAGTCTGGATCCTTGGCAGTGTGTTCAACCAGATCCTCCTTCAGTTTCCTTCGGAGGTCATACGAGCTCACAAGGCAAGTCAAAAACTTAGGATGGCGCGACAAAGCATCAACAATACAATTATAACAACCTTTCCGATGTTTCAAAATTGTAAACATCAATGTCATGCAACCAGCGGGTCAGCGTCGGAGAGAGATCAGTTTGTGTTTTAATCCACTGCAAGGTCTGATGATCTGAGTAGACCTTGAAGTGGCGACCCAAGAGGTAGTGCTTCCAATGTGTGAGTGTTTCTCACAAGGCATAGAGCTCACGCATATATGTGGAGGTAGCTACCTTGTGGTTGGGCATGCGTTTGCTGTAATACTCGAGCGGACGCAGACCATCACCATCATCTCGTTGCAGCATTGCACCAATCCCATACTGGCTCGCGTCCGTAGTAACTACGAACGTGAGGTTGGGATCCACAATGCGGAGCACAGGATGACTTACCAAAGCCTCTTTCAAGGCTTGGAACGCAGTCTCGCATTTTTCACACCACGCATAGGCAACATTTTTGCTTGTTAGTGTCGAGAGTGGGTGAGCAATGACAAAAAATTTGGGCACGAACTTTCGGTAATACGAAGCCAAACCAAGAAAAGAACGCAGTTCGTGTACGTTCGCCGATTGAGGCCACTTTCGTATGACCTCAACCTTGGTTGCCTCCGGCTCAAGGCCGTTTGCAGACAACCGGTGCCCAAGATAGATGACGCTGTCCCTTCCAAACTCAGATTTCTCTAAGTTGAGGTGCAGTTGTGCCTCCTTGAGGACTTGCAAAACCTCTTGAAGGTGTTGGACGTGCTTTTCCATGGACTTGCTGAAAATGTGGATGTCGTCAAGGTAAACAACAACAAACCTATTGAGCTGATGGTGGAAAACCTTGTCCATGAGGCATTGAAATGTGGCTGGTGCATTCGTAAGACCGAAGGGCATAACGATGAATTCATACAACGCATCGCGTGTTTTGAATGTAGTGTTGTGCTGGTCACTCGGATCAACTTCAATTTGGTGGTAGCCAGACTTGAGGCCGATCTTGGAGAAGACCTTGCACCCACCTGCAACATCTAGCAGATCATCTATGCGAGGCAAGTGATAAGCGTTCTTTTGGGCGACACGGTTTAGGCCACGATAGTCAATACACATCCGAAGTTTGCTTTCTTTCTTCGTCACAAACAGAACAGGTGCACCGAACTCAGACTCGCTAGGCCTAACCCATCCATGATCAATCATATCGTCAATTTGTCTCCTCAACTCCTCCAACTCGCCTTGTCCCATACGGTAGACGCAGCCCTTTGGAGGAACACTCCCTTTTATTATATCGATCTTGTGTTTGACCGGACGCTCGGGAACTCCACGAGGTTCAGCCAGAACTTCAGGAAATCGCTCTACTAGACGACGAATGTTTGTTGGGACTTCAGGTGGAGGATCATCCTCATCAGGAGAGAGAAAATCAGATTGAGAATTTACAGCAATTACAACCGAATTCGGAGTACTTGGATCAGAAGTAGACCGATTCTTTACAGTAGAAGTAGATGGAATAGAAGTAAAGATAGTAGAAGTAGAATTACTTCCGAGGTGGAAAATGCAGCAAAAGTAGAAGGCACATTGAGAGGTTTTACAAGAGATACATGCACATGCTCAGCTTCCTTGCGCCTGCGCACTGATTTGCAGAATTTGTTTGCACTCAAAAAAGGCACAGGGGACTCGCGCATCTCGTCGAATAGAACGGTACGCTCGTTCTCTTTTGCATCACGCACCATGAACTAAGCATCCGCTCACGTGGTCCTTAGACAATGAGCCCTTAACCAGGCCAAGCCAATGACCGCGTCGAAAGGACACTTGTCCAAGACGTAGAAGTTCAACTCATGTGTGACAGTGTGATCCTTGTCAAAAGTGACGCACACATCTCTGACGGCATTTGTTGAGGTGACAACCTCTTGGTTGCCTACCTGGGTCTGACAAGGGTTCTGCACTTCCACTTGCTTCATTCCCAGGCCCGCCTTACGAATCCCGTTAGGAGAAAAGAGGTTAGTCGTTGAGCCATTATCAATCAGCACACGGATGTATCGGCGGTTAATGAGCAGCTTAAAGAAGATCAGTTCCACACTCCCTTGAACACGGCATTGCTGCTTGAGTTGCAGCCAATGTTCCATATGCGAGTGGAAGTTGACTTCCTTAGTCTCCTCCCAAGGCTCATTGTAAAGTACTTGGACTGCTGCAGCCTTGGATTCATCATCAACTCGGGCTTCAAGAGCAGGCTGTTGATCAGATTCAGGCTCCTTGGAGGGGCCTGTAGCTGACTGTTCAACTGCCCTTGTTGTAGAGAGCGCTGATGACTCTTCTACGCCCTTTGTCTGTTTCCCTGCAGACGATAACATTCTTGCACAGCGTGCCCAGGATTTTGACAATGCAAGCACACGCGCAGTTTGGATCTTCTCTCCTATTCCTTTTGACTAATGCGGAGGGATTCCCAAGGCTTGGTGGAAGCATCCTTCGGTTTCTCAGGGATCTTTGCATTCTTGGGGAGGTGTGCTATAGTTCCCCTACCCGAACCACGATTAGGCCCCTTGCTTGAAGCAGTCTTTTTAAAGGCATTGCATTTCTCTTCAATATTCATGTCAGACTCAAGGGCTGATGTAGAACAACCCATGTCAGAGTCCAGCTCTAGATCGTCATCCAGAGACAGATCATCTGCATAGGACTGATCCTCAGCCTCCCGATGTTCATGCAGAGCAAGCTGGTTGCTGCTTCCGTACCGCTTGCGTCGTGAGGTTCTACCTGCAGCGGGTGTCTTCGCATGCCTGACGAGGTCTTTGGCTTCTAGGTTGACTAGATCCGTCAGTAGCTCACGCCAGGTCGTATGGTCCTTGAGTCCTAGCCGGGAGACATAGTTTTCAGGGGCCACTCCTACTACTACATCCATGCAAGACACGTCAGTCCATCCCAGGTTTGGAGTGGTAAACAGACCAGTCAAGTGCTGCTTCAAAGCCTGCATGGAAGCCCTCCACTTTTGGAAGTGTTGCTCCAAAGCCTGCATGGAAGTCCTCCACTTTTGGCCCTTGAGGGCCTCAAGCTTTAGTCTTGCCTTGAGCGCAGCGTGCTTATCTTGATACTGCGCTGTGAGGAGGTCCTCAAGGGTATGTACACGAGTTACTTTCAGCCACTCAGTCAGGTCAATCCTCTCATAACTTGCAGTAACAGCTTGGAGTTCTATGAAACTGCGTATAGCGGGTTCAGTATTTGTTCTGATGATCATGCTTCGGTCTTCCTGCGGTGTTCGCAGTACCTCGAAGTATGAGCGCATGGAGCTGATCCAAGAGGTGATGTCCCCCTTCCCGTCGTACTTGGACGGCAGTGTGGCCGCCCTCTTGTCCACTACGGGACCGCTGTATTGTACAGCAGTAATATCTGCGGCGTTTTGGGCTGATGTTCTTGCATTTGGGACTAGGACGAGTGCAAAACTGCCTTGAGGAGCTGGCACAGGTTCCTGCGCTCGTCACAGTTCCACTTGCTCTCGACATGAGGACTGTGTTAGGGTGAGAGACTGGGACTGCAGCAGGTCGAGGATTAGGAGGACGGGGGGCAGACAATTGGGTCTGTTTGAGGCTGACTATCTCAGCCTGCAGCTCTTGGTTCCGCTGCTCTAGAGTTGTCACACGGGAGTCAAGATCTTCCAAGGTCCGCAGTTGAACCAAGGCTGCTACGGCAGCAGCTAGCTTTTCTTGGAATCGGTCATCACTAGATTCCGGAACCTCGAGGAGGGTCACTTGTGTAGCGATACTTGTGGCTTTGGCTGCTGCCTCTGCCTCCCTCTCTCTATGCATTGCGTCCTCAAAGTTTCTGAAAGAAAGGTTTCTCGCTCTCGGCCGGTGCGTCCAACATGGCCTTCCATTGCTCGATGTGATTTCTGCCATGCCAAAGGATAGGTGGGGAAGTGTGCGTGCCTAGTTAGTTGTTCAGAGACTGCCTGTGTTAGAGTATCCCTAGGCACTTCCCTCACAGGTCTGGTAGAAGAGTTGAAAGAGAGGATGTCGGTTTGGGCCAAGATGAAGAAGGAGAGCAAAGGACAACTTGTGTTAATAGATTTAGAAGTTTCTAGAAGCAGAGTAGGGGCCCTTATAGACACAGGGGCTACCCGTAGTTATATTAGCCGAAAAGCGCTGAAAAAATTGAGGCTAGGTCTTAAAGTCCAGAAGTTGGAAGACCCCATAATCAGTATCGTCGCAGACAACCGCACAATGCGTGTTGAGGATTACGTCGAGGGAGTCAAGGCGTATCTTCGCCTGGAGAAAGATGGCAAGGTAGAGAAAGTACTCCATTCCCTGGCTCTCCTCGTAGAGGAACCTCCCTTTCGATATAGTCCTAGGTATGGATTGGGGAGAGGCAGCAGGGGCCACACTCCATTTGGGAGAGCATGAGTGTAGGCCCCCTAGTCCATCAGGTGAAGTTAAGACTGCTCGCCTGTATCATGTGTCAGAAGTAGATAACTCCCTGGCACATTGTTGTCTCAGTGCTCCCGCGTTCGCGCGATTAGTAAGGAAGGAGCAGTTAGAAGAGCAGGTCTTCGTAGCTTACGTGAGGCCTGCCACGGAGCCTATTGAAGAGAAGCCAATAGACCCAGCCATTGCCAAGCTACTGGAAGAGTTTAAAGATTTGGCAGAGCCGCCAACAAGAATAGTGTCGCGGCCAATCCACCACCGCATTGAAATAGAGCCTGGCAGTAGTCCCCAAGGGAGTTAGAGGAGTTGCGTAAGCAACTAGACGAACTCCTCGAAAAGGGTTGGATTAGGCCCAGTTTGTCTCCTTTCGGAGCACCTGTTTTGTTTGTCCCCCAAAATGAGGGAGAGTTGTGTATGTGTATCGATTATAGGGGTATGAATGCAATTATAGTGAAGAACGCTGAGCCGCTGCCCAGGATAGACGATCTTTTAGACCGAGTGCAGGGCTGTATATATTTGTCAAAGATAGACTTGAAGTCCGGATACCATCAGATAAAAGTTCATCATGATGACCAGTATAAGATTGCTTTTCGGACTAGATATGGGCATTATGAGTTCATCATGATGCCCTTTGGATTGACCAATGCACCAGCCACATTCCAGCGCTGCATGAATGATGTGTTCAGGCCTTGGTTAGATAGATTCGTCGTAGTGTACCTAGACGACATATTACTTTTCAGTAGGATCCTCCAAGAGCATCAGGGTCATTTGAGGCAGGTCTTGGAGAAGTTGAGAGAGACTAACTTCAAGATCAATGTGAAGAAGTGCGAGTGGGTCAAGACATAAGTCTTGTACTTGGGCCACGTCCTAGATAGAGATGGAATTAAGCCTGAGGATAACGCACTATAGCGGCGATTAGAGATTGGCCGACGCCCTGCACAATGACAGAATTGCGGTCGTTCTTAGGCCTAGCTAATTATTATAGGAAGTGTGAGAAACTTCTCCGCCATCGCCGCTCCCCTTCGCAGGCTGCTCAAGAAGGATGCAATCTGGAAGTGGCACAAAGATTGTACATCCGCTCTTAAGAAGTTAAAGTGAGCGTTGATAGAGTACCCTATCCTCAAGGTGGCAGATCCGTCCTTGCCATTTGTCGTCACCCCGGACGCAAGTCAGTATGGTATAGGCGCCGTGTTGCAGCAGGACGACGGCAATGGCGATAAACCCGTAGAGTTTATGCCAGCGAGGATGCCTGCAGAGAAAGTGCCACCTCGACTTACGAGAGAGAACTCTACGCTCTCAGGCAGGCCTTAGAGCACTGGAAGCATTACCTGCTTGGGAGGCACATCGAACTTTATTTAGACCACGAGACCCTTAGGTGGCTGAAACGCAGACCAAGATGACACCTAAGCTAACTAGGTGGGCCGCTGAGATAGATTAGTATAACTTTGAGCTCAAACCAGTCAAAGGCAAGTATAATGTAGTTGCGGATGCTCTAAGTAGGAGATCAGATTACTTTGGAGCTATAGTTCACTATCTGGATATAGGGAGAGACCTGCAAGAGAAAGTAAGACAGGCATATGCATAGGACCCTATCTATAGTGACCTCCTCAAGAAAGTTAAGGAGGCCCCAGAGACTGAACCAGATTACCGCACTATAGAGGGATTACTGTTCGAGAAGACCAATGTAGTAGACCATCTGTGCGTTCCTAATAATGAGGAGATCCGTAGTTTGATCCTAGGGGAATGCCACGACCCAGAGGGACATTTCGGTTGGCAAAAGACTTTTAGCCAATCTGATGCATGCGTATGCTTGGCTAGAGATGAAAGCCGACTGCATAGAGTACGTTCGCAGTTGCAAGTCTGTCAAAGGAATAAGACAACTACGCGTGCCCCTCTAGGTCTTCTTCGACCCTTGCCTATTCCTAACCAGCCTGGAGACTAGTATCCATTGATTTTATGGATGCTAGTGTCAAAAGTCGGCATGGAAAGAGCCAAGTCATGGTAATAGTGGATAGATTTAGCAAATATGTTAGTTTTTGTTCCCTTACCCGCAGAAGCCCGTATAGAGTTAGTAATTCAGAAGTCTTTTGACTTTTGGGCTAGTGATCACAGAATCCCATTGTCCATGGTATGTGATAGGGACACCCAGTTTACAAGTCAAAACCGGTAGGAGTTAATAAAAGTATACAGGTCAAAGTTGTTAATGTCGTCTGGCCGTCATCGAAAGACTAACGGTCAGACCGAGCAGATGAATAAGATCCTGCAACAAGTTCTGCGCATGTATATTAGACCAGATCAAATTAACTTGGATGAGATGTTGCCCAAGGCAGCCAGTGCATATAACAATAGTGTGCTCCTAGCTACTTGTCGTACTCCCAATGAGCTGCATAAGTCCTTTAGGCCGCGCAGACCGTTTGAAGGACTTAACCGGGACCAGATTCATAGGCTATCACCCGGTACTAGGGAGTTTGCAATACAGCACGAGAAGGAATTAGCTACCGTTGTCGAGAACCTCAGGAAGGCCCAGCACAGAATGATAGAATAGGCTAATAAGCACCGTCGCCCGTCACAGTTTCAGATAGGCGACCTAGTCTGGGTCAAGTCTAAAGAGTTTGCTCCTGAGGAAAACATTTCACAGAAGTTACTGCCAGCATACAGAGGACCGTGGCGAATGCAGATCCCAGGGCTCGATCCCTAGTCCTTACCTTACCTGTGTACAGTACTTGTGTCGACCCCGAGAGTTGAACCCGTGACCTATGTACTCGCAACAGTTGGTAGGCTGTCGTAGGTCCGTAGGTTGTAGGGGTTCGATCTGTAAACCTGTTGGGTAGAGGTCTTAGCGAGTTCTAGAAGTCGTAGCTGTAGCTCTTCTGAAAGGTCAAGGTCGTAGCCGCTACAGTCCTGAAAGGTCAAGGTCGTAGCTGCTACAGTGTCGAAGGGCCAAGTCCACAGACTTCCGGAAGGTCCGGAAGTGGCCCTTCCAACGTTGTTCACAACAGACTAGAGGCAAGTGGGCAAGTGGTGAAGCCCACCCTTGCTGAGTCAGCGGTACCCAGGCCCAGTCGCACTTAGTCCAGTCAGCAAGTACCATATGGGAGTGTGTGCACCAGGGGCCCGGTGGGAAAGGGCCAGACCAGCAGCGAACAGAAGTATAAATTAAGAGGCAGCGCCCAGCCATTCATTCATTCCTGCGTAAGCCATGCGGAAGCGCGCTTGAGCGTCTTGTGCGAGGTGATCTGCAGAGTGCCCGAAGACGAAGTGGGCTGAAGGAGATTGTTAGACATAGCTAGGAGAGGGACAGCAGCCATAGCCGCCGTAGCTGATAGGCGAGTGTATGAGTACGAGAGTGTGTGTATGCGTTTGGGATATCCAGGGTGATCCAGAGTGAGTGAGTGTGAGCAAAGGTGTTGGCCAGAGTGGCGAGAGTTGAGTTGTACAGGCGCTAATGTGCCATAGCCTGTTGAAGTGAGCTTGCATCTGAACTGTGTTTCAACTTCCATATCTTTGAGCTTTGAGTGGGCGCTGTGCGCCAGTGTGATCCATCATCTGTTTGCATGAGTGCGAAGTGGAAAATCTCTGATGGCGATCTCTTGGACATGAACTCTGCCGGTCTATAGCCCTTTTCGTCATCAACCGGTTGTGACACAACCCCTATCCTGTACCGGCTAGCGTCTGTGGTCACCACAGAGGGGAAGGGTGGATCCACCATCTTTAATATCGGGCACTCTATCAACGTGTTCTTCAACTTCTTAAGGATGAAGTGCAGTCCTTGTCCCATAACCATATAGCCTCCTCCTTTCAACAAACTGGCCAGTCCTAGGAATGAGTGCAGTTCTGTGAGATTCTTGGGTGTTGGTAAGTTTCTGACTGCTGCAATCTTGCTGTCATCATGGTGTACGCTATCTCCATCTATGACATGGCCGAGGGCCGAGATAGAACACACACTACTTCACTCGATTACACGTTTTGGGATCTACCTCAAAGTTATTTTCTCTTCTCTTCTCTTGTGGACTTCACGCAGATGCTCTTCGTATTCTTCTGAAGTCTTGCTAAAAACTAAGGAGATGGAAAAAAAAAAAGAAAAAGATGGAAAAAAAAAAGAAAAAAGATAGAGGAAGGAGGAGGGAAAAAAAAACAAAAAAAGGTTATCAACTTATCATCCAAATATACAATTGCAAATATGTCAAGCCAGTCTCCGGAAGCATTTAGACAATGCTGGAAAGTAGCAGGGCCATTAGCAAGAGTCCAAAAGCCATTCCATTGAAATTGAGATTGAACTAGTAGTGGTCATACCCGTTCCAAAGGTTGTCTTGGGCTTATCTTGGGGGGCAACCAATCTGATGATACCTTGACGTAGGGAAATACTTGCAGCTGTCTTTAGGCACTCCAGCACAGTTAGTGTATGAGGGGTAGTGGTTCTGCATTATTCGTTGTTATTGCGTTCCTCCGTCCCAAACTTGTCGCCACAAGAAAACGAAAACGAGGCCGAAACATCAAACGCTGGGCCCGCCATTGATAAGTTTTGATCTGCGGCCCCATTTTCGTTTCGCGCCGCCAGAATTTGAGGTGTCAGACCCCTCGCGGCCCAGGTGCCCATGTACTGGTGGCTTGAACTCTCTTTTCCTTCTTTGGAACAAACAAAACAGGTGCACCTTAGCTAAGTCCACCCTTTTGTCTTACAGCGCTTGGATCCATCTTCTTAGTTCCTCTAGCGCGTGTGCTGCCATCGTGTAAATGGACCCCTTGGGAATCTTAGTGCCTGGCTCTATCTCGATGTGGTGCTTAATTGGTCTCTTTACTATTCCCTTGGGCTCCCCTGCACATCAGCAAACCCCTATAGCAACTTCCGCACTTGGGGTGGCATAGACTCTCCCTCTTTTTTAGGCTCTCCTTCTGTTGCCTTCTTATCCTTCTTCCCAGGTGTCACATATGTCACATAGACGTGATCTATCGACTTTTCCCTAACTGTGTATCTAAAGAACGCAGGGGCACTCATACAACAAATGGGCAGGGAGGGTTTCAGACGGGACTGGTGATGCTCGCAGACTTTCTTCTTCTTCTCATCTTTCTTCTCTTGACTACCGTCTTCACCCGAATAGGACGCCCGGTCATTATAGCTGTATTTGGCACAACTTTCAGCCCGGATACGACGATAATTACCGGGCGTTCTATTCGGGTGACGACGGTAGGCACAACCAGCACTCAACTTTACCCATCTTCACATCCCCTTGGCCTCTCTTGCCCAATCCATGCCTATGACCATAAGGGTGTAATACCTTTTCAACTACTACTTTTAGAAAGGTCGAAGGGTGTGTAATACCTTTTAAACTTTCTCTCCACCCTCCAACCGAAGTATGCCTTAACCCCTTCAAGGTACTTCCTCGCGCTCATCGGACTACTGTTAGCCATCCTAGAGACAGACTACTGGCTGATCCAAATCTTGAACTTCCATACGTACATGCAACTTCTCGAGAGCTCAATGGGGGATATAATATATGGTGGACCCACTGTCTATCATCATCGTACCTATTCTCACCTAGATCAAGTGCACCGTATCTGTTCATGATGACTAACTTGTTCAAGTTCATCATGAAGAGTGATCAGTTCCTCGCCTATGTCTGGTAGGGGGGACCATTGAAAGAGAGATCCTACACTAAGCGACCTCTGGACAGTTGTTTGAACGGTGTTGGCTATCTCAACCTCTGCCATGGCCTACGAGCAGTTTCTCCTTTGCGCGCACATCGTGGCCGCTGTCCACTAACACTCGCAGCCCCAGTAGAAACGGTCTCTATTTATAGTATTTTATATCCCTTTTGGCTAAAAATAGATCAAGTTGTAGTATCTGTTCTGAATCTCTGATGATCAGTTTAATGATCTGATCATAGGAGCAAAAATGGAAATGGTCGCTATTTGCATTGTCGACTCCCTTTTGATTGTTGCTGCGCTTGTTGTTGTGGTGGTGGAGGTTGATTCAACTATATGATGGACAGAAGGGAATGAATGATGCGACCTTGCTTGCCACACTTGAAGCACACAGTTAGTTCTCTCTCTCTCTTTTTTTTCTTTTCTTCTTTTTTTTGACGGTTAGTTATCTCCCGGCGGTGGCACCATCGCGATTCCGACAGGTTCATTTCTTCCCAGGGCTGTTCTTCCTCACACTCTGGGGATGGTGGAAATCTTCTTGGACCTCAGGGTCCAAATCTTCCACGTCCTTCCAGCTGCTCCCTGCTATCAGCCACCTTCTCGTCCTTGTGGGTGGGACTGGGACCTTCCTCTTCCACGAACCACCTCTTCCTTGTGGCCCTCCCCTACGGGCCACAACGGCAACACAATCCCCAGTCGTCCTGAATGTACCTGCCGTCGCCATCATCCTGTATGTCATGTACAGGGATTTTACTTATTCTCCTGCCTCTAAAGAGTCAAAGACATGATCCCAAGTCCTCGCGCTGTTCATGATCTTCGTCCTTTCGAAGAGGCGAGGACGATCACGCAGTTGTTGCGGCGCCGAGTCCGTTCAGTACAGTTTCTGTAAAGTGAACCCCGGTTGACCCATCTCTGCGGCTAGTACTGTGCTAATGGACTTGGGCATGGCTAGGTGAATCTAATTCTACTGCAGGCCTATGGGACAAAGAAAGTGGGACATGGTAGAATGCGGCAGCGTGTGAATCCTTTCACAGGTGTCTTGCTTCCGCCTTCACCCTTCGAAATGACGGATGCACTATATGCAAAATGTAGTAGTTCTTGCCTTCTATGCAGGGACCCCTTACCTATCCTCCCTTGCTAGGAGGGTATCATCTACATTGTGCAAGCTCCCTACCTTTTGGCCAGTTTTGCTGTGCAGTAGTGGACCTTAACGTCCAGTGGTGCGCAGCCGCTTTGTACCGATGCGGACTTTCGCTTGCCTCTGTTCTTAGTACTTCTTACTCTCGCCGTCATCGATTGGCATGGGCAGATATCACTGCTACTGCCAGAACTGTGGCCTTTATTGTCACTTTGGTGATGCTGATTGTGACGATGTGGTAGCGGCATTGGTGTCGATGATTACCACGCCGATGGAAAGAGTCAACGCACTGAAGAAGTGGAGGACTACCGTAGGCGGGGAGGCGGCTGCGGAGGACTCGGGAGGAGGAGAGTGAGGATGGATGGGCAGAAGAATTCCAATGGCAAGAGCAGTGTGATGATGGCACAGAGGCATGGACCACAGCAGCAATGGGCTTGGGATGGTTGTGATGGTGCTCATTTAGAACATATGGTGGGTATGGTTGGTTATGGTTGTGGTCATGCTCATCTCTTCTGCCTTCTGCTGCGGTTCATTCCGGTGCCATTGTGCTCGTGGCTGTAGTTTCTTTCCGGTGCCATTGGTTTCGAACTTGGGTCTGATTCATATTTCGACAGTTCAGCCCAGGGGGTGGGGGGGTACCAACTGAGCCACCGTCTTCGGCTGAACCTAACGCTTAATATGTGTTGTATTCAAATTTTCAAAAAACTCGAAAACTCGAACACAACGCATATGCGTTGCATTCGAATAAGAATAAAAACGCTTGCAACCTATGCGCTGTATTCGTTCGCAACGCATACGTGTTATGTTTTGGGGACGATGGTAAATGGAACCATGTTGGTGTTGGTGTTGGTGTTGGTGTTGGTGTTGCAATCGCTGTTGTTGTTAGTTGGTTGTCGGTGCGATAGGTTTGTTTGCTAAACCACCACCAGTACATCCGGAAAAATGAGATTGAGCCTCTTCTAAAAAAATAGGCAGCTAATACGGCTATGAACCCCCGATTCATTTTATCGACGGTCCCTGGCCTCCAAATTTCCAAAACTTTTAGGGGAGGCTCAATCCGCTTTTCTTAGCCTTAGCCTTTTTCAGATGTACTGGTGGTTGAAGTGAGATGTTCAGTCTACTAGTAATTGGTATAATGTAATAATGCCATTGCTGCTGGTGTTGCCATTGTCTGCCATTGTTGTTTTTGTTTGTTATCACTGCTTCTGTTTGCTCCTCAATGCAGACAGAGGGAAGCCTGCGGATCAGTAAGACTATTCTCTGGGTGCCCATTGTTGCTATATGCTTTTCTCTGGAGAGAGAGAGAGAGAGAGAGAGAGAGAGAGAGAGAGAGAGAGAGAGAGAGAGAGAGAGAGAGAGCATTGTTGCTATATGCTTGAGTGAGCAAATTTTGAATAGCCCACCCACCATGGAGAGGTCCATGTTCTCACAGTCAGTCAGTCAGTCAGTCAGTCAGATTGTAGATGTCAAATGCAAGCTAATGAATGCATCCGGGTTTCCTTCCAGGTGCCGAGTAGAAATCAACGTAGGTGTGCGTTTGCGCAGAGTAAAAAACTGTGTGTGGATTTATGCACAGAATGGAAACAAAAGGATGATGTGGATATATGCACACAGAGTGGAAACAAAAGTATGATGTGGATATATGCACACAGAGTGGAAACAAAAGTATGATTGATGTGGATATGCACAGAGTGGAGACCAAAGTATGATG
>BFEA01000521.1:676129-687552 GCA_003427395.1 Chara braunii | reverse complement strand
GGGCACTGCGTGGGTTTGAGTTCCAGTGTTCAAGTGCAAGTACATAGTCTCCCACTGCAAGCGGTGGGATACTGGGTACTTGAACTTGGACATCAGGAGCGTGGGGGTTGGGCGGGGGTTGGGTCGGGGTTGGGTGGGGCCTGGATGGGGGGGCGTATGGCAGAGCAGAGGCAGGCATCAATTTCATTCGTGAGGCTGGTGAAATAACACATTGATTAGCATATCATCCTTATTTCGCATACCAAATTTAAAACACATTCACAATGAGGGCAACCATAACATGCATGCGTGTGACATCAGACAAAGATACAATTTGCAACATTGCGACAACAATTTCCGCTGTGTCCGGGACGTTTTAGACAACAAAGTTGAACAAACCACTCACCGAACAACAGCGACTCACATGCAAAACCGAGTGTGGAAGAGGAGCATGTAGAACAACAAGACAATGGAAAAAAAAAACTCCACTCCAAATGCATATGTACGTGTCTGAAGCCAAAAATCGGACCCGTCAACGTCAACCAAACCGTGACACACGGTACCTCACAAAAAAAACTAAGGCGATCGTACCATCCATCCCTGTGGAAACTACCCTATCAAAACAGCGTCATATACAAAACTATGATACAACCTTGAGCAACAACATCAACATGACTATGAAACTACCCTGTCAAAACGACGCCTTGTAAAAAAAAATAAAAAAAAATAAAAAAGGCGTTAACGCCTGCCTCTCCCTGCGGAAGGTCCAGATCCTCTACCTCTGGAAGGACGCCCGCGACCTCTCCCGGTGGACTATCGACCACGCGCTCCTCCCGGGCCCCCTCCACCACCTCTGCCCTGTGCACCGTTGATGTATGCCGCCTGTGCGGCCGCGGCTGCCGCGGACACGACCGCTCTATGTCTGCGGACTGCAATGTTGATCGGCTCAGACTCTGTGTCGCGTCCTCGGCCGCCGCTGCAGCAATCGTCTATCGCTGCCTCTGAATCGCGTCGAATGCAGCTTGGCCGGCGGCGATCTCTGCTGCGAGTCGAGCCTCAACCTCCGTGACGACGCTGTATCGTCTAGTCGCACGAGGCATCAGCAACCCCTCCTCGCCGGATGTGTAGTGCTGACCCTGCTGCATGTCCGCAGCTGTCCCTCGGGCCGGAATCGGCGGTGGGATCAAAACTCTCCTCGTCGATGATCGAGACAAACCGAGCATGCGGCCTGCAATATGAAGACTCGGACGTCCGGAGTCACCCTCGCTGCTGCCCGCAACCTGAAACTGAGGTGACAAACGTCCTGCGAAGGCGCCCCTCCCGGCGTCGTAATCCGCCCTCATCCGGTTCGAGACCTGACGATGAGCTGCCCATCCGCCGGCAACACCACCTGCGACAGGTGGCGGGGAACCGGCAACGGGCGCACGGGCGGTAGTCGCGTCAGTGCCGCCCTCCGTGCTCCGTGCGGGTGGCGGAGGCATCGATCCGCCAGATCCGCCGCCGTCACTGCGGCGGCCCGACCCGCCACCAACCGGCCCGGTGTGACGGACCCATCGGGATGGCGGTCCGTCAGGATCAAGACGAAGGGATGAGGATGGGGGAGATGGAGATGGAGCTGGAAGGGACAGCGCAGTTCCAACGCAGACTCAACACGCACGTACTCCAATCTGTGCAAATGAAGAATGAATCAAAAAACAGACTACAGCTAGGGTATACCCCCAGCGGACTGCCTGACTGGACTGGCCTGGTACTGACAGTGGTATCGGGCAGGACTGGAACATCATACGGCCTGTGGGGTCAGGCCACGGCCTGGTCCCACACGCCGAATTGGCAAATAGCCAAATAGGCCCTGGCTGTAGGCCAGGGCAGATGAAGGCCCGCTGCACGATCCTCAGACCTGTAATGGATCGCAAGAGCCATAAACACGCTATCTGCAAAAGCAGCGGAACTCTGCAATAAAGAAAGCTGAGAAATCTAGGATGCGGAGCAAGCTCCATGCGGAGTCCATGCGATGCATCCTAAGCTACATAATGTCAAAAGAAAAACAAATGTCTGGTATCCATATCCTAGCTAATAGCAAAAAGTGAAATGTAGCAATATACAATCCTAAAGTCCTGGAGGAAATTGTCTAAGTGTTGAAAGGAAAAAGTGCAATATGGCACAAGATAATGTCCTGTCGCTGACCACTAAGGGTGGGATGGTCTCAGAGGGGGTGAACGCAGCCTAAGAATTAAAACTCCTAAGGGCAGTCACACGTGAAGGTGGGATAGGTCATCAGGCTCAAGGTGGGAGAGTGGTAGCGAAACAAAACCAAAGACCCTAACAGATAGACCATCAGGGCGGGAAATGCTCGACAAAAGGATGACACCATGCAGGGTCGACAATGAAAAAAGGGGGAGCCTAGAATAGGGTGGAGATATGCCTAACTTAAGGCATGCAAGGGCCGGCACTAGGGTGATGAGGGCAGTGGGTGAGGGAAACATGCACACAACTCACCGACTGGGGGAGGAAGGAGCTAGATCTGAGAGCAGGGAAGCCAAGATAACGCTACGGTCCCAATGCCTATGCGATACCAAGGGAGAGCCCAACTCAAAGAGACCCAGCTAAGTGAGAACCATCATGCGACAGATGCAAGGGAATGTACAGGGTAGGGTGGTGGCGTGAAGTAGTCACGTCCAAAATAGCTGAAGCCAATGAGGTGGTTGAAGTCGTCGAAGTGGTCGATGACGTCGATGAAGTAGCAGTCGAGTCGATGTCGAAGCAGAGCCACAAAACGCTGACATCGTGAAAAAGTTGATGATGGAGTACCTGATGGTGTGAGTCAGTAGGGGAAAGATAGAGGATAAGGGTGTCAGTCATCGTAACGCGAAGGGTGACGATGAGTGCGCTGTGGACGCTCGGAGGCGACCGTCTGCGGCTGAGGAACGGCCTTAGAGGGAGCGGGCTCGTCCTCAGCAATCTCCTCAGCTGGAGGAGGAGGAAGAGGGTCAGTCGGCTGAGCAGGGGCAGACATCTCAGCACGACGAGCATGATCGTATGCACGCACCAACATCATGGCGTGCTGCAAGTGCTCGAGGGGCTCCCAAGTAGCCTCCTCATCAGGGTAGCCCTTCCAACGCACAAGGTACTTGATGCGTGGAGGGGTATCGTCGGTAACTCGGCGTGATACGATGTCGAAAACAACGAACTCCTCGTGACCGTCCACCATGATAGATGGAGGGTGCTCATAAGGGCATCCGGCGAAGCGCTCGAACGGTCTGCGATAAGGACGCAGCAAGGAGACGTGGTAAACATCGTGTACGTGAGCCTGTCGAAGGTAATCAGGTAGCTTCACACGGAAGCTGACCGGACTAGCAGCAGTATCAGAACCGACGGCCTGAAGGATGCGCCATGGACCGAAGAAACGACGCCTGAACTTGCGAAGCGTATCTACTTCGAGCTGTAAGTGGCGTGCATCGACGAGCACATTGTCACCGACTTTGAATGGATGATCCATTCGTGATCGGTTCGCTCGTGCGGCCATGCGAGTCTGGAGTCGGCTAAACTCTCGTGTGCGCGCTTCATAATCGCCGCCATGTGGGCGATCCAGTCGTCAAGCGCAGGGCAACGAGTGTCTGGGCGCAACCGCGATGGTTGTAGGAAATCCGCGGGTACGCGAGGGTGGTAGCCGAGGTTGCAATAGAATGGCAACATCCCCGTGGCTGGCGAAACAGCGTGGTTGTACGCAATCTCTGCGTGGGCTAAGTGTAAGTCTCACTCCTGGTCATCCCTAACAAACTTTCGGAGGATATCACCGAGAGTTTTATTGGTGACCTAAGTCTGACCATCCGTCTAAGGGTGGTAAGACGATGAGAAGCGGAGCTGGGATCCGTACACCTCATGTAGGCGTCGCCAGAATGTGCTGGTAAAGCGCGGGTCACGGTCGGAGATGATGCTCTGAGGTAAGCCGTGATCTCTCACGACTCGGTTGAAGACGATGTCGGCGACCTCACGAGCGCTAATGCGATAGCGGCACGGGACAAAACGTGCACGCTTCGTGAAGCGATGGACGACGACCAAGATAGCATCATGACCGCGCTCAGTGGGTGGGCGGAGAGGACCAATGAAATCCATCGAGATGGACTGCCAACGACCTTCAGGTATGGGTAGGGGCTGAAGTAACCCATACGGAAGGTGGTTCGCACTGTTCACCTCCTGGCAGGTAGGACACTCCTGGATGTAGGCTTTGACAAAGTCCTTGGACTTCGGCCAGACGTATAGGCGGCAAACACGAGGCAACGTCTTGTGGAAACCTATATGACCGACAACTGCCTGGTCATGAAACTCTACTACAACTTGGACGCGGAGCTGCCCGGTGGAGGGAACGCAGTTACGTGGTTCTAGCTGACCAAATCTACCATGCCAGTACACGAGGCCGTTCTCCCCGATGGAGTAGGAAGGAACGGTCTTGCCACTCCGCAGTGTCGCGTGGATGACGCGATAATCGGGGCAGTGGCGGTACTGAGTGCGATACGCGTCGATCACCGACTGATCAACTGTGGTGATGGAGATGGCAGCAAGCTGCATGGGTTCCTGATTGTGATAAGGACGACGGGACAAGGTATCGGCGACGCGGTTCTTTTCAACCTTAATGGGCTGAGTGGTGAAATTGAACTCGGATAAGTCACGCCACCAGCGTGCCTGTCGAGGGAAAAGCTTAGGCTTTGTGAGGAAAGCCTGGACAACTGAGTTGTCCGTGCGCACCGTGAAGGGCACCCCGTGCAGATAATGACGCCAATGCCGGGTAGCATAAACTACTGCGAGAACCTCACATTCATCGGAAGTGTAGTTTATCTCGGCAGGCAGTAGCTGATGGGAGTAGAAAGCGATCGGGCAATCCCCAGCACGAGCCTCGACAGTCCCATCCTCCGCGATGGTCGGGGAGTAAGTAACAGGAGGACTGTCAGTGGAGGAAAGTGGTGGGAGGGTAGGCGTTAGTCGAGAAGCAGTGTCAGCAGGAGGGGGGGGGGGAGGAGGAACATGGGGGTAAGGTGAATCTGGAGGAGAGGGAAACACCTGAGAAAGGACAGCTCCTATTGCAAAATCTGACGTATCGGTGGTGACGATAAAGGGACGATCAAAATCGGGAAGGCGAAGAACCGGCGCACAGGTCACCGCCTTCTTGAGGGCGCGAAAGGCGTCCTCGCACAGGGGTGTCCAAAACCACAGCGGGTTCTTCCAGAGGAGGGAAGAGGTAAGGACGTAGGAATACCTAGCGTATCCCTGGACAAAATTACTATAGTAGCTGGTGAGGCCTAGGAAACTGCGAAGCTGCTTGGCAGATGTGGGGACGGGCCACTCTGCAATAACAGTGATCTTCGCATCGTCCATGTGGAGACCCTGGTCAGACACATGGTGTCCTAGGAAGTCCACTTTGTGCTGGGCAAAGCGGCACGTACTGAGCTTGGCAAAGAAGCCATGCTTGCGTAAGCGTTGTAGGACATCGCGGAGGTGTCTGAGATGGTCTTCTAAGGTACGACTGTACACCAGGATGTCGTCCAGGTATACGAGAACATATTCTTCAAGGATGTCCCTGAAGATGTCGTTCATCATCGTCTGGAAAGTGGCGGGTGCATTGGTGAGGCCGGATGGCATCACCGTGAACTCGTAGTGGCCGAAGCACGATCGGAAGGCGGTTTTCGGCTGATCCTTTGTGGCAACGCGAATCTGGTGGTAACCGCTACGAAGATCGATCTTCGTGAAGAAGCGGTTGCCTGCCAGACGGTTAAACAGCTCATCCGCGCGGGGCATGGGATAGTTGCCCTTAACGGTTAAGGTCGCGATAGTCGATGCAGAGGTGGAGATTCCGTCCGCTTTGCGAGCAAAGAGGACAAGTGCACCCCAAGGGGAGTTACTGGGTTTAATGAAACCCAGTCGAAGGAGCTCCTCAAGCTGACGCTTAAGTTCCGTCGCCTCTGGGATCGAGAGTCGGTATGGTGCCAGATGGTGAACACGATAGTCAGGCACGAGCTAGATAGAATGCTCAACACCACGCATCGGGGGAATCCCGCTGTATGAGAAATACGGGGGAAAGACGTCGCGGTACTCTCGAATCAGGTCGCGAACAGCCGGCTCTAAGTCTGCCGTGAACCGTGTGAGTTCCTCGGCGTCTGCGTCAGCACGAGACGTATGTGTGGACTCGACAGTCGACGACGCAGGGGCCTGAGACGTGGAGGGGGTATCCGCAGGCTGACAAGTGGATATAGAGATGGGAGCCGCGAAGATGGAAGGAGGGTCAGGGGGATCGGGCTCCAGAGAGATGAGCTCAACCTCGGGACAGAGTGGATCGTAGCGAAGAAGATCCATGACGTTCATTGAGTAGAACGTGACGTCTTCCTGCTGTATGAAGTGAGCAAACTGACGAGGGGAAGTGAGCGCGATGTTGGAGTGGGACCCTGAGGGACGAGGGTCCTGGGGAAGTAGGTCGGGTGGGGTGTCGCCCGTGGTTCCAATGAACGGGATGCAATGGGTCTGACCACACTTCGTTTTGAGAACGAGTGTCTCGGTCGCCCATTCGGCCTTTGTGCTGCGGAACCGGCGGGACCAGGGAGTGCCAAGGATAAAGTCGTACCCAGTTTCCAGCACGTCGAAGTATGAGGAGGAATGGTAGCGCCTAGGCGTCTAGGTACTATCCGATGGCTGGAGGGTGAGGGAGAAGTGGAGGTCGGGGACCGTCTGATCGAAGAAGCACTGCGTCTTGTTATCTCCGAGGGTAACAGAGATAGGAGAGCGAGACCCAAAGGTAGCTAGGCGAGCTTCCTCAACCACTCGAGGGTGAACGAAATCTCCCTGCGAGCCGGAGTCCCATAAAGCGCGATACACCCTTGTAGATGTCCCTAGGCGGATAGGGATAATGGGTAGGGTGCGATCAGGATCAGAGAGCAGAGCGAGAAGACGACGCACGACATTGACGTGCCTCGTGAGTCGCTCCTGACGAGCCTGCAGAATGCTCAAGTCCAGGAGAGATGACACAACGTCATCGCGAGTCGCCAACTGAGTGCTAGAACGGGCTGTGCGAATGGCGCGACGCGTCGGAAGTCTCGAGGGAGAAGCGCTAGATGTGGCTGTCTGCGGGGAGGCAGACAGTACCTCGACAGACGACGGGGCAGAGAGAACTACGTCTGTTGTATCCTGAGGGTCCTCTGGTGGGGTAGCCAAAGGGGCAAACGGCGACTCGGTGGTCGGGAAGCCGGCTACGTGCAAGGCCTCAGGGGTACACTGCACCGTGGCTAGTTGGGTGGGGCTGGCCGGGCGGGGCCGGGGGGGGACTGAGATCGGCGCTGACGAGAAACGTCGGCATAGTACCGATCGAGGGCGGTGTGGTATGGACACCGTGAGGAGGTGTGTCCATCCTGGTGGCAACGAAGGCAGCCTCGTCGGGCCTCGAGGACGGCACGCTCCTTGGGGGATAGAGCTCCGCGAGGAGGGACAAAACCCTGTGGGAGGTCTATCTGAGGAACTATGGGTGTGCGGGCGCCAGCCTGTGCAATTAGACTGCGTGCACGACCCATGGCAGATATGGCCATCTGCAGGCGCTCGACCATTGGGACAGTGTCGTCATCCAAGTGGTACTGGATGACGTCCCGAAGCTCAATGTCCTCGGGGGCGTCCCCAATGGTAGGATCGAGCTCGGCTGAGGCGTCCTCTCCATACTCGAGAGAACTGTAGTGCCGAGCGAATGGCGTTCCAGGTCGATCCGGGCGACGAAAACGACCAGCAAACGAGGAGCGGCCTCGGGTGATACCCCGAGACTGGGAGGTGGGGGCTGGCCGCGAAGAGGATGGGGCGACAGAGAAGCGACTGCACATCCTCTGGTACTGACGCGCAGTCTCGTATGCTTGCTCCGCGGAAGAGAATGATCGCCTCCATAGCTCTAGGCGGTAGTCAGTCGGCAGGCTGACAAGGAACCGGTCGATGAGTGTGACCTCCGGTAGGAACGTCTCGTCACAAACAAGGCGAGCGTCCTGAAACACCCGGATGTGACGCTCCAAGTCGGCCGGTACAGAGGACCCGGACCATCTGGTCTGGGTGACGCGGTCTAAGGCGTCGGTGGCGTTATGACGAGCGTCGAAGCGGTCCTGAAGAGTGGGGACCTCACCCACGCGGAGGCGCTGGGTATAATGATCCTCCCAGGCAGTGGAAGGGCTACCTCGCAATTTGGTTGCGAGCACATCGCACCACAACTCATGACGGGTGGTCGTCATAGAGAGCGTGCGCGTTGCTATCTGCAACCAGCGAGAGACACAGGATATGCCATCATACTCGGGAATGTCCGTGGTGCGCACAAGAGGATGTTCACTGTGCTGATGGCGGGGGGAGAGAGATCGAGGCGAGTGCACTGCGGCAGCGTAAGTCGAGGCCGCTGCAGGGGCAGAGGTGGGGGAAGGCTGTGGGCCGTGGCCGCTGCCGGATGGACCACCAGACGAGGAGGCAACGACCGCGGGCAGCTGTCCCGGAATAGCCAGGTAGGAGGGAAGAGGCTGAGGAGCAGGTCGAGGGAAAGGAGCCTGCATCATGGGGACCGAAGGGGTGGTAGAGGAAGAAGGGTGGGCAGCCTGTGATGGGTGAGGCTGTCTCAGAGCGAGAATCTTCACCTGAGCCTGCGCAATGGTGCCTGTAAAGTGGCCACTCGCAGGGTGCGGGAGGTCGGAGGTGGAGGGGGCGGAGTGGGTCGCCCAGTAGGAGGAGGAATTCCAGTCTGGGCGGCACCCTGCTGTGGGGGTGGGGGGACGAAGGCAGGAAGAAGAGGGCGGAGCCGTAATGCCGCGACCGTTGCGGGAAGCAGGGAAGCAACACCGGGGTAGGTCGATGAAACTGCGTGGCCAGATGGCTGTACCTGGACCGCAGCACCTACGACAATAATGGAGATGGTAGGAGCGACCTTGGTCGGAAGAACTGCCGCAACGGACGGGGTGGTCTGAGCGACAGCAACACTCGCCACCGCTGAGGGGGAGTGTTGGGCCTGGCCCGCAGAGGAGGGGGAACCATGGTGACTCCGTCTCTGGAGTCCTGGGGAGTCGGAATCGGAGCCGGTAGGGGAAGGGTTGTGAGAGCGGTGGAGAGAGCGATGAGGGGAGCCCTTGAGGCGGTTGACGTCGAGGGCTAGCGCATTGATTTGCGCTTGCAACGGTCCAAGCGTACTAAGTTGTGCCTGGATTGCTATAAGGACGGCATGAAGGTCCATCGTGTCCGCATGGGCCTGATCATGAGCCGCTGACGGCGCGTTGACCTGGGGTGTGGAGTGCGCCGCGGCGATCTCCTCGGATGAACTCCCTTCCATGGCCGGAAGGGGAATGGAGGTAGTCCTCAGAGGAGTGTGTGGGGAAAGGGGTCCACCGGTAAGAGGAAGGGGACCGCGGGAGCGGATTGAGTATGTTTGAGTCGGCTCGCCTCGGATTTTGCGGGTCGCACGTGAGACGAAGGCGCCGAACCGCTCGAGGGGGGAGGAGCCGCCCAGGTCCAGGGTGCCCGACGGGAGGAGGCGGGAGAGTAGGAAGGGGGGCGGGAGTTAGGAGAACCCTAAACCCTAGAAAACCCTAAGAAAACCCTAACCGGAGTTTAGGTGGTTAGGGGAGGGTAGCGGCGACCTAATCAAGAAAAAAAATAATATGGAGGGGAGGGGGAAAAAAAATAGAATAAACAATAAAATTTCGAGATAAAAATAAAATAAAAGAAGAAATAAAAATAAATAAAGAAATAAAATGTAAAGAGCGAGGGAGGAGGACTTATTTATTTTTTTGAAAATTTCGGCAGCATTTTCTTACCCCAACGGAGTCAAAATGTGCAAAGAGAAAGGAGAGACTAATAGAAGCACACTAATTTTTACAATGCCGTAAATTAAAATTTTCAGAAAAATAACTAAATAAATAAATAGATAAATAAGGAGGTGGAGGAGAGTGAAGAGAAACTAACCAAGTTTTGGATTTTTCAGAAATTTCGACATCACTTCGTTACTCCCACGGGGTCAAAATGTGTGCCGAAAGCAAGAATGGCTAAGTCCTAATCAGATTTTAGGGTGCCGCAGAAAAATTCGAATTTTTAAAATAAATAAAGAAAAATAAAATAAATTAGAAAGATGAGAAAAGAAGTAGGAAAGAAGCTAATTCGGATTTTTTGAGGAACGAAGAAAATTTAAATAAAAAAGAAAGAGAAAAGAAGAAAAACAGAAAAAATCGAAGTGGGGGGGGGGGGGGGGGATGAAAAGGTGATGAAAAAAAGAAAAAAGTAGGTGGGAAAGAGAAAAGATTGAACTGGTAGGTGAGGGAGATGATGGGGTTGTAGTTGGGGGAAGAAAGGAGGAGAGGAGTTGAGAGAATGAGAGAGAAAGTTATGGAAAAGGTGAAGAAAAGAGTGAGAGATTAATAAAAGAAGGTGAGTGGAGAGAGAGGAGAGAAAAAGATGGTGGGAGATGAGTGAAGAGGGAAGGGTATGAGAGATTAAGGGGAAGGAGAGGAGAGAAGTAGGGAAAATAAGCAAGGAGAGTGAGGTTGGGAGAGGAGAGAGTAAAAATATGGTAGTGGATGGAGAAAGAGTGAAGGGGATGAGAGATTAGTGGGGAGAAGGAGAGAGCAGTGGTAAAAGGTGATGGATGAGTGGTGGTGAGAGAAAAATAAGGTCAGATGATGAAGGGAGGAGAGGGAAAAGGGAGCGGGAGAGTGGATTAGGGATGAGAGAGGTGATACCCAACTTTTAGGTAACCAAAAACATACAACTTCACCAAGATCCACAAGATCTTGGCCTTCACACACCCCTTGGGAGAAGGGGTCTTCAAGGTGGTGATGAACTGCTGCTGCACATTAGCTGGGGTTGGCTGAGATCTTGATCAGCCACCCAGTTCCACTGTAGTGCAGCACCCTAGCTAGGGGGGTCTTCAAAAAAAATCCTCAGCAAACTGCCACGTGGCACTTTTAGAGATGGCCACGGGTCAAGAGAGGAGATGTAGAGGGCAAAAACTATTTTGCCAATAACTTTTCATCCGCTAGGTGAAATTTGGCAAAAGAGGTTCTGTCGGAAAACTTTTTGAAAGCCGCTTCCAACGAGATAAGGCGCAGCATCAGCCAGTGCCTAGAGTAATAGCGCTCGTTGAAAAAATTAGCGCGGGTGGTTGTTTTTTTGAGCTTTTGAAAAAATTGCGATCTTTGAAAGATCATAACTCCTCAACCACCACACAAAATTAAGCGCTCTATCGCTTGTTGGAAGCGGCTCATTGAGAGCTTTCCAACAAGCTAAAGATCAATAAATTTGGACCACCGGTGCAGAAGTTACGATCGAAAGAGTGCACCGGTGTCATTACCAAAGAAAAGTGGCGAGCGTTTTTTTTTTTTTTTTTTACTCAGCCGCGTGGCAACTGATAGGTGGGGTGGGTGGGGGAGAGGAGCAAGGAGGAAAGCCTGCTCTGATACCAG
>BFEA01000521.1:629397-651657 GCA_003427395.1 Chara braunii | reverse complement strand
CTCTTATACACATCTAGATGTGTATAAGAGACAGGTGCTATACCGTGGGAATATACACTGCCATACTTTTTTTCGTTTTTTTTTTTCGTTTTTTTTTTTTCCGATTTTTTCGTTCGTTTCACTCCCACGTTCGGGATGCCTGCGCCCGGTAGTCCGAGCCTCGGCACGGATCGGCGTACAGGTTGGCCGAGGCTCAATAGCTGGGCCAGGTACTGGTGGTTTAAAGATCCAAGGGTGGGTGGTGGGAAACCCGTGTCCGTGGTTCAGGCTTCCTTGAGTTTATAGCTTGGTACTTGCTCTCTTTTCTGTAAGATCTTGAAGCCAAGCTGGGTAAGGCTCCCAGATAGACTAGCAGGAGAACAGTTGCACACTAGTTTCCTCTGAGTTTCCAGCACAAACTTCACTTCCGGGTTGAGATGTTGAGGGATTCCCGGCCTCATTTGATTACATTATAATATAAGCTGGAAAAAAAAAAAAAAAAAAACTATTCGGTTTTGGGCGCCTGAAACTCGCCGTTGGGTACTACAGGACCACGCGTCGCTCCAAGGGTACTGCCGGATCATGAATCTGGCGCATAACAGCGCCAGATTCATTTTGATGTAAAAGAGGCCTAGGGTGGTACCGCTGAAGTATAGAATGAGACCCACGTACCGTATTTCGAAAAAGAAGGGCCCTGCCAGTTCATGAATCTGGCACAAAAACAGCACCAAATTCTTGAACCCGTAAAAACAGGCCCAGGGAGTTGGGGCCACAGGGCGAAGGCGCCTTTCACCCAGGCTGAAGACTTCGTTTGGGCCTGTAGTACCTGTATGGCTTCTAGTCCCAATTTGCCAACATCTACGGGTCATCCCGCCGTATGCTTCATGTTATATTTTTACATTAAGTCGCGTTCGGGGATTGTTTTTCAGCTGACGACCTTGCTTCTTTCCTTCTTCTTCTTCTCCCTCCTTTTCTTCTTCTTTTCTTCTTTTTTTTCTCTTCTCTCTTCTCTCTCTACTCTTTTTTCCACTATCTCTTCTCTTCCATTGTTAGCTTGATGGTTTTTTTTCTCTTCTCTCTATAGCCGGTGTGCTGACGACTTTGTCAAACTTCAACTGTAGTACCAAACGGCCAAGTTTCGGGCGCCCAAAACCGAATAGGTTTTGGCGTGGGCTGTTTCTACCAATTATCCCGATTCTGCCAATCACCTTGAAGTTGGGCGCCAGGCTCCGCTGCACATCCCCATAATTGCCTTGTCAGTTTCAGTTAATATCCCCTCATCTATCTCCACCTCCTTGGCTTCTCCTCTCTCCTGCAGTCTTCCCCGGAATACAATGTAAGGTCATTATCATGGCTGAATAACTGAATTTGGGGCATCTTTCAGTCTAAATTCAGCTATAATGATGGTACGTTGTATTCGGGGAAAGACTGTATCTGGTGTGTTCAAAGCCTTCTGTTTGTTGTCTTTCGTCTCTCCTCCGCAATGGATGGGGTCATGCGCGACTGCCTCTGTCCGTCGCTATAATATGGAAAAGCAAATAGTACCGCTCACTGCAGTTCGGCGCAACCGTCTTCACCCGAATAGAACGCCGGGTCATTATAGCTGTATCTGGCACAACTTTCGGTCCCAGATGCAGCGATAATGACCGGGCATTTTCTTCGGGTGAAGACGGTAGTCAACAACTCCACGCGGCCAAGAGACAAAGCTATATCCCTCACTAAGGGAGGAGCTTTAAGCAGACAGGCACACAGGCATGTAGACATACATACATACATACATTACATACATACATACATACATACATACATACATACATACATACATACATATATACATATGAGAGGAAGGAGTGGTGTCTGCTCTTGCCAGCACCCCTAGCATCTTTTTTTTTTTTTTTTTTTTTTTTTGAATAAATCCTTAACATATATATTCAACAAGATCGCAGAGGCCGGGGACCTCACAATTCAACCCGGGAAGTTATCCTGGCAGCATCAGCCAATTTAGCTTGCAGTCTCACGACTGAGTGACCCCAATTCCTATTTAACCCACATGATATCAAAAGACTTTGTTTTTTGTCACATTCCTTCCTGTTAAAGTAGTCTTCTGACCAGCAGTTCAACACTCTGAGCCTACCGCTACTTATGTCACAACAGGATATCTACACTGTTTCACACCGGCGAATATAAACTCCTTCCTATCAGCCACTTAGCCTACTTAGATTCTGCCCCTACACTCTATTCTTCCGCTGACACTATCCTCCTACTGATGGGGCCTACTCATGGCACCCCAAGACCAACCTACGCAGCGGTTGGGTGGAACTCGCGTTCCCCATTACTGTTGACACTCATCCACTCTCCTCCCACTGTTGTGCCTCCTGCTGCTGAAATCATATGCGGGAACCGAGTGCCCTGGTTCCCCTTAACCTGCTACCTAAACAAATACCGGCTCCTAACTCTCTGTTATCCTACCTGTCCTGTGCTGGCTCTTTCACCCAGGGAGAAAAGACCAGTCCCTTGGTCCTGTGAACTCCAGCCAGCTGGTGACAATGCGCCCAAGTATTCAAAAACCAACGCAGTTGCCTTCTGCTCACCTTACCGGCCTTTGCTCTTTTCCTCCAGTCCACTCTGATCGCTTCCCTCAGCCCCTGTCTCACTGCCTTTTTTATCTCCACATCTGAGAAGGGCCTTCTCTCGAATCTTGCCCTATTCCTGTCTTTCCAAATAATCTCGCAGAGAAGCCCCCTTACTACCTGCGCAATGTAGGGCCATCCCCGGTTCCTGTGTACTCCTGCTGGGAGGAACCCCAGGAGGACCCATTTCTCCTCCCAGTCGACCACTGGGTCCCCAAATCGCTGCCAGTGGAGTTTCCACCACTTCCAAACTCTTCGAGATGCAGGGCACTCCCACCAGAGGTGTCTCGTGGATTCGAATGGCCAGTTGCAACGGGGGCACTTTAGTTCTACTTGCATTCCTCTGCTGACGAGCCAGACCGCTGAGGGTGTTACCACCAACGACATTTGCCACAGTATCGCAACCTGCTTGCCGTTCGGGAGATATGTCAACGACTCCCACAGGGCCTGAAATGACGGTCCAGCCTCCGACAGATCTTCTGAGATAACTGCCTGCCACCTGCTGATTGCCACCTGAGCCGGTGATCTTCTATTCCCGGTTTTCAGTCTCATGTTATAACCCTTTGCAACCGAGTAATCAGATAGAGGTAGTTGGGGTTGCTTTACGTCTTCTGTAGCCCAGCTCCAAGCTGCTGGGTCGATACAGAGTTTCCTCAGCGGTGAATGGCCCACCCATGTCCACTTCTTCCGCTCTTCCACTGTGCCTCCTTTACCCACTATCCTTGCCTGTGGGGGATTGCTCCAGGTCTTGATGATCTCTTCGTTGCTGGCCACTAACTCGTTTGATGTTCGCTGGCACTTCCATCTTCGAACTCTCCTGAAGCCACTAGGCAGAATTTCAAGCATTTCCCACACTTCATCCGCGTCCTCACCATTTGCACAGTACCAGGTGCCCACTGGGTCAATGCCCTCCGGGCCTAGCAGCTCACGCCATTCTATCGGAATGGCTTCCAATATCTGTTGCAGGTGCGGTTCGATGTTTCTCAGTGGGATGAGGATCTCCTGCACGTCTTCTAGCCGCCTCCACGACCCCAATAAGTGGTTCCACAGGTCCCCAATGGTGACTATGCCTTTACGAATCCAGGCCAACCCAAACGAACCTGCCAACGCATCGGCCTCGAACTGGTTCCCGCCCTTGTCAACAATCTGGGGGTTCTCGAAGAGTAATTGGGTCTGTACTTCCTCCTTTGTCTGTGGTTTGGTGCTTGTGTCTGGTGGAAGGTTGCTCCAAGCCTTAAGGACTTCCTTCCAAAACCGTGACTTCACTCTCTTCCTTTGGAAAGAGGGGATGAACAGGCAGCACCACACGTCCTGTGCGCGACTTAGGCCCCATTCTCTCATCAATATCTGTTCCGCCAGTTCTATCCAGTGCTCCTTCACTAGGGCGCTTGCAACTTTAGCAACCCACAAACTGAGTTGTGCTTGATTCTTCTTCGCCGGATCGACCAGGTTCAACCCTCCCTCACAGCGTGGGAAGGTAAGGAGTTCCCAAGCCACTTTCACCAGAAAACCTTCCCCCTCCTTCGCATTCGGTTTCCAAATAAACCGAGCCACCAGCCTCTTGACAGCCTTCCACACGCTCTCCGATACTTCTCTCACTGTACACACAAACCACATGATAGAGAACAACGTCATATTGGCTACCAAAGCTCTCCCAATGATCGACAAGTGCTAGACAAGTCCCCAAACTCGCAGTCTTGTGGCGACTCTTTGCTGCAGCAGCATTCCTTGTGCGGAGACTCCTATTTGAAGACTAACTAGCACTCCCAGGAACCTCTCCTCTTCTCCCTCTAGAATCCTCTTCATTCCCCGTTGCACCGATAACTCGAATTGTGCAGGCAAGAGAAACACCGATTTGTTCCAGTTGACCGAGGCCTCCGACAGCGCCGAATATTCATGTAGGATACCCTTCAATGTGCTCAGTGAGGCGCTTGAGTTCTCGCTGATGACGAATAGGTCATCAGCGAGGGCTTTAACCTTGCATTGTGTACCGCTGTGCAGGGTCAAGCCTTTGATGATCTGGTTTCTGCGGATTCTGTTCAAGAGCACCTCCATCTGTAGAACGAATAACAGTGGGGCAAGTGGATATCCTTGCCTCAAGGACCTTGAGAGCTTGAAGGACTTTGACAAGTGGCCATTAATCATTACGACTGAAGATGAGAAGGTATACATTGCTACAAGCCATTTGCAGAAAGGAGAGCCAAAGCCCATTCTTCTCAGCGTTGTGAAGACAAAGGGCCAGCCAACTTTGTCGTAGGCATTTTCAAGATCCAACAGAAGGACTACCGTATTCATGCTTTCAGACTGCACCCACTCCAAGACTTCCAGCGCTGTAACTATATTATTGAAAATCGACCTCCCTTGTACAAACGCTCCCTGATCTCCTTCAACCAAATCAGGTAAGTGACACCCCAATCTACGCGCCAATGTCTTCGCCAAGATCTTGTAGGACACATTCAACAGCGAGATTGGACGCCAATTCCTAACCTCAGTCTTATCGCCCTTTTTAAACAGCATGCTGATCACACCATGTGTCATCCCTTTTCCCAAGCGACCGTCTACCAAAATCTGATTATACAACTCCACTAGCTTTGGGCCTAACGAGCCCCAAGTCGCGTTGTAGAATTCCACTGTCAAACCATCTATGCCTGGCGATTTACCCTTGGCCATGGACTTGACTGTCTGAGATAGTTCTTCCAGCGTTACTGGTCTGTCCAAATCCAATCTCGCCCTATCCGAAAGCTCAACGTTCGTGTCCTCCCACATGTCTGAAGAAGTTGATAAATCCGAAGCCGGGTCCTCTTGTGGTCGTCTTGAAGTGAGTATGTCTTCATAATACAGCTTTGCGTAATGTAGCATGCCTGAGGCCGTCGCTGCATTCGGGGCGCTGCTGTCGAAGGGGTGGCGAAGTTCCACCGTCTGATGAGAGGCTCTTCTAGGCTGTAGTTTTTGGAATGTTTCCTTGGTCATCAAGTCATAAGTTTCTATCCCTTTCTCTTTAAGCGTCTAAGTCCACCTTCTCTGCTTGTCTTGTTGTATCTTGTCCCATTCCTCCATTCTCCTCTCTCTCTGTGCTGCCCATACCATTGCTGATATGGGGTGGGCTTCCATCTTCCCTCAGCTTCCTCTACCCTTTTCCTACATTCTGCCTCTTTCACATTCCTCTTCTTCGCCAACACTCTAGAGCACACATCTAGAACCCCGGATATGATAGTCAGTCCCCCGTCCAACCACTCTGCTGTGTCTTCGAAAAATTCTCTAGCAGTTTCCCACCTGCCCATGTGATCATCAACACACTCCCTGACACCTGGATTTTCCAGGACTTGCTTATTTAGCCTGAAAAATCCTTTGCCCCTTTTGCATCCCTCCTGCAGTCTGATATCCGCTGACACAAGCTTGTGGTCTGATAGCGGGTTGCAAATGTGTCTTACCGATACTAAGCTGGGCAGCACTTGATCCGACACCAGCAGGTAATCTAAACGGCGTCGGGTTATCCTCTGCCTGTTGTGATGGAGATTGGAGAAGCAGGTAAAACCTGAGTCATCCGGGTTCAAAAGCCGAAACGGATCCGTCATAGACAGGGTCTCTATCAGTTGTAGCAACGTTTCTACATCCTTCTGTCCGGCACTCCCAGAGTCCAGGCGGAGCGCATCATCCAAGGACCTGTTCCAATCTCCCGCCAGAATAACCTTCTCCACCTTAGGAATGTTCAGAATTAGAATTCTGAAAAAGGTCTCCCTGTCTTTTAGATTTGTGGGAGCATACACTGTCATGAGCAGCCACTCATCCGCTCCCACCTCAACTCTCATCCACGCCCAGCACCCCCAGATGTATGCCTCTTTATCAATCACTCGGACCTGCAAGTCTCTGTGCAGCAGGATACAGACTCCTCCTCTGGTTCCCTGAGCAGGGGACCAGATTTGGGGCCCGTCCCACCAAGGGCCCAGGTCTCTGATCTTGTCCTCATTCAACTTTGTCTCCTGCAACATAATACAGTTCCTACTCCAATCGTGAATCCAAGACTTGAGGCTTCTTCTTTTAAATCTCCCGTTGGTATCCCCCAGCCCCCTAGCATTCCAAGATACTAACTTAAGTTTCTCCATTGGTCCCCTCTGTTCCCGCTTGGTCTTGGATGCAGGTCTGAACCAACACTTGCTCCGAGTGTTGTTGCGAGTGTCTCTCCACGCCTGACGTCTTGGTGCCACGAGATCTGTGCGAGGCTCTAGATCTGTCACGCGTACTACCTCTTGATGAGTTGGACTCAGAGAACAACTGCCAATCTGCAGTGAGCGCCTTCTCTAGGAATGGGGAGAGCAGACACTCGTTCGCCTGCAATTTCTGGTTGGCGTTTCTTAAAACAAGAGCAGAGATGTCCGGTATGATCTTTATCAGTTCCAATTCCTACGTGAACTGGTCTGCCAGTTCCGACATGTGGACCCACCGCACTCCATCTTGTGTCAACGAATCTGCCAGTTCCGGTGGGATGCGTGCATCTAGCAGAGGAAAATACAGTTTATAATACTGTTCCCCGGATTCCACTATCAGATTCACCATTGAAGAACGCGGGATCAATCGGATCGGAACGTGTTGGTCATACAGTGACTTAGTGAACTCAACAATTTCAGAAGGGGTGGGGGAACGGACGACATCCACTGAAGGTAGTACAGGCACCCCGTCTGTTTGAGCCAGGGCGAGGAAGTACACTCCATCATTGGCCATTGTGCAGAGTAATGGCACCAGTCTTCTTTGAACCTTATCTACTTGGCTCCTGCGAAGGGTATCCGCTCTTCCATCTTGGACCTGGAACAGATTCCCCTCCCCCATTGTCTCTTCAATCCCTGGCGGTTTTATTGCAGCCGAGCTGAGCATGGACGACCTCTCCCCTTCTGAGCATTCCAATGCCTTCTCTCCTTCGTACCACTCACTACCCCACCTCACTTTCGATTGAGACGATGCCGATGACCTTGACAGATCTCCTTGAATGTGTTCTACCCCTTCTGTTTGCTCTGGGGCTTTATTCAAGCCGCTCCTGTTACCCCTTGAATCGCGTTGTCTAGCCTGTGATCCTTCCAGTACACCCCTCCCTGTGCCAGTCCGCAATTCCTCTCCAGGTCTCAAGTGAGCATAATCCCTCTAATCTTCCTCCCTGCGCCTCCCTTGATCCCTCCAGCTGTCCCTCCTATTGCTCCCAATTGCTTTCGCCTGATCCCTCCAATCCCCACTGTTGAGTCTTCTACCGAGTCTCGAAGGCCCCGGCCTCGCAGATCTCCATGAGGGCCCGGGCGTTACCTGCTGGGACTCTCGGCACTGAGGGAGCAAGTCTCTCCAGTTATACTGATTAGAAGGGTACCTTGGGCGAGGACATACCGGCCCCAGTGGGAAGCCCGATTCTTGAACATGTTGTCCCATGTGCATTTGGACGTCATGGGACTCAATGCCCCACAACGGTTCTTGCCACTGCTGGTGTTCTGGCAAAGGGAACTCCCTTTCCTCGTAGTAGATTCCTTCCTGCCACTGCGTTCTGTCCGGCCAAGGGGCCGTTAGAGGAGGGCCCATTGTGTGTTCCAATGGTGTTGCGTAGTTAACATGTCCTCTCAGTTGTTGTTCCCCTGTATCCGGTCCACCCACCCTTCCAGACGGGCTGGCCTGTCCCCAAGTCCCTTGAACCGCATTCGCCGTTGCTCCCCTACTTCCTGGTCCGTTCCCCTGACGAAATTGGCCCTGCTCCCGTATGAGGCCGCTCGCGTATTCAAATTGTTGTTCCGAACCTATGCCTCTGACATCTTGGCTGCTGCTCAGGGGTACGTCTCTAGTTGCGCCCTGATCTGCCCATCTTGGCCCTGAGCTTGTGCGCTGGCTGACGCCCTGGCTTGTGACCTGGCTTGGTGCCTCTCATTAACTTCGCGTTTTGCCGCTATCGAGTCTCTCACTTGGCTTTCCTGCCTTTGCTGGTGTTCAAAGAATCTTGCCTTGTGCCCTCCTGGTCTGCCGGTTAACTTACTACCCCTCTCCTCCCCTTGTCGAGCTCTGGGGCAGTTACTATCCGTATGAAAATACCATTTGCAGCACCTGCACCAGTCTGTGTATGGCGTGGCAATCTCCACTCTCCACATCTCCCCAGTCGGGCCTTCAATAACTAACATGTCTTCCACCTTGTCGCGCACCTCCGGTGGCATGTCCAGTTTCACCTTCATCAGTTTTGGCCTTGTGCTGTCAAATTCTGGTGGGTGCATATGTAGGACATCGCCAAAAATCCCTTGTACTGCACTTCTTAAATAATAGTAAGCATCAAGGGGAACACGCAGGGCCATGATCCAAAATTTCATTTCTGCTTCTTGAAGTCTGACTTCTCTGAGCTCTTGAAGAGGAAGCCATGGTTTAAAGGACACAATATACTCCTCCGATTCTTGGAGCTTGATCCTTAGTTCCTTCTGTTGTAGCAACCACGTCGCAATCTGCTCTGACCTTGCTACGTATGAAACTACGTTTGCGCCTTCAAATTTCACTCTTCCCCGCTCTGCATCTAGACCGAAAATCCTCTTCGCAAACCAACCGTCTCCATAAGCCCTGATTAGATCCTCCTTCACTTGTCTTGACAAATTTATTGCTTCTCCTTGAAAAGTTACTATCACCGTATGATCTTTCAACCATGCATCCTTCACCGCGTTGACTTGCCCATTTACTACGAAGCGTTTACCATCTGGCCCCTCTACAACCTCCCCCAGTGAAGCATCGTCAGGACACACTCCCTGCGAATAACAACCACCAACAGATTCCCTCACAACAGATTCCCTCACAACAGATTCCCTCAACCTTTTAGTAGCTCTAGCTGACGCCGATGGAATTGGGGGGACATACCTCCCATTCGGATTTTGGTTTGCCATCACCTTCGCTTTCGGGCGACTGCTTAGACAATGAACAATACAATACCCTGATTCTATACATTATTTTATAAGGAAAAAACGAAACCCTATCTTGTTGACCTTGTACTATTGTGTAATCCTTCTGGAACTGACATATATTAACCAGAGTTCCTCTTGGATGCACATTAATTATTTGACCTATTACCTGGACCTCATCTGGCTGAATAGCACAAACCCAGTCGGCCTCCAAAAAAAACGATCCTTTTTTAAGAATGACTATCAAAGCCAGAGGGATAGATGTCAGTAGCAACTCCAAATTGTCATTAAGATTTCTAGCATATCGAATCTCTTTTTTTAATTGTGCCGATGATTTTCAATTTTTGCTTGCTGGATCCCAAAAGTCCTTAATCCTCACAACCCCTGACTTGACCCATGTGGACCAAGGAGACTCAAAACTCGTAAACACTTGTCCATTTGGGTTAGTAATCCATCTATTACCAAAAATGTGTTGCCTGAGGACTTCCTCATATCTAGAAGGAGGAGATTTATTGGGGATGGGGAGTTCACGCTATATTTTTAGTAACCTTGGCCAAAAATTATCTAAATTAAGATCCTTTCTGATCTCCCCTCTCTCTCCTTCATGTTTAGACTGTAAACGTGGCCGGGGTATGCTCCAGTATCTATCCTCTATCCATATGAGAGGACGAACTTCTCTTGTGGTAGGAGGTGTCAATCGTCGAATTTGTTCCAAAGCTAGGACCTGTCATTGAAGATTTATTTCCATGATCAGTCTTTTCAACCATTGTAGCGTCAATGCTTGACATTGGAGTAAGGGATCCAGAATACCTAGCCCCCTTTTGTCTTTTGGTTGGATCAGAACATGCCATGCTACCCGAGGTATGACATTTTGAGACTCATGGTTTCCTCTCCACAGAAAAACTGATATTTGTTTGATAAGACCCTTAGCTGATTCCTTGCTTAGAGCCCATATTGCTGTCTTGTACCATATAGAAGCCAATATCACATTATTGATTAAAAGATTTCTACCAAATAAGGATGTATGTTGATTCTTCCATTGTTTCATTTTTTCCAATGCCTGAGTAAATATTCATGTATCATTAGTAATAGGCCTTCCTTGTGTTGTGAGCACTACCCCTAGTACCTCATGTGGAAGCCATTTCACTTTAGGTATTTCTGGAGGTCTATCTCCGTTAGAATGAATCCACCACCCTTGCGTTTTACTCCCCTAGGTAACTACCATATTTGATATTAAGGAAAATTTATCCATAAGAGCTTTCATTTCTTCCATGTTTGCTGACGAAGCCTCCATCATGATTGTTAAATCATCAGCAAACATAGAACAAATTGGAATAGCCTCTTTTGGGATACCTGTAATCTGCAAACGCCTTAGATTGTGATTACTTCTTATATTCGCTCCCAGAGTTTCCACGATAATAAAAAAAAGAAAAGGAGTTAATGGATCTCCTTGTCGTACTGATCGTTGAAGATGAATTTCTGGGGAAAGTAACCCATTGACCTGAACTCTAGTAGTGACATTGGAATGAAGTATGTGTATCCATCTTCTTATATTTGGACCGAATTTTAATTTTTCCTTACAGGCTTCAAGAAAGCGCCAATCTACATGATCATATGCCTTCTCAAAATCAATAAATACAAATGTTGCATTCTGATGATTCTGCCTTGATAACTTAATCATTTCATTAATTAGCAATATATTATCCTGTATATTTCTTCCTTTAATGAATCCTGTTTGGGAAGGATGAATAATACCAACCATTACTTGTATAAAACGGTTTGCTAATGCTTTGGCCAACATCTTATATACCACTGTCAGTAGTGTTATGGGTCTATAATTTCTGATATTTGTTTTATCTCTTTTTTTGTATAATAAGGACAAGATTCCTTGACTAACTATTTCCCCCATTTGACCAGTTTGTTTGACCTGTTCATAGTATTCCATTAGATCCTCAGAGAAGGATGACAACATTGCCTCCCAAAATTCCTTAGGAAGACCGTCTACCCCTGGTGTCTTGTCTTCCTCCATTTGCAACAAGGCAGTCCAAATTTCTTCTTTAGTGACTGRCCCCTCCATCCTGTCTCGTTGATCCTGTGATAGAGATTGTGTTATAGGTTCCAAAAAACTTTTTATATCTTGATCAGTATTCTCCTTATTCACATTCGAAACAAAAAGATTTTTATAAAAATCATAGGCTGTCTTCAGACTTCTGGCTGAGGATACATTCCCCTCCTGTGGTGGTTTTGTAGGATCTATCAAAGCTTCAATAGTCGATCTCCTGGCTCTTGATCGGACTAATGCAAAAAAGGAAGCATCCATCTGACCCTCGGTCTGATGTTTAGTTAATTTTCCCCTGATCAAATGTCCTTGCCAACGTTGTTGTGCAAAGGTGAGAAGTTGATTTTTCGGCTCTTGTATATCCATAGATTGGGTTATTGTGTCCGTTTGTTGTTCATAATTAAGAATTTGTTCCTGAATTTGAATTTCCTGTAAATATTTAGATTTGGCAATTAATTTAGAGTATTCGTTACATTTTTTGGCCATGAAGACTAAACCGTTGTTGAACCATGATATATAAGAATCATGCTTTTCTTTAGTAGACTGTCAGAATTTCCAGACTTCCTGAATATAAGTTTTAAAACCTATGTGGGAAAGAAGAGACGTGTTGAGTTTATAAAAACTCCTTCCTTGGTCTACTTTTTTTCGAAAATATAAAATGACTGCGCACATTTTATAATCAGCCCCTGGCCAAGGATTCTGAGGAAAAATGTTGGCCCCCACTAGTGCCCTGTCCAGATCCTCTGACATAAGAATTAAATCTATACGAGATCTAGATTGATGTGAGGTGCCACAATTCCTAATACATGTGTACATACGTTCTTGAGGAAATATACGTCTATATGAATCAAAAAGATTTTCTGAATCACATAGTTGTTGAATGATCCTTTCATCTTCTTCAATATATTCAGGACAAGATTGTGGAATCTTCCAACGATCCAACCATCTGTCCGGGGCAGCATTAAAGTCCCCAGTGATGACCACCGGAACACCATTAGGAATGTGCCCTCTAATATCCTGGAAAATTTGTTTTCTATCTTGCAAATTGTTTGGACCATAAATATTAAGAACACATAGTATTTCCAACTCAAGCGTGACCAACACACAAATCCATCGCCCTTGCTCCTGATCACTTTTACAATATACTATCTCAGTTCGTGAGTCTGGGGGGACCCAAATAGCCACTCCTGCTGATCCACTCCAGGGTGCATGTGCCTGATATTTTTGGAAAGGCCAAGCTAGATTATGAGCTCGTTTATGAGCAGGAGAATCTGTGAGATATGTTTCTTGGATACAGATGATGTCTGGCCAAGAACGCCCTCCCACTCCCTTGAGTTGCTCCACAATGGATCTTCTCTTTTCAGCATCCCCAGTTGCAAGCCCATTAACATTAAGAGACCTGAGATCCAAATCTGTTGTTTGGGTAGCACGCTGCCAGGATGGATTTTTGCCATAAAATGCTTGAAGTGCGTCCATCTTAACTTGTTCCAAACAACCCTTAGAATCCTGCCGTGCCCAACTTCGTCCATCCAAGTCAGATGAAGTTGTCAGCAAACCCCGCCGTAGAATGGAGCACAAAAAAGTGGAAATTTCCGTGATCGTCCATACTGCATTAGCCTTAACCTTTAATTGTTGAAGGTCCAGCAAACCATCGAAGACCCGCTTCTTTGTTTTCCTCAAACTTCACAAAAGTATCCCTTGTAGACATTCTTGCTTGACTTCCTATTTCCATGAATGTTGCCTGTGGTCCCGAATCATAGTTTTTGGAAAGAAAGTCAAATAAATCCCTTTTAAACGTTCGCTCCCCTGCATTCCTGTAGTCCACGTAAGTGGTCCATCCCCTTAGTGTCACCCCTCCATATTGCTCCTGTCCTATGGGTGACAACCCCACTTCCCATTCCCACCCTTTTTCCTAACAGGAATGATCAGATTGCCTTTTGCTGATTGAGATCTTACAGCTTGACCTTTTTCCAATGCATGACGCAGTTTCTGTCTTTTGCCTAGATCCTTACTATCATTCCTTTGAGTAGAAAGGATTTTATCATTCACATCATCCGTATCTTCCTCCTCATGAACAGAACCGGATATTACTTCAGTAGGAGAGGAAGGTGCTGATTTTCTGTCTGTAATTTCTCCCCCTATCTCTATAGTCCTAGTCCACTGATCCCTGACTGAGACATCTCGTTGCTCCTTTATCATTTCCTCCTTTGAGTTCACCTCCCGTGCTTTAATGACTCCCTCCTCATTAATTATTAGTACTCTGTTTTTTTCCATTTCTATTTCTTTCTTCTCCTCCCCCCCTTCCCCCCTAACTGATTCCAAGGGGGACTCTACTACCACAATTGCAGAGTTGTCCTGCGCCCTTGAAACCTCCTCATTCGGGGAAGGATGAAACAATCTTAGAACAATGTCCAATATTTTTTGACTTACAGTCGACCATTGTGTTCCTTCTGGTAGCCCTGTCTGTAACACCTTTTTCAGACTGGGACTGTTATTAATCATAGAGAAAAGCTGTTCATATGATTTATCCCAAAAATCCTCTGAAGCTTCCCCAAATCTGTTTTTCAGATTACTTAATAGCCAATCTGCTAGCTGACTGGCTTTTTGTTCCTCCGATATGTCGGGATCAGACTGCTGACCTGCCTCCCCCATTTCAAAATCTGTGGGAGAAGAAGCTGAATCCACCTCCATTGGTGCTGGTCCAAAGGCCGCCTGGAAAGGATCATTATCTATTGTATTTCCTTCACTTTGATCTGTTGTCTGATCCTGTTGCTTCTCTTCTGCTGCAGATTCGGCTTCCATCTTTTCATTCTATTGGTTAGATACCGCTGGACCAACSTTTTTTTGACCTTGTGACTCAATCTGATATTCCCGTATTCCAGAGACCTTTGTGGCCTGATTCCTGTTTATTATTTGTTTTCTTCTCCTTTTTTTTTTTTTTTTTTTATCCAAGGAAGTTGAAGTACCCTGCTGAGGCTGAGATAAATCTCGTGCCTCTGTGACTTCCAAATCCTCATCATTTCCATTGGTCTCTTCTTCAGATTCCAAGACCTCTACTTCCTTATTTACATGACCACTTTCTTCTAAAGGCAGGTAATCTCCCGCACGTCACCCTTGTATGAAGAAGAAGCGGTGATTCAGGGCCAGAAACATTCCGCCCTAACCTCAGTTTTACCTTGCAAATCCCTACTAGCAACTGGGAGTCTTCTGTTCACCATTAAACTTAACTTCTGAAATCTTTTACCCGCCGGAAAGGTAACTACTAACATTTCCACTCTAATTCGACACCTCTCCACCCAAATAATTGTTGGATCAAAGCACCGCAGTAAGTCGCCCTTCTGCTTTTTACCCCGAGATTCGATTGCCAGATACTTTTAACCAGGGAGATCGCTGGTTCGGAATCACACTCCACGCCGTAATTCCGACAAAGCCTTGCGAACCCGTAGTGAGTACTAGAGAATACTAATGCTTCCTAACACATCACTGACCACCGAGCTACGATACTTCGCCAAGTTGTAACTTTTCAGCACTCTTGCTTAACACCGAGTACGAGGATGGCGAAGCCTTCCGCAAATGCGTCACTACACTGAGTTCTTATGGCTCGATGCATCACTCTGGGATGGCGATAGGTAGAGACTTGCTAACTCCCCCAGGGGGGGGGGGGAGAGTATAGCATCAGTTGCGAACAGCTTCACTCTTTCCACCCTAGCCCAACTATACTCCATACCAGCAAGGTAAGTTACACCCTAGCAGGGTAAACATCCGAACTTACCTCTTACCCCCTGAAGAGACGCACCTCTTACGCTTCTCCAGCGTTGATTACCTGACAGCGCCACGGTGGCTACACCTGATCCTACTCTAGGTCGGCTATGGACTACCTGGGTGGCGCAGGTGCATAGCAGGCAGAGCCCCACCCCCGATGAGGAGGTGTGCACGCGCCTTCCGATCCCCGTCGTGATGGCGGAGGTGTCGGCCAGGTAGAGCCGCTTGCGCTAACCGCCGGCAACGACCGAGTTACCGGAGCGCTGCGCTACGCCGCCCGGTAACGCCGCTCCCCTACCTCCAGCGGCCTCATTCCGCCAACAGAACCGATTTCTCGATCTCAATCCGCTGAGCACCCCTAGCATCGAATCCAGTTGTTCTGTTAAAAAAAAAAAAAAAAAAAAAAAGCACGAGCAGACCGGGTTTCCATGGCAGACGCAGATCCGTAAGCAGATGTCGGTCCGCACCAATAGATTGAAGCACACGACACAGGACGACTAGGAGGGGATGCACATACCACCACCCCGAGTAGAAAGGTGACGCCTTTTCCCAACAAAATAAAGGCAGGTGCAGATCCCCATCAATAGATTGGAGCACCCAGCAGGATTACCACGAGGCGATGCAGATGCCACCCCCCCCCTGCTAGAAGAAAGGTGGCTGTCTTTTCCAAAAAGCAAAAACCCTTGTTTTCTCTTTTTTTTTTGGAACTAAGTATTGGGATCTGATTGGACTGCAGAAACCTTCCGTTGCTGGTGCTGCTGGTAAGAGCAGTCAGCACTAGCACCGGAGGAGAGGCTCCATCTATTGGTGGGGAGCGTCACCTGCTGGAAACCGGGTCCAGCGTCCCATTTTACAAAGAGGAGAATTTGTTGGAGAATGCTGAAACCGATGACCGTGCGTGGCTGCAGAAACCGTGTTCCCAATCATGCATTTGAATACTCTTAACCCCAGAGACCTTGCCATAGTTTTCTTCAAAAAGGAAGACTCTGAGAGGAAGCACGAGCAGACAGACAAAGAGACAAATAGACAAAGAGACAAAGAGACAAAGAGACAAAGAGACCGAGAGAGACGCTTACTCTGAAGTATGACGTTCATCACGTGAGAGAGGAGACGGTGGAGTTGCAGTTGATATTGTCTAGTGAACGAAGCCATGGCAAAGGAGAAGGCGGTGTAGTTGGAGTTGGCCATGTCTAATGACCGAAGCCATGGCAAAGGGCGCAACAACAACCAGCAAGTGTCGGACTGCCCATCTCCGAACATTACCAATTAGCAAGTACTAGACAAAACAGAACGGGAAAAAAAAAAAAAAAAAAAAAAAAAAAAAAAAAAAAAAAAAAAAAAAAAAAAAAAAAAAAAAAAAAAGACAAAACAGAAGGACAGAGAAGGAGTACACTACTCCTACAGTCTACACAGGGTCAGCCGGATAAAAAGATACTACTATTAGACAGACAAAGGGCTGATCTTCCTGTATATTGCTGTAGTACACTATACACAGGTTCAGGCGAACAAGCACATAGTACTAGTATTAGACAGACAAAGGGCCATGACAAAGGGATGGCTATTATATTACTCATGGCTATTAGATTACTCTCAGTGGGAAACTGAGATCATGGCTATTGCATAGCCGGGGGAGAGGAGCAGACGGTGCAATTGACGACAGCTTTGGCGGGAGCGATCGCCCGGACGCCTGGGGGTATGCTCTTACAGAAATTAACGTTATCTACGTTGGCAAGAAAGTCGGAGGGGACAATGTTCACATTCTCGCTGCCAGGTGTCTTCGCGGTGTTCCCTTTAAAAGTGCAGTGGCAGAAATCTATGTCCCCGAGGGACGGATCGTCGATCCCGACTGCTCCGCCGGAGCCATTGGGCGCGGAATTGCCCGTGAATTCTGATTTCCACACGTCTCCCCCGATGTAGGAGAAGAAGATAGCTCCCCCGCCTTCCGCGCCGTCAGCCTTGTTACTCTGGAATTTGCACTGAGAGAAGTACAACCCCCCTTCATAGCCATGCACAGCTCCGCCGAGCCCCCCCGCAGTGTTGCCCACAAACTGGGACCCCGACACGTAGGCGCCGCCGTTGCTGGCCACCTTGATTGCTCCGCCGTTGCCGCTGGCCTTGTTGTCGCGGAAAGCGCAATTTTTGGCGATGATCCGCGCGTCGCGCACGCCGATTGCGCCGCCAACTTCCGCCGCGTTGTTTTCGAACACGCAGTCGGTCGCCCTGATCACGCCGTTGTACGCGAAGGCGGCGGCGCCGGAAGTTACGCCGAACGTGCGATTGCTGGGGACGTTATCGCTGGCGCTGGGCGTGCGCAAGTTCTTGAAATGCAATTTGCTGAGGGAGATCACAACGTACTCTTCGGTCCAGAAAGCGCGGTACTTTTTCTGCCCATCGATGACGCATCGGCGACCTCGAGGGCATTTGCCAACGACTGCGAAACGGCGGGTGATGTCGGGGAGAGACGCAGTCAGGAGCACATCCGACTTGAGAGTGAACTTCGTTACCCGGGGGTTCAAAATGGCAGCAAGCAGCTGTTGCTCAGGCGTGGGTGCAGCGGAAACGACGACCAGCCATAACCCTGACATCAGTGCTAGAAGCAGGAAGGCTACACCTACACGACGAGGAGCCATCATGCTGGAGGGTGTCCAGGGTCGGGGAATCAAGGGTCGTTTAAGTACGACTCAACAACAGGAGAGAGAGAGAGAGAGAGAGAGAGAGAGAGAGAGAGAGAGAGAGAGAGAGAGAGAGAGAGAGCTCTAGCAAGGGTGCCGAGAGTGGTGGTGTCGTAATGAAAGCTGCCGATGTTGATTGGTACTATTAATTGGTTTGTCCGTTTTGATGAGTGAGCGGCTGTGGTTTCGGTTAATCCGCTTGATAGCTTTGGGCGATGGATGCTGTGAAGACTTGAGATCTGCAGCACCACGTTCATAAAAAAAAAAAAAAAAAAAAGCACAACACACATGCCACACAAACACGTGTGTTAGCACTGTTAGGCGATTAACTTGGCTAAAAAAAACATCAATCCCTCTCGTCGGACTCTTCATTACTCGCTTTCACACTGTACTGAAAGTGGATCGGAACCTTGTCCGGCTAATGGCGGGGCCTGCCCTTAGCAACAACCCTGTTATCAGCCTCCCCTCACCTGCGATATTTTATTACTTCAAAAAAAAAAAAAAAAAAAAAAAAAACGAAAGAAACGAGAGAGTGAATCGAAAACTTGATCGGGTTTTCACACGGATCTGCATCATTCTGACACTCGCTCTCAAAATGGTTTATGAAACCTCGACAGAAGCAAAAAGACGCAACAAAAGGAATTCAATGTGAAAGCCATCCAGATTCCAGAACACCCTGACATCTCGTTGGCTATGCCTGCGCCCGACCCCTCGCTTGCAGCCTTAGATAGAATGCGCCACCTCTTGTTCTCCATCACCAAGCAGCGAATCTGGACGATTAGTTCCGGAATGGAATGCCAAACAACTGACTGACAGCTCGTGAATTTTGACACGCTTCTTCAGGGCGACGGCCTTACGGGGGTCTATCACTATCACCGTCTGTGCGAGTCAAAATCAAGATCGTGTGTGTGGGCGTGGTGGTCTCATGTTCGACGTATACAACTCCACAAAAAAAAGGGAAAAAGAACGACGGTGCCAGTCTGAGACTGTTTCGTCGGACTTTTCACCGACTCATCAGGAGGTTGAACCCCGACGGTCTGCCCACAATGCATTAGGACTCACCACGTCGTTTTCGAAGCAAAACAGAGACTCGAGAAACGGACTCGATCAGTACCTCCACGTCTCTCCTTCGGTAGAGCAAGTAGCCGTAGCCGAAGCCGCCTCTGGCGCAGCCGCAGCGTGCGTCCCCTTTGGCTCCCAAACGTCGCGCACTCGCGAAGAGCTCTTACACGACGTTCCAGGCAACCATCTTGCAGACCGGCCGGCTCTCTCAACTCTCATGCCGCCTCTGTACTTTCTGTAGACTCTTTATACCTTGGTAATCTCTCTCTCTCTCTCTCTCTCTCTCTCTCTCTCTCTCTCTCTCTCTCTCTCTCTGTGTGTGTGTGTGTGTGTGTGTGTGCGCACACCCCCCCCGCTTCCCCCCTCTATTGTAAGTCAATCCCCTTGAAGAAAGGGCAATAAATGCTGTTTCCCTGGGGATTGTACTTTCTGCAAATGAAAGGGGTATGGCCAGTCAATCCCCTTGGAGAAGGAGCAATTAATGTTGGATCCCTGGGGAATCTACTTTGGGGTGATATTAGAAATAGCGCGTTTAGCGCGTTCCATATGCATTGGACAGAGAGAAATGGGGCCAGGTTCGGGGGCCTGGACGCACTAGCGAAGTATTCTACCACTCCGTTCAGGATTTTGATCACGTGTGGCCTCGAGTGACGCAGTACGGCCGTCGAATACATCGGATCTGGACGATCTCGACGGCCTGGTAGTTTCCGAGCGGGGGCTGTAAAGATGCCCACCTCCCTCCCGTCCAGTGAGATGCGTCCAAAAAAAAAAATCCAACAAAGTTGGACATGATAGCGCGTGGCTTTGGGTGGGAGGGAAGTCTGGATTTTATGGATTTGAAAGGGGGGGGGGTCAATTTCCAGACTTCGTTTTTTTTTTTGGCTCTGAGAAATAGAACTTGAAATGTGAAATTCGAATATTGTGGTGGATCTGACAGGAAAGCTTCGGCGTCTGTAGGATGTGTGTGTTCAGACAAAGCGCCAAGCCAGATGCCAAGCCGTATGGATACCACAGATCAACTTACGGCAACAAAGTCAACGGGAAGATGTCAACATCACCGTGACCAATTGACAAGAGGAAAGAAGGTGGAAGAAGAGAAAGGGAGAAGAGGAAAAAGTAAGAAGGAAGGTAGACCCAAGAAGAGACACCAGTACGCAGTAGTACAGTACCCGTCTGTCGGATGGCCTGCTCGAGGCATAATGAGATACATGGTGATGAATGTATCCCAATACCCGTTACTTGTTCATCCTCCTGACTGTGTTTCGTGGACACATTTTATTGCCACGGTACATCACTGTAAGTCTATGATGAGTGTATCCCAATACCCGTTACTTGTTCATCCTCCTGACAGTGTTTCGTGGACACATTTTATTGCCAGGGTACATCACTATGAAGACTTACGTGAAGGAGATAGTACCAACCCACGAATTCGGGTGCACAGCTGTTCTTCATAGTTTTATGTGCTATTTCAATTCATTCATGCAAATAAAAAATCACTTTGTATTGTCCAAAAAAACATAAAATTGCATCACACATCCTAGAATACTTGCTAGTGGGTCCAGGCCCGGGGGATCTACAAAGAGCCCGACTGAATATGAATATGATCTCAGAGGCTTGCCACACAGGCTTTCAACAGGTGTCAGAAAAAAATTGAAACTCAGCGGTAGACAGTTTACCCCCCCCCACCTCCCCCAAGCCACACAGGCTGTCGAGGGAGGGGCAAGGTTGTGTTTGGTCAATTGCCAAATGGAATCCGCCTTTCTTTTTTTTTTTTGACTCCGCCTTTCCACAGGGCACGGAACATGAAAACAGCATCCTGGTGGGAGTTGGTGTTTTTGTAAAGAGGAGTGTGGGGAGGTTCTATCCGCTTTAAATCGCGAGGAGGTGGGTGGGTTTGCGGGGTCTCTGTCAGCAGTTTGGGGTCTGTGGGCACAGACCCCTGCCACGCGGGTGGTAGGGAGGATTGGCAGGGGTTGGTAATAACTCGGGATGAATGGTGGACATGATCACGCAGCGCTGAGTCGCTGACCGCTGGTTTGTTTTTTTCTTTGTTTTTCTGTGTGGTTTTGATTCGTTTTTCGTTGGTAGTTCCTTTTGCACATGATTTCTTAATGGTCGGTGGAATTTAGGTCACTAGATTAGGGTTGACATGACTATTGTGAGTAGAGTTTTGGTGATGAACTTCAGATTTTGATGATAAATTTGGTTGATTTTTCAGTGGTAGGGGCTGTGGAATTGGCTGTGGAGTTGGCTGCAGGGTGAAATCTAGTGGTACCCTGGATGTGCTTGGCCGGTGATGCTTTGCCCGCCGAGGGCCCCACCTACTATGGACAAATAGCATGATCTGGACAGACGTTATGCAGATAGTAGCACAGGGAAGCATTTAAGACTATCAGCACATGGGTTGGTTACGATCGAGCTTTGAACGGCTAAGGAGCACGGGACATCGGTTGAGGGACCAATGCATGCGCTCCGGCAGTACTTAATTGAGAAGGGATCAAGGATCGGTCTCTTGGAAGTTTTTCTGCTCCTCCTGATGATCTAGGCTGGTGGGCCTAGTCTTGACATGTCCACTTGTACGCCTGCAAACAGTCCGTTACGAGTACCGCGGCTGTCCTTATGAGTACCGCGGCTGTCCTTCCTACTTTCACGACCATAGCATTGTTGCTCTTGCTTTTTTTGGTTTCGTCGTTGCTTCTTTTCCCCCACTGCCGTGATGACGACCGGGGGGCAATAATGCCCTCAAGGATGGTGCACTCTCACACCACCTCCAGATTCGGTGTCCACCTGCTTTCATGACCACAGCTCGTTTTTTTTTTGTTTTTTTTTTTTTCCATGTGAGGCCTAGACATCTTGGCTGTGGCCTGGACATCTCAACCATGGCCCAGCCACGGGCGTGGCCTAGACATCTTCGGCCATGGCCCAGCCACAGGCGTGGCCTACACATCTCGGGCGTGGCCTAGACATCTTGGCCGTGGCCCAGCCACGGGCATGGCCTAGACATCTCGGCCGCGGCCCAGCCATGGGCATGGCCTAGACATCTCGGCAGCGGCCCAGCCACGTGCGTGGCCTAGACATCTCGGCCGCGACCCATCCACGGGCGTGGCCTAGACATCTCGGCCACGGCCCATCCATGGGCGTGGCCTGGACATCGCCACCATGGCCCGGCCACAAAATGAAAAACAAAAAAAAAAGAA
>BFEA01000521.1:591765-603605 GCA_003427395.1 Chara braunii | reverse complement strand
TCGCTGAGGACCTCGGAAGCGGGCGCGGCGAGTGACAGGCGCCGTAGCCCTTGGCTTCAGCGAGCAGTAGGCGCCCCTCCCCGGGTTTCCTCACAGCGGTACTCGGTCACGACAGATCACAGCCCGAAGCAGGACCACCTCCCGACAGGAGATCCGGGACCACCGATGCTTCCGCCATCGGGGTACCCTGAAGCGCCCCCCCTCCCAACACACAGGACATTGCCACTTCCAATGCTCTTCATGACAAGACTGGAGGGGCACCCACCAAAGACAAGACTTTTCATGAGAAGGCGGGAGGGGGCGGACTCTCCCACGGGGCCTGAGCTCCTGCTCACCGTTGACCACAGTCCACAGTAGGACCGGTATATGGTCACCACAGATCACACCCTAAAGCAGCACCGCCTCCCAGTAGCAGATCTGGGAACGCTGATGCTTCTGCCATCGGGTTGCCGAATGCCCTGAAGCCCTCCCTACCAACATACAGGACATCGTCACCGGCAATGGTCTTCGTGAACGATATACTCTTTCTAGACGAGTCTGAGCACAGAGCGCAAGAAGACCAACTGCCTGTAGCAGAACTGGCACCGCCACACCAACCTTTGTCGGACAGCCCCCGGACGCTCCCCAACACAGGCATCACCGTTCAAAAAATGAAGCAAGCGCAGGATTCTCCAACAGACAGAGTCGAGCCCCCCCTCCGACTACAGTTGCCGCCCCCTGCTGAAAATAAACTGGACGAGTCATCCGGACTGGAGAAGGTCAAGGATAAAGTGAATGGCCTCGTTAAGGCGATGGCCAAGTACAGTCGAATAGAGAACGCAACAACGAAGATTAAGGCTATCATGCATGGACTCAAAGGTCGACACCCCGAACATCGCTCAGATCCGCTCGACGATGCTCGGATCTCGATCGTTGTGGGCCTGCCAGCTAGAACGCACCCAACGCCCCGAGATCTTCCACAACTGCAAGCACAATCTTCTCCTCTCACCCCACCCGCCGATCCGACAAAGCAACAACAAACTTTAAGTCAAAGAGATTATCTCAGACATTACGAGAGAAAAGAAATATCTTCAACTCCCAATACCGGAGAGGCGAGCACCAAAAAGTTCCAACCTTATTGAATGGGAAAGCCCACACCTACAGTGTGACTCTGAGGAAATCTTCGGGGGCGAAAAACAACTGGCACTGGAAAAGGGTAACATGAACCTCCAAATCCACCCCCCTCCACTGCTCATCCATGAAGCAGAGGTGCACATGGGGGAAGTGCAACCTGAGAACGTACACCAACACCACGGAGGAGGGGACTGAAATCCCACTCACCCCGGGAGAAGAAACGGAGACGGAGGCCCTTCCACCCCTCCCCGCAGACACCAACACAGACCACGCGAACCCCATACAAGAAATGGAAATCGAGCAAACAGGGAATGGATGTGGAACGACTGCCCCCCGCCCCGGACGACACAAGCCCTAAAACCCAACAACAGGCCACTTTTGGCCAACCACCATCGGTTCCTATTGAAATAGGGACCCACGGTCCTATTCTCCACTGGGCGGCGCAACTTCAACAGAGTCTGCGGATATTCCCGCAAGGCTGTGTGATTGCTGAGACAACATCGATTGCCCAACAACTTTACCTCCCTGACTTCACAATGTGGCAGGCTCAGGTTAGGAACAGTTGTGCCTGGATACACTCCCATCAGCCACAACAGATCAAAACACGGCATGGAACCCAAGACCAAATTGAAAACCTCTCACACCTCTGTTCGGGGGCAATGCACCAACCCCGCCCCCGATGAAACTTTTTGAGGAACCTCGGCCTGGGCCTTTGTCTCCCCCACAGGGACTGCTGCAGGGACCTCCCAATGACAGACAACGGCACACATTGCCCCAAGGCATGAAATTGGACCCGTGACCTCGTCCCCCACAGGACTGCCTGAAACAAAACAATGGTCCCAAAAAAAAAAATCATTCAAAAAAGGCTCAAATCAATCGTGGACTGGGCGCTGCATGAATACCTGAAGAGCACGGATGTGCAAGTTGCCGAATCCCTGCTGCCCCACTACTGGGAGGTGATAGCGGATATGATTGCCACGTGCCCCCCGATGTTGGAAACGGTCGACGCATTCTAGTTTTGTGCTGATATAGATTGGCCATACATAATTATCCTTGCGAGAGGCGTTGTATACGAAGTCATCAGAAGCAACCTCTTCAAGATACCACTGGCCGACCAGTCAACTAGAGAGCAGATCTCTGCCCACCGAACACTGCACAAAGTCCGCACCGTCTTCAACTTGGATTATAAGGCCAATCACCTTCATCCTCCCCCGAAGCACCTCCTGACTTCACAAAACGAGGAGCAAGACATGGGGGAGCCACGCATCCAACAACTAACCCGAAACAGATTCCAACCAATTGACCTCCTCTCCTCTTCGAAGGAAGAGGACAGTGACAGCGAAGACCAAAGGAATAAAGTGCTGACCGATCTGGAGACCCAGGACAAACAGCGGGAGTCACTCCCCAAAATGTCGACAAGAGGGAGGATGAAGGACTGGGTGGGGAGGCAGGAACAATGAAACTTATCAAACCTCAAGGAAAACGTGTTGCTGCTACTGTCAATGACAAACAGCTTCAGTGGACAAGCGGCCATCGGCCTTCTCAAAGTAGATCCCCAATATCACAAACTGCCAACCGGGGTGGTTGTGATGGGATGGAAAGGCAACCACACCTTGCACATATTGCAGCCCATCTGCACACAATCTGGGAAATGTTAGAGGAGGAGATACTCTCATGCTTATCAATTCCCCAAGGTCTCCCCTTCCCGCCTCAGATTCACACAGTGATGTTCAAGTTGTCCCTCGTCAAAGAACAGGCAAACAAATACAGGGTCGTTCAGACAACGATGAAGTGGTTTACCGAAGAAGAACTCTGGCAACTTTCGGTTATAAGACTCCGGACCAGTCAGGTATGGCTGTCTTATCATATGAGACACATCCTGGGGCTGATCCTTTCCCAAGGACTGCTCACACAGCCCCGTGCCACAATACCGCCGTACGAATAAACCGGGAAGTGGCGATCCTCAGACCCACCTCAGTCACACCTCGCATCCCATGGAACCTGTCCAAAACAGGTTCTCCCCCCCTCCCATCCCTCCGGACCCTGCTTCCCCTTCCTCCCCCTCCCCTCCACACCTACCACCTCGTGCTCCCCACCCGATTCCGCAGCCCACACCCCCCATACCTCCACCCCCCAAGAGGAAGGTGCCACAGTGGGAAAAAACACTCAAAAAAACCCGCCTGGATGTGTGATCGATCAACGTAAATGGGCTGGCAGCCTCAACACAACCAAAAATACAAGCAATATGGGACATGCTTCGGTCAAACGACCCCACTTACTGGCCTGATGCTGTGTGCATGCAAGAAACACACTTGTTGGACAATCAGACACACATGGATAAGGCGCAACAAATCTGGTCATACCAAGCTTACCACGCCCATTCTAAGCACTACCACTCAGCGGGAGTGGCAATTTGGCTCCCACCCACATCGAGACTCAAACCTTTCGAGGTTTTGAGGGACGAGTTCAAGGTAGATGGTTGCTTATCAAAGCTCGGTAGGAAGATGAAGAGATATGCCTGGCGACTGTATATGCTTCCAACACGCCGTCAGAAAAAGTTGACTTCTTTCTACAGCTCCTTCGTGTACTCCCTGCAGATACTCCTATCATCCTGGCGGGCGATTTCAACCTGACACCGGACCCCGCGGTCGACAGAAGAAGCCAATCTCAGCAGGAAGGGTCGGGCCGGTCGTTGCCACACCATGGACTTTGCACCCTGATTTTCAACCAGCTCATAACAGAGCTTCAGTTGGTGGACTCATGCAGAACCATACACCCCATCAAGCAAGCATTCACATGTATTAGAGCCAAAGGGGGTGAGGGTCTCTCAAATTCGAGAATTGATCTCATACTCCTTTCCAAAGACTTGGAGGGCCCATTGATAGAGGAGGACATACTTCTCTTTAGCCCCTCACGGTCTTTCGATCATAAGATGACAGCCATTGCCCTTGTCTCACGTCCTCCATTCGACAGGGGGTCCAATTTCTTCAAACTCAACACATCGCTGATATTCCAACAGTGTGTGAAAGAATACTGGGAATATTGGCAGTAAAAAAAATAGGAAGCAAGATCGGTGGTAGAATGGTTTAACCAGGGAGTGGCCCAACTAAGAGAAACAGTTAAAAATTTTTCAATAAAAAGGGCGAGAAAGCGGAAAGCGGTCGTAGAAGAACTCCTCAGTACTTTGGAAAAATGGAACGACAAGCTTTCCACCACTCCTCTGGATAATATTGTATATTGTGCCTTACAACAGGCAAGGGACCGCCTACAAAAACATCTTGAAGCCCAAGATGAGGCCTGGAGGATCCAAGGTAAAATCAAGCGTGTTAACACAAACGGGACTATGGCAAAAACTTTTTTCCATAAAGCAAAGGTGCGAGCGAAACAAGCCCCCGTGGTTTCGCTCAAACACCCGCTGCACGACGATAGCCCGGAAGCCACTAATCCGTACCTGGTGACAGAGTACGCTGCAAAATATTACCAAGACCTCTTCACTTCCAAAACATTTCAGAGGCCAGCGGACAGTGTCACGAATGCGAGGCAACAACTCGTGCACAACCTCGAATCGGTCCTCTCGTCGGAACACCGGGCTTCACTTGAACAACCGTTGAGCCAAGCCGAGATCTACACCGCCCTCCGCCAAATGGACGATGACAAAACACCGGGTTTGGACTCGTTCCCTAAATAATTTTGGCTAACCTTTTGGGACACATTCCAAACAGATCTTTTATATTACATAAACGTTGTCCAGACTGATGGCACGTTCGGAGGCCTCCTGAACCAAGAGGTTACCACCCTCCTCTACAAGAAGGGCGCAAAGAATGAGGTCAGAAATTACAGATCCATAACTTTTTGCCGGTCCCCTACAAAATGGTGCCAAAGGCACTGACTAACCGCATGACACACCTCCTATACAAGATAATATCCTTCTGGTGAATGAGACGATCAAATACGCAAGGCAGAGAAAGAAGAATGCGGCGGTCCTCTTTATTGATTTTGAAAAAGCTTATGACCATGTGGATTGGGTCTTCCTTGACCTATGCATGCAAAAAATGAACTTTGGCCCAAATTTAAAGAGATGGGTGGATACCCTTCACAGAACGGCGACAACGAACACCATGGTGAATAACCATCTATCCAATCCGTTCCCGCTCTAGCGATCAGTCATACAAGGCGATCCCATTGCCCCTCTATTGTTCGTCATCGTGATGGAAGCCCTGCCCACGGCTATCAGAGCTAACTCGAAAATAGAGAGGATTGATGTGCCTGAAATCCCACACAGTCGCATCCCCATCACATCGCTCTTCGTTGATGATTTGACATTGCTGATCAAGGCCAGTTGTTCCTCTCTGCGCGCGTTAGTTACCACCATACAAATGTTCTCAATAGCGTCTGACATGGTTGTGAACTGGGGATCCAAAACTGAGGGGTGGTGGCTCCACCCCCAAGGCCTCGGCCCCCCTCCGGATCCGGCTATAACATGGAAACCAAAGCAGGAGGCCATACGGATACTGCGAGTGCAGCTTACAGCACTGGGGCCCCCGCCTGATCATGGAGCCTCCTTGGTGGAGGCGGCCCTCAGGAGAATGGCTAGGTGGAGGGGCCTGCACACCTCTATAGTGGGTAGGGCCTTGGCCCTCAACACTGCAATCTTCTCTGCTATATGGTACAAAGCGGCATGCTGGTCAATCCCACCCAAACAGCTTCAGAGGCTGAGGAAGGCAGCAGCAGCATATATATGGAAAAATGATCACGAGGATCTCACATTCCTGTCCAGAATAGCGTGGGACAGCATAGCCCAACCCCGATCGAAAGGGGGTCTAGCAAGGTGGCGGAAGTGACCGCTCTCACAGCCCAGCTGGAAGCATATGACATTACCTCCCTGGGGACCTCATGCTCCGTGCTGCAAAGAAACCAAGAACGGAACACAGTCCACAACTGGGCGAACTTGGTCAGAGTACGGGTGATAGAAGGGGCAGACCATTCTCGCTTCGTGTTTCAGGCCTGCTCTCCTATCTCAGCCCTTCCTTTTGACCCGGCGGAATGGCAATGGCCCCAGAACGGAGCTGCCGCCCCGGTTAAACCATGGGATTACACGGTCAAACAGGGATACAGAATCATACATAAGACGCAGTCCACAGGAAAGGCGGTGCAAAAAAGGTGGGAGAAATACTCAATCCTGCCGCCAAGGGATCAGGCAGATTTCAAATGGGCCCAATATTCGCACATAATGTCGACATCCCACCGGGCCCTCCAATAGCAGATATTATATTGTTGTCTACCCACCCCAGATTGGCTCGTCTTGAGGACTGATCTGGAACAGAAAGGCCTCCTTTCACCCATCTGCGGCTACTGCGGCTGGTTTTCCCAACCCTCCCGAGCCATGTTGGAGCATTGCTTACTGGGTTGCCCTATGGTGACCAAGATTTGGAGATGGTGGGATGGGGCCTGGACTGTCCTTACCGGCTCTCAATTCCCATGGGACCCGAAATTCCTGCTCCTGGGGAACTCGTCGACCCCCCTGATAGACTGGTCCCCTACGAGAGGAATCTGTTTCATACAACAAGAATTGAACTCTTAATGCTCGCCTGGAGGGTACACTGCTCATTTGAGAGAAAGAAGCACACCTTCACCGCCCCTCACGCAAAAGAGCACCTGTCACAGTATCTCGTCGGAAGGGTGAGAGCAGCGTGGGATCACACCAAAAAACAAATTCAAAAAATAAAGGACGACCCCCCCCTCACAGCAACACAAAAACAGAACAAGGAGCAGGAACTGACAACCGGCTTCACAGAAGACTGACTTGGCTGAAAGAGAGCTATGGCGGATCTTCAAGGCTCCCAACTCCAACGGAAAAACTGGAGGATTGATGAACACGAATGGCCCCTCAAGCCTTATTCTCACTTCGTAATCCCATTCGCTGCAAATCACCCCTCTTTTGTCCTCCTCCCGGGATGAATCACCATACCCACCTCTCCCTCTCCCCCCCCCACTGCCCGCCCACCCTCCTCTCCTCCTTCCCCCCACCGCAACCCTGCCCCCGTACCGAAACGTGGGAAAAGTTACGACTGTTGGCGAATCAGAGGAAGACACCTGAAGATGGACAGCAATCGAAGGAGTTCGAGGACACAAGGAAGATCGGGTCGGTTCGACTGTCAGGGGTGACAGCAGGCTGCAACCTCGGGAGGACAAAGTTCGAAATGGAGCCCTGGACGGGAGATGTGATCGCTACATGAAGGGCGGCTTATGTTCTCATTTTTCGAAGATATCACCCAACTACCATCCTACATCACAGTCGCTTACTACCTCACTACACCGAGGGACTTCAGGCTATTCAGGCCACAATCCTCTAAACCATGGCTCCACAGAGGGTTTAGGGTTTAAAAAGGGTTTAAATAAGGTTTAAATAAGAACTTAAAACAAGAATCTAAAAGGGATGACAACCACGGATCCACAGAGGGTTTAGGGTTTAAATACGGTATAAACAATGCTTTTAAGAATCAGGTTTATAATGGTTGATAATTACATGGTAACAATAAATAAATAGGGGGGCTGCAGATTAGGGCAGGTCGACAAAGTTGCTCCAAGAGGGGATGGGTAACACTAGCAGCTCCAAGGAAATAGGGAGTCTCGGGTTTTATAAGACAATTTTCGACCACAGCCCTGGAAACAACAGTGAACTCTGTTACAAAGATGTCTAAATGGGACGCTGGACCCGGTTTCCAGCAGGTGCCGCTCCCCACCAATAGATGGAGCACCCCGACAGCCAAGCCCTCAATCCTGGCGGTTCTCTCACCAATGCTGGGACGGAAGGCTTACGCAGGGGCTATTCAAAATCGAAAAAAAAAAGAAAAGAAAAAAAAATGGTAAGTCTCCCGAGCGCGACTGTTATCGAAAGATGTAACAATGAAGCACTGGCAGAAGTGACCCGACGTTTCGGCCGGCCGCCACCGGACACATCAGGGGTCTTCAGTTCACGGAAGGAACCAATGATTCTTTAGGCACGACTGTATACTATGCGTATCAACACGCGAGGACCAGAAAGTTCCATCCAACAAAGGCAGCCCTACTGACCAAAAAAGTCGGGTCTCGAACAGTCGACCTTAGCACTCTACCTACCATTTTTCGATCCACAGGTCAAACGGCAGGTACCAAACCTCAAACCCCTACGTACCGTCATCCGAAACAGCAGTCACGCAATCGACAAATGGCCACAGTCTACTACCGGAGATTGATCCTGCAACCTGCGGCTGCCGGCATCTACAACTTCAACAGAAACTTACCAAAGGGAATCGGAAAAAAAAAAAAAAAAAAAAAAAAAAAAAGGGAATCAAACCCGCATCCCACATCACGGCTACACAAAGTTAATACCTCAGGGAATCGATCCCATAGTGCGGGACTGTACTGGAAACAACAGGTCAACAGCCAGGCGAGCGCTAACCAAGGTCCCGCAGTAGTTAACAAGTCGATCGCATGGTCTGCCTTCTGGAGCAAAGGATGTACCAACAGCCATGCAAGCACTAGCCAAGGTCTCAGGTGACCCTGGGCCTGGGATGAAACTGAGACGTCCGCTGGTCTTAGAGTTGTTGTCAACAGAAATCCCAGCAGCTGTCTGTTGGGCTTTCCTTTGGTCGATCGGACTCGATCCTGCAAGGAATGGAACTGGAGATGGTGGGGACCATCAGCCCCCATCCCTCTGTTTGGAGTGGTCCCCCCCGCCGGGAAAATTCATGCACCTTGACACAGATGCGGCAACCCACTATACCCCAGCATTAGGGCTGCAAAAATGGCCACCATCAGCCCCCATACCTCCGTCATCAACCGAGCCCACTCTGGACTTTTCCCGAGTGGTGCCAGTCAAAATACAGGGAATATTCAATAATGGCTGCAGAAACCCAAGAAACTTGTTATATGCCATACTGTGATGACCCACCTGAGCTTCAGCTAGCATGTTATTTCCATGATTTTTGTCATATTAAACCACCAGTACCCCAGGGGATCTTAGGCCTCCTCTGGGGAGGCTCTGACGCAAATTGCATATGGACCCGCGCAGCGCACCGATTCAGCCACCGCGTTAACGGCCTAAGAACGTGGACGTACTGGTGGTTTAAGTTCTCAATCATGATTACGAGGGCTTAGCCCAAGCGAGTCTTTGCTAACATGCGACGTTGTACTCATGTGCAGCACCCTCACATGGTGCCTTTTAATTTATGGACAGGGCCTGGACCGGCAATGCCTATACGATTGTGGTTGGCGTGCCTCCATGTTCCTAGCATGTGCGACAGGTGTGAGGTCCCACACCCAAGGAGGACTGGATTTATCTCTGGAATCTGGACGTGTTTGTGGAGAGGTGCAGAAAACAACCATAGAACTGTTTCTCTGCATAAAACACGTCCAGATTCAGGAGCTTGATCCAATCCTCTTTGCTTGTCGGACCAGTGGCCCCAGATGCCAACTTCAATGTGTTTCGCTGTGAGCAGCTCTTCAAGTTGTCTGGGAAAAAAAAAAAAGAAAAAAAAAAAACAAGATATGAAAAAAAAAAAAAAAAAAAAAAGAAAAAAAAAAAAAAAAAAAAAAAAAAAAAAAAAAAAAAAAAAATATAAAAAAAAAAAAAAAAAAAGAGAGGAAAAAAAGAAAAGAAAAAAAGAGAGAGAGAGAGAGAGAGAGAGAGAGAGAGAGAGAGAGAGAGAGAGAGAGAGAGAGAGAGAGAGAGAGAGAGAGCAAATATGGTCTTTTTTTTTAACCCCACAGGAGGGTGCTGTTGTGTTTGGTATGAGCATCCCACAACAGTACCCTCCCCGTCAGGGACTCCAGCCATTGGTGGGGAGCAGCACCCTTCTGAAAACCGCATCCAGTGTCCCCCATGAGTACACACGCAACACAAAGGGATCACATGGGGGGGGCCCATTACCCGGCTTTTTTTTTGGTTTTGTTTTTAATCTCATCCTGTACTAAGAAGATAGGCTAGGTGTATTCAGTCAAAGCATACATCCATATGCCACTTGAGCAAAGGTACCACATACAACAGGGTTCATCAAAGCAAACATACAACAGGGAGGTAACAACCCCTCTTCCTGTGAGAAGAGGGGTTGGAGATGGAAGGAAGCGTAAGGAGCTGAAGACAGAGAGGAAGAAAGAAGTCGAAGAGAAGGAGAAAGAGGAAGGCGCTAGTACGCAATAGTGTCGCGGGTCGTTTAAGTCAATTTTCGACCACAGCCCTGGAAACAACAGTGAACTCTGTGTTACAAACAAACAAACAAAAAAAAAAAAAAAAAAAAAAANTTTTTTTTATACACATACTCACGAACCTCCCATCTATCCTACCACTCCTCTCGATATATCTCCTGGCGCACCCCCACTCCATTTCTATCTTACCTCATGCGAGGAACATCACTCTCTACTGGAGCAACCTGACCAGACAGTGGACGCGGGCACTGACGCTGAATCAGCTCCCCCATTCAGGCCCAGTTGAGGCACTAGCGTACAAGCCTCGTTATACGGGAACCTCGGGAGCTAAGCGCATAGCTCTCAACTAGTCCCGTGAGCAGTGAGGGCACTCGTAGGCCGCGTCTGATGGTCGGCTAACCAAGGTCTAACCCATGAGCCCCTTACCTGTAAGTACCAACCCAGCACGGCGCGGCTCAATATATAGCTACTGTTGGTTGTTGAACATGCTGGTTGTTATGTGAGCTAGTGTGATCTTGTAGTCTGTATGGATGTATGTGGTTGCTTTCTGTGAGCTAGTGTGATATCATAGTCTGTATGGATGTATGTGGTTGCTTGTTGTGAGCTACTGTGATATCATAGTCTGTATGGATGTATGTGGTTGCTTTCTGCTACTAATGAGCCTTGCTTATGTCTGTTTGCTAGGGAGAATCGACTTAGTGGTAATGGTGGAGACCTCGAGACCTCGACCCTCGTCAACTACCCCCGACCACCTCTGATAGCCCACCACCCCAGAATGGGTCTACTGACATCGAGAGTAGGACACCTCTTAATTCGACATTGTTTCCCTACAGGGCACCCCTGCCCACCACGGTATCACCATGCACCCAAACAACTCCTTACCACTCTCCGACACGAGAGAGTAGCATCCATCCCTTGTCAACTCTCCCATAGGAAAGGCACACGTCCCCACCCAAATCCGTCCAGAAGATCATCCCTAGCTGATATGACGAACAGTATATATGATGAATGAGCATAGTATGGAGTTGAACTCGGGACCTCCAAGTTACAATATCAGAGCTCTACCCACTGAGCTATTGAGGTCATTAGTCTGTAAGGGTGCTATGCCAGGCTCGGGGCAAGTACGTGGGGTGCAACCTACACCAACCAGTTGTGCTCGGGGGAAATTGTAGGCTGACAAAGTCGAACCCGCAACCTCCCCGTTGCAACACTGGAGCTCTGCCACTGAGCTACCACGTACTTGTTTACCAACTGACCGTCTTGAAGGCAAGACGCCAAGCATGCCACACTGCAGCCACAGGCACTATCGTGGGGGCAATGGGAATTGAACCCACGACCTCCTGAGTGCCGCTCGAACGCCTTACCAACTGAGCTTTTTTTCCTCTTTTTTATTTTATTTTTTTTAACACCCCCTTCAGTGCTAGCGGTACTGATAAGAGCAGCCACCGCTAGCACCTGGAAAACGGGTCCAGCGTCCCTTATGCAGAAATAATACAGAAACATTCGAAAGCATCCGGAAAAAAACGAGGCCAGCATTGATT
>BFEA01000521.1:556014-575309 GCA_003427395.1 Chara braunii | reverse complement strand
AGAGAGAGAGAGAGAGAGAGAGAGAGAGAGAGAGAGAGAGAGAGAGAGACGGATGGATGGATGGATGAACGGACGAACAGACGGACGGACGGACGGACAGACAGACAGAGACTTCCCAACCATCACTTATTCCATGCTTTCATGAATGACAAATAGAATCAACATTCTCAAAAAAGTGAAAGGAGACTTCATCAGCCTTTTCAACATGCAAAAGGAGAGTTAGCCAGGAGCCGATAACATACCGAGAGTGGAAACTCAGTTGCGAGAACACTTGCTTGCTTGGAAGATACAATTTGATCATTTGCGCCAGCCACAATCATCACTGGAAGTGATGAAATCGACCTCAACATTGCTGCTGTGCTTGCCTTATCTCCATACGCCGGCAACCTCCCCACCTCACCAAGGGCACTATCCCATCCCTCAACCCGTAATGGAACCTGAAGCGTGTGCAATCATCAACAACGTCGTCGTCATTACTACAGCACGTAATACGTGGAAGGAATCAACAACCTGTCACATCCACTGTCTCTCTGTTAAGTTAACTGTGAAGTCAAAATGGAGAGATGGTTACCTTGCCAAGGGACGTTACGTTGCACACATCTGATAGTTATATGCATGCATGAATGGCAATGGTTCAAACCTCAAGACAAAAGCATGGTCCCCGAAGGAGGGCGTACTCACACTACCGTCTTCACCCAAATAAAACGCCCGGTCATTATAGCTGTATTTGGGGAAACTTCCAGTCTATATACAGTGCTAACGACTGGCCGTTCTATTCTGGTGACGACGGTAGCTCTATCTTAAATGTATCTGACCGCATTTGCGGCCATACCTGGATGTGTCTGACAGTAATTACATCCAGAAACAAGTAAAGAAGTCCTAGTGTGAGTATGCCCTGAGAGTCTGAGACACACACACACACACACACACACACACACACACACACACACACACACACACACACACACACACACACACACACAGCAAAACAACAACAAGAGTGGATGCTTGCGCCTGCGGATAGTCTACCTTTTCTTGTCTTTGTTTAAACCACCAGTACTTCCTGTACTTCCTAAACGCGCGGCTTGCATGCAGCCAGCCATTGCTACAGTGCCACGACGTTTCCACTTGAATGAACTTAGTCCAGCGCCCCGGGCCCGTTCATCCCAGCACATCGCGACTCGCACTTATGGAAGCGCTGGTGGTTCAAGAGCTCAGTCTACATTATCTGCAAACGCACGAAAAGATGGCTGACCACATTCTCAAGTAAAAATTTTAAATTTCCCTATTCATTTACAGACCTTGCTAGAGAGAGGCTCTCGCAAAATGCCACTCGTTTCTTTTTTTCGAATTTTTCCCCCCGACGCACTAACTACATAACCGGCCAGTCGGTCGGGGCAGCCTCTTGCAGCCTGGGCAGCCTGGCCAGTAAGGTAGTTATGTAGCGAGATAGTAGCCCTGCAGGGAAAGTCCCAGGCAAGGGACCAAAGAAAAACAAACAAAATTCGGAGAAACTTCCGAGAAAGACATATGTTGTGTAGAATTGCAAAACCAAACAACCTTTTTTTTTTTTTTTTTTGTCTACATTCTACTCTCGATTTCACCTTTCACAGTTTCACTACCTATCTACCACTGCTCCTAAGCGTATACAGGGGACCCCTGCAAGCATAGCTAGTAGCTACCTATCACAATCAAGCGGATACGTATTGCCCCCCACCCTAATTGGCGGTGGTCAGGGAGTACGGTGCCCCCCCCCCCGTGGCTAACACAAGGACCGAGCATTTTGTCAGTTGTTGCCCCTCCCATCTACTTCCCCTGCCCCCATCTAAGTAACAGCAGTGTCTATGGCCAGCACTCATACACCAGACACAAATCTCTTCTCCCGACCGCGCCCCCCCCCTATACAAAGACACACCCACACACGCGCGTGCGAGGCGGCAGACAACTTTCGGGTGGGGTTTACTCCCAAAGGAAACAGTAAATTAAAAGTTGAAAAAAAGAAAAAAAGAAAAAGAAAAAGAAATTATGCCATACCCCTTCAAAGTTTATACCACCCAGACCCCTCTGGCAATACAGTACCAAATCCAGAGATAAGGGGCCTTGCACCACTACCCAACATTCTACATGCATTTGGACCTTATCCAAGCCAGGTGCATTTTGACAAGTGCAACATTTTTGAATGTATCGGGACGATCAAGAGGTCCAGATACATGTAGAGTGTTGAGTAGCGGAGCAGGGTCCAAGGTAAGATTTGCGCAGATCTAGGCAGGCACAGGAATGCACCACCATGAATTTTAAAGACGAAAAAACAAAAATAAAAAACTACCTCATTTTGTTTCTGCGCAGGTGACCCAGGAGCTCGGTCCGCGGCTTTCTGGGCCTAAGTGCCTGGCTGGGCACCCAGGTCCCAGTTGCCAGCCAGGCGACTTATGTAGACCACGCTGCTAATGCTTTGGGAGGTCCTTCACCGTCACACACACCCATAGCCCAGATTTTGTCCTGACAAAAGCAACAAGATGGGAAGCGAGAAAAAGTGGCGAAAAGAATAAAGACAAGAGCAATCCGAGCAGAGCGGGGGCAACTTCCACACCTTGTAATGCTTCAGAACCTCAGGGGTCAGCTTTCGAGCATCATACCAAGCCCGTCGGTTCGCCACTTCTCCAATCTCGGATCGGAGAAGGGGACGGAGCATTCGTCTCCCCAGAGACGTCTGCAAAAGGACGCGGGCAAAGGTTGGCATAACTCCTTGTACTAGACTTGTGTCCAGCAACACCAGCCCTTTAACCTCCACCTGCACAAATACGACACGCGAACGCCCGAGTCAACCAACCCCAGTGTTCCGTTAGCTTACGTCAACCTGTGACATGTGTCTCATCAAGCCGGGTTGGTTCTAAACATGGCATTCTAAGACGCTAACTCCACCCCCGCATCCGGGGGGTGGGGGCGTGAATTTATCCACAATTCAAGCGCATTGCGATCTCTTTCTCGCAGTTTGTTGGATTCAGTTCTGTCAACAAAGTCAAGGTCAACGCTCTCATAAATAGATCACCAAATTTGAAATTACCATCGAAGTTGCACACGACTGTATTCCGACACCACCCAGAATGGACCGGGGCTAGGATCGAGATACCATCTTTTGACGTCTGGATCTGGCGTGGGACCTGCGGGGTGTCCCAAAGAAAATTGTTCTTACGAACTTGATCACGTTTGTTTTTTTTTTCTTTTAATCAAGTTTTAAGACTTTTTTAAAGTTTTTTTCTAATAAGATTCCTCCAAAATGCGTTCTTAACCTAGGCCGTTTTCCCGTGCGCGCGGGCACCCAAGCTGTGCCCGGAAACGCGCCCGGGTGACCGCCCGGGCATGACCCCCGGGCAGGGTCCCGGGGAGCCCCAGCGCCAAAAAAAAAAAAAAAAAAAAGATATTAAAAAAAAGTTTAACCTAATAAATCTGGAAAAAAATAATTATGTTGTGTAGAATTGCAATACAAACAACTTTTGGCTGAGGGTCACATCAGAATTCCTCATGGAACTGAAGATAAAAAAAGACAATAACGGAATCACACCAAGGCACCCCCCTTTAAACCCCTTTAGCCCCTTGAAAACTAATATATACCCCCCTTGCCCCCCCCTTTAAAGCCAACACTCGAAAAAAGAAAGAGCCGGGATTTGGGCTCCGCTCTGAGAGCACAGAAAACCCCCACCGCCAAACTTTTTTATTTTTATTTTTCTATTTTTATCCCATGCCCGGGCATCCCGGGCGTCAGACCCCCCCGGGCATCATGCCCGGGTGACCGGCCGGTCATGAAAATCTTCCTGGTTCTTAATTCCTTCAAGTTCTTATTGCAATGCTACATGTTTTCTGAACTTTTTCCTTTGCAGAGCTTTCTGGCTTCTTTTGAACAATGGATTTTTTTCATGGTTATCAACCGGACGTCCGGATCGGGATCCAGACGGTCCGGTCTGGATGTCCGGATCCTGTGTCCGGTTTGAGGGGTCCGGTTGGGCCCCATTTCGAGAAAATTGATTTTTTGTTTTGGGGTCCCCACGCAATTTTCCAATGCCTGGTGGACACCCGAAAATTGTTGCCGCAGTTTTTGGTGCAACCTTGGGCCAACCGGAGACCGGCCCTGAAGGGCCTGTACTTGCAATCTTGGGTGAGCTTCAGTGGGCCAAGGAGAATCGGTTGTGTGTGTGTGTGTGTGTGTGTGTGTGTGTGTGTGTGTGTGTGTGTGTGTGTGTGTGTGTGTGTTGTCAAATTTGCTATACACTAGAAAAAAAGCATGACTGTGCCAGACTGTTTCGTCGGACTTTCACCGACTTATCAGGAGGTTGAACCCCGACAGTCTGTGCAGGATTCATTTGACTGATGGATAAGGACTCACAACATCGCCCAGAGTTAGCGACACCCCTGAGAAAAGTGGTCTGTGTGTGTGTGTGTGTGTGTGTGTGTGTGTGTGTGTGTGCACGACACTGTGTGTGTATGTGAGTGTGTTCAAAATAAGTCGGATAATACAGCTACAGCAGCGTGTCTGTTCTTTTTTTTTTTTTTTTTTTTTAATCTGGACATCCGGACCTGGTCATTCATAACCGACCCGTCCGGTTCCGTATGTCCGGTTGTCCGGATCGATGTCCGGATTACCGGACGTCCGGATTAATCCAGACATGGGTCCGGGCCCGGTGTCCGGTGTCTGGATGTCCGGGTCCGGGGCAACCATGATTTGTTTTCTGTCCGTTGTTGTTAAAAGAATCCAGAAAATTCTTTGGGACGTCAAGCCATGTGGTCTGCATGTGTGTCCGTGTCATATTGTTCATGTATGTGTGTCTTTCTTTGTGTTACATTGTATATGTGTGCGTATCTTTGTGTTGCATTGTGTATGTGTCATCATATTCGCTATACGCAACTCCACAAAGAAAAGCACGACTGCGCCAGACTGTTTCGTTGGACTTGTGAGTGTGTCCTTCTGTTATATTGTGCCTCTGTGTGTGTGTCTGCCATGGGCACCATCATCACCGTGCCACTACCACGCTCACCAGTCTCTCTCCCCTTGCCCCCCCCCGCAACTTCTTTCTCTTATCGCTAATTGTATTGCCGCTACCATTGTCGGCATCATCCACACCATCATCATCGTGGCACATCTCTCTCTCTCTCTCTCTCTCTCTCTCTCTCTCTCTCTCTCTCTCTCTCTCTCTCTCTCTCTCTCTCTCTCTCTCTCTCCCCCCCCCCCCCCCCCCCCCCCCCCCCCCCCCCCCCCCCCCCCCCCCCCCCCCCCCCCCCCCCCCCACCCCCACCTCCTCTTCTCTTCCCCCCCTCCTGACGCACGCGCGTGTGGCAAAGTTCATCTACTTGGTAGCCTAGCGTACAGTGCCCAGGAGATCATCTTCAGGCAGATTGTGACCTGATCATCAGTCGTAACTTCACGGGCTTAATCAGTTGCTGATACAATCATCAGGTTCATTAATCCTTACATGTGTGAGTGTGAACGCCAGTAGGAGACACACATGGTCCCAGCCAAGTTGAGAGTCCAATTGAGCCTCTCTTAAATTCTGCAGGCTCACATGCCGTCGATAAATAAATCGACGGTGGGCGGCCTCCGAAAGGGACCCACGGCCGATGCCTGGCATGTGCTGGTGGTTCAAGACATTACCTTGAAGCCTAGGGGCATATTCATACCGGAACTCTTTCCTCTGCATCTCCTTGCAATTGCCGTCAGACAAATCTAGGACAAGTCCAAGATATCGACATTTATATATTATCCAGTCAGTGCGGCGGTCACGGCTAAGTTGGGCGCTATAAAATTTAAGACTTCTCATTTTACGGGTACGGTACTAGTTTGCACATCGAAGTTAGAACTCGAAACTGTGTCTGGAGATCAGGGCTGCAACATCGAAATGCTGCAAACAAGGCTGTTTTAGAATCAGGTGGCCTCCCTGCTGACTGACCATCGTGTATTCTTCTTTTTGTGTGAGCCCCGTCGAGTTCTTCTTGATGGCTGCAAGATTGAAACCTGAAAAACCTGGAGCTCAAAGCGCTTCTTCTCCTAGTCTGCTGACTCTGTTCTGATCAATTAATCCTCGAGTTCCTTCATTGCTGCCTTTTCTTTTTCTGTTTGTTTTCTGATGATAGTTTGTAGGTTCGTAAGTTTACGGGTTCCTTGGTGGACCCCCTGTTTTCTCGCTTCTTTGAGTGGAGGATTGACACTGGAAACCCACCATCTCCTCTCTGGCAGAATCAGGGGCTTCGATTGCAGCTGCCGCTGCCATTAGTGCCAGCAGGCCACCGTCTGCATGCCCCACCAAGACAACAGACCGCAGTCCAAGCGACCGACAAAAGCTCATCAGCAGGTTCACTTGGGACTCCAGTCTGTACGGGTTGGGTCTTCCTGCCCGCTCCCACTCTGCACGCATTGGTCTCGACGTCAACCCAAACCCAGGCCGGTCGCATGCCACCACTGTGCACCCCAACTGTAATGAAAGAAGTGGCATGACATTCCTCCAGGAAAACACCCCACCACCGAAGCCATGGAGTAGCACCACACCAACGTCATCTGACCACTTCCTTCGTCCTTCAACATCTCCATTGCCGACTGGAAATGGGACACGGTCCCACTCCTCCACATGAACACCTGTGTATAGCACTGTGCCACTACCAGACAAGCTTTTAAGTAGCGGCTGACTCAAGCTATCACCGGTATCTGAACAGCTGTCCACTTGCCGTAGATTCAATCTGGAAGACGGTGCTGACTGCCTTCCACCCGAGAGAGAATGCGTTAACTTGGGTCCGCTCACACATGCATTCAAACAGTCCGCTAATGCGACTGAGCTCGATGAGGACACAAACGTCACAGCGGAACTGCAGCTGCCGATCGAACCCCCACGTCGACTTGGTGACAATGCGGAGTGCGGGCTGCCCACTCCTATCTTCTTGAAGTGGACAGAAATACCTTCACATTCCATAAACTCGCTGTCTGGATCAGCCAGCATCTGTGGGGGGAGATCCTTCTCATCGTCATTCTCATCACTTGATGGTTTTCCCTCCCCGTCAAACGAGGGTTTCCTTCCCTTCGCAGACCCTGGCGTCAGTGGTAGTTTCCAGTAATCTGATGATATCTGACCCGAGATGTCATCGTCAAGCCGTTGAAGGCGAAGCTTCCGTCTCGCACTAAATACTTCCCGATACGCAACCAGAATATGTAAAACTGCAAACATCATAGAATAGGTAAGCATTGCTGGTGCAAGCCACTTGCTCGGTTCGTATGACGATGATGGCGTCCCCTCTCCAGCAGACACGACAATGTCCCCGCTTGTTCCTGAGTAGTCAAACATGGCTGCCTTGATTGCAACAAAAAGAAGGGAAGCAGCTCCAAAACCAACAGAGGTAACCAAGTATGGGCCATGGCAGAAACTTGGCATTCCACATATGAAGTAAGCACCTGCGCGCACACCAGCACAGGATTTCCAGTTTAGTTCGAAAGAATCAAATGCATCAAAAACTATTTCCTGAAGCACGATATGATGATGTCATTAACACCTCCCAAACTAGGAAGATAATAATGACGGCCATTCATAATCCTACACCTGTCCATAATCAGAACACAAACCCAATTGTGTGCTTCCAGACCTAAAGCAAAGTCTCCTCTCAAACCTCATCAGCTGACAACAGTGAGACCTGGAGTTGTAGTACATTCACACAAATAAGATTATGCTCCAAACAGTGGTCACTGCGATTCATGCACACACCCACCCACCCACCCACTCATCCACCCACACAAAGAAACAGTCTGGAAACAGTCACGGTTTCTTTGTGGAGCTGTGTATAGCCAACACACACACACACACACACACACACACACACACACACACACACACACACACACACACACACACACACACACACGAGGCTATTTGCAGGCATGGTGTGAATGAAGACGACTACTGCTTTCAACGATATTGTTGACTTCGGGCAGGGCTTCTGTTTCACAGCTCTCGTCTATTTGTGCACTTTTTTCACGTGGTTCGTCTTTCTCACTTCCTTCCCATCATCCCATGATTATTCTTACGCTTAAAACTTTGCCTTCCCTTTTCCATGGTGACAATCCCCTCAATGAATCGGCCATACCCTGACACATTTCATTCACGTCAGGCCTGCACGATAGCCTTGAGAGACCTAACCGCATTCATATACAAGAACAAGCAATGAGACTCTGTCAAATGCAAACAGTCGAGAAATCCCTAACCGTTTAAAAAAAAGGGAGTGATCAGACACACGCCACGAGTTGCCAAAAGAAGAGAAAGAGACAGAGCAGCAGGCCCCATTGGATCATGGGCATGCATGCACGCAGGACAGACTAGACGTCAGTAGATGTTGATTAGTGACACATTATAGACCACAGTGACTCTGTCATCTCAGTACGTTGATTAATATAATAGGCTATTAATAGCACGTTTCCATCCGAATATATGGTGCATGGGTCAAAAGGATGGTAGTCAGAAGAGGAACTTACATATTGCTGCAAGGGACCGCACCACCGCCACGATCAAAATATCCGCGAGCGATGAGCGTATGGAATAGTTGCCCCAACCCTCAGACGGCGACAATGGCAAGCATGGGGGGCAGGGATTTGCAATCCGTAGCAAAATGCAAGGCAGGCCAACGTCAGCAATAGCTACAAGAAGTGGAAATGTTGAAGCAAGCCATGACACAAGGAGTACGATCATGACGAAGATGGTCCGCCAGGCCCTCACCGGTGCCTCCTTCAGAGTAACCCTCCATCTCCCACAGAGCCAACAGCGCGAGCAAGGCATCCCTCTTAGCTGCCACCGTCCGCGCTTCTAGGATGACAGCTTCTTGCACTCTTCCCCAACACCAAGAATCTGGCTTAATTTCCACCCAACAAAAACCTATATCCCGACTTTGTCTCTTACACCATTATTATACGTCACGGCGTGGCCACAAGAATCTCTCAGACAAAAAACCTGCGCCACATGCACCTGCTGCAAATCCAAATGACGATATCACAGAGAAAGATGCAATCGCCCACCAATTCTCCGTAAGTTTTCTTAGTTCTGAGTTTCGTGAACTTTCGTCTGAGGCTCCTACGTTTCGCTCAGTTCTTAACCTCGTGTGTGAACACGTCGTGCAGTTCTGTGGTCATGTGGACATGAAAATCCAAAAGTCCACAAGGGTATTTCTGCAAAAGTGGTGACTCTGAAGGACAACACTGAAATTGGGCCAGAGAGACGGGATGTGGGGTCTGGATTTCGTCTGAGGTTTCTACGTTTCTCTGAGTTTTTTAACCTCGTGTGCGAAGTTGCAAACACGTCGTGCAGTTCTGTGGTGGCCGTGTGTGAACGTGAAAATCCAAAAGTCCAGAAGGCTATTTCACTGTACTATTTCTGCAAAAAGTGGCAACTTTGAAGGACAACACTGAAATTGGGCCAGAGACACACAACGGGGGGTAGTTCTTCAAGGGACAACACTGAAATTGGGCCAGAGCGACACGATGGGGGGTAGTTCTTCGAGGGCAAACTCATAACTTGGATGGGTTGCAACTTCCCAGCCTTTCTTTTTTTTTTTTTTTCAAACTGACCTTTGATCTTATTCTGCCAATCTGGTTGAATGTGGGCTCAAGCACAGGTCCGTATTTCAACAATTCCTCGGTGACCAACTTGCATCGGGTACATCCGGGCCGGGAGGCGACTGGGGGTCTTCCCAGCAATTTGGCTGGCGGCCACTAGGGGTGTTTGCAGGATGTGCTGCTCCTGCACCAAACAACTATCTGGGGGCCTAGTCGTCTCCCGGCCCCCAGACATATCGAGAGTCTTCTTTACTGCATCGGGTACACCCGGGCCGGGAGACGACTGCCTGGCATTGCCATTACACGCGATCCGGATTCTCGAAGCTTGCTGGGAGTACCGAGCCTACTCCCAGCAAGCTTCCTAAATCCAGGGAGGATGGTATCAGCGGCTGAGTTCCACGATGGTGTCTCCCAGGTTGAAAACACACTCCAACTGAAGCGGCTTAGCTATGCCCATGCCGGCCAGCCTCCGTTCCTCAGAATCATACGTTCTCATTTAGTAAACATTCCATCACAAGAGGGGCAAAGTTTACCCAACAGCAAGACAGGAGATCTGCAGGGGCACATTTCCAAACAACTGACCTACTCAATGACCCTGCAAATCTTTTTTTTTAAGGGTTTTTTTTTTTTTTTTTTTTTTTTTTCCCCGACCCTGCAAATCTCCTGTCTTGCTGATAGATAACATTTTTTACCAGCCTTGCAAATTTGCAATGACATGTTCACTAAACAGGAACGTATTATTCAATAATAATATTATTCCGAGAGGACTGGAGCCATGAATTTGAAATTTGGGTTTGGCAGATTTTGACGGACTTTGCATGAAAGTGCACCTTTGCCTTGAAGTTGCTGTTTTTTTTTTTTTTCCCCTTCTTGAAGTTCTTGTTTTTTTTTTTTTTGCTACTAGTTAGTATGGTGTGCACTCTGCGTATGGGTGACATATTTCATTAAAAACTAATAAAAAGGCCTTTGGGTTTTCTCAGGAATGGCATGAGAACTTTCTGAAAATTCTGGCCTCCGTTAACCTTCTCTCACTGGAGGCTGGTCAAGCTAAGCAATGTAAGCATCTTATCAGTCGCTCAAACAACTGACCTTTTCAAATGAATGCTTCTGCTCATGGGAGAGAGGTGCAAAAGCACTTCTCTTCCAAATTTCAGACAGCAGATATGCATGTGGATTCGATTCCTGGATGCCCCTCTACAACGGGAGGAGACACCCGCCCTCTGCAGAATTCGCAACTTGCTTATTACCAAAAACTACCGTCTTCATCCGAAGAGAACGCCCGGTCATTATAGCGCATTTGGGCCGAGTTGCGGTCCAGATACACTGATAATGACCGGGCGGGTGAAGACGGTAGTGGTCGTCAATTATTATCCAATTGCTTTTTAATTGAAACTTCTCAACTGTCCCTACCATCGGACGGCGGCTTCCGAATTTGGTACTTGAAATGCATAAAGCTTTGAATTACAATCAGGTACGAAGCTAAGCATGATATCAAATTACACATACGCTAGACCCTTATAATCACAGAATCGCAAATCAGCGGCGGGATCGAGTCGAGTCCCGCTACAAGGAAGACTCTATCTGGCGGCTGACTTGGCAATATAATTGCAGAATCGTAGAACTCAAGTGGCCGTGGATGGTTCATGTTTCATGGCACCTCAAAGGTTGTGGTTTGCTCCACCATCCATGGACACTCGCTTGCGTTGTAACCCCCTGCAGCAGGGGGTTATAACTCAAGTGAGAGTACATGGATGGATGCGTTTAAGCCTCTGACACAAAGTATCTGACAATCGCGGTGGCAACGGCATTTACCCTCTACCAACCTGGAAAGGCGATCATCATCATCACTCGTCTCTCTTCCTCTCCTCGTAGCTATAGCGCTCGTAACAACTGGCTGCTGATTGCTTGTAAACTACAAGAAATGAAACCAACCATCACAAATACAATACAGAGGCAACAAAAACACTGCGGGCCGTCAATACAAATCGACAGCATCAACCCAAAAGATAGGAATCGAAATCAATTCCGCTGAGTTTCAGCAGCAGCATATTTACGTCGACTCCTACTTCCACTTTGCATACCGCACGTGAGCCTTCCCATGTCACATATTGTCAGCCAGACACGCAGCACGGGGCTGGCTGAGGCGGCTTGCGAGCACTGAAAAGCTGCTTCGCTTGTAGTGTCTGACATTCCTTCCTCTTCGGAGTGAGTCATCATTGTAAACTATGGCGAGCCTGTCGATGGACCAATGAGAATTTACAAAGATCATTTTGTTGAAGGGCCTTCCGATGGGCTTTCGCGTCATCGTAGGAACCATTTTTCATATTTATCTGATATGTTGGTCAGTACACGGGGTCATTTTACTTGAAGAGTCAAAGACACCACTTCTCGCCTCTTCATTCCAGTTTCCATACTCCGTACGTACAGTCTTGGCGAGCACCGATTATGACAACACGTCATTTTCATGCTCCAAACCTCATTCAATTACATTATGACCTTGCTCTTATTTGTCTTCCCTCGTCCATCATATACATACACTTATTTCTGTTCCCATTCTGCTTTCATCAATTGCAGAACGCCAAATACCACTGTTATTCATTCCTCTACTCCAAACCTCATTCATTACATGATCCTGCTCTTATTTGTCTTCCCTCATCCATCACAGACATACACTTATTTAAAGTTATTTTTCTTCCCAGACTTCAATTTCCTGCTACCAGCTTCCCCACAATGCACCAAAGTTCTCTAGCAGAGTACACAGCTGTGACTTACCCAATGCCCGGCCCGTGGATGCTAGAATTTATAGTAGTAGTCACAAGCATGGCCTCCAGCTGAGGGAGAAGAAAACAAAGCAAGGGGGGGAAGAGGGGGCTTGGGGGGGGGAAAGGCGGGGAGAAGCAAGGGATAACCATGGACATACGATGGCAGCTGTACTTCTGTGACAGGGGTCATTTACACATGGAGATATTGAGTTCAAATCAAGATCCATTAAGTATTGTAATAGTAGTAGTACATATTACATAATACTACAAAACTTAACAAAAGTAATATACTAATATCCAAAAGAGAAGAAGAAAAAAAGGGAAGAAAGAAAGAAAGGATCAGTCAACAGTGCACCTGCCTGGTGGGGGAATGGTGCACCCCCATTAATTTCTCATCCACACGATCACAGCTGAAATCATCTGGAGAGAAAGAGAAGCCGGCCGCTGCCGACCCTTTCTGAGATCCATACTATGCAGCAGTGCATGGTGACAGGACAGTCGGCAAGGAAGGCCTAAAAAAATTCAAAAAAAAAAAAAAAAAAAAAAAAAAATCGAAAATGTTCACTCAGCCAGCAATATAACCGAACTGAGGCAGCCATATCTTTAGTTTAATTAAACAGAGTAAGGAATTAAAAATACTGAAAGACTAAAAAATAGTTCACTGCCAGTCTGCCACCCATCTATCTTCCATCTTGCCGGCGTGAGAAGCTTCAAGGTACTTTTTTGTTTCTCTCAAATTCTTTCACTTAGGAACAAACATGTGCTATTTCACTTGCAAGTGTGTTTTCACTTCACAGGCGTGTCGGTGGAGCATGTGGTTAATTCGTTGCAACACGAAGAACCTTACCAGGGTTTGACATACTGTGAGTCCCTCTGAAAAGAGGGAGTGCCTTCGAGAACACGGATACAGGTGGTGCATGGCTGTTGTCAGCTCGTGTCGTGAGATGTTGGGTTAAGTCCCGCAACAAGCTATCACTGCAATAAGATCATGCTGCCACTCCTGCCCTCACATGAAACCTTGCAGATGTCAAAATCCAGTTCGTAACAACGCACTCAATCCAGCTACAGCCCAGATTACTACCTTTTTTTTTTGTTTTGTTTTTTTTTACCGAGCTCCTTACAATAAATTCAATGAGAAAAAGGACAGAACGGTTCGGGAGAAGAACTTTACCGGGAACAAGGAATGTGCTAAGAACAAATGAGGAACTTGGAAACAACTGCGAGCACGGAAAGCCCAAGGAAGACTCGCACTAGGAATAGGAGATGATATGCTGGGAGCAAGCCCATGTGATGAGGAAGATGACACAGACCAAGGAAACAAGAGGAGATATAAAGATCTCACCTGCAACAAACTCCAAAAATAGACAATGACCCCTGATGGTGAACAATGTCCCATAACTCCAATGGCAGCAGTGTAGCATGGGGTCCAATCCCGAGCAACAAGGAATCAGCTGTTGGGAGAACAAAATGAAGAAAGCCACACACAACCGCTACGTCAGCGGATGAGCAAAACAGTTCATTTATTTGTTTCCGGCACTTCTGGGAGCCTAAATAGATGAACACAATGCCAACGAATGCCTGACTGTTTTACATCCACAATACATGAACACAACAGACACAGAGAGAAGGCAGCAAGAGAGTGAGCACACACACATGCACACAAGAGTGTGTGTGTGTGTGTGTGTGTGTGTGTCCGTGCAAGAGAGAGAGAGAGAGAGGGACAGAGAGAGCAATGCAAAGGTCACACTGGCCCACGAGCAAGACCTCACCGAACCCATCTTCTGATGTCCTCGTCAACTTCCTTGTGCTCCTCCATATTCCAATCAACTCTTCCTGATGACCGAAATGAAATATGTTCACCTCTTCCCCTACTTTGCGACATATCCTCATTTTACTATCCTCCTGATAACCACAATGAACTATGTTTACCTCATCCCCTCCTTTCCGACATAACCTCATTCTCCACTTCCACCTTCACCTCCTCCTCCTACCCTGCCAAACACAGCACAAAATAGTTGAGCACACATACTCAGAGTTCTGATCCACAAACTCACTCTCTCTCTCTCTCTCTCTCTCTCTCTCTCTCTCTCTCTCTCTCTCTCTCTCTCTCTCTCTCAACTGTCGTGATGCCCGCGCCTCTGTAACGCCCTCACAGATGGGCATACTCTCACACATACTGGAAATTCTGTGGGCGTCGTTAGACACTCCTTTTGAAATCTTCGGGCAATAGCAAAAATTCCTAATGGTTCAAAAGGAAATTTGGGCGGTCATTCCACCTGTCCTCGGGGACGTCGCCCGAGGACATTACCTAAGAGCGATATCAGAAAAGAAAAATGAAAAGAAGAAAAGAAAAAAAACAGTTGTGCTTCAGGCCTTCAGCCAATAGGGTGCCGCCACGATCCAGATTCTCGGCTGTTACGTCTTTCTTCGCATGTGCCCTCTCCTTTCCGTGAAATGCGGATTCCTTGTGGCCAAGGGACCTCGCGAGGTGCCTTGGGCAATAGGAAGAAATGGCTGGGGAAAGTCCTATTGCCCAATGAGTTTCCTTACGAGCCTTTTCACTTCTTTTTTTTAATTGCATTCCCGAGGATAGGTGGAACGAACAATTCCTTGGGGATTTTGTGTCCCCGAGGAGTGTCTAACGAGCCCCTGTATCCAACTGCAATCATGTCCATAGTGCAGTTGCTTTCCTTTCCGTGTTTCTCCTACTTCGAAAGTGAATGCCGTGATGAAGCCGGAGTTTCTTTTTTTTTTTTTTTTTTGGCGAGAGTACCAGAAAAAAAAATGCAATGGAACTCGGGCTCCGCAAAACTCGGTGCGGAGTGAAATTCAGGGTCGTCAAAAACAGGATCGGAGGTAGTGGTGGTTTAATCTTGTGCTGGGGCTTGCCAGGACCTCGCCCAGAAGCTGAAGTGCAACAAATATCAAAACACCTGACGCCAAGTAAAGGCCGCAGTACGCTCCACGACTGCAATCAAGGCCCGAGAAACAGCCCTCGCTGCTCTTCTAAGAAAAAGGATGCCGCATGCAAGAGATCGGAAAGCGACCAGCTGCTGGCAAAACAGAGATAAACTTGTGTCGGTTCCAGGTGGCTCTGCGCGTGGGCACCTGCGATCCATGGACCCGTTCAAGGACGTCGAGTCCACATTCCCACAACCCCTGGAGCTATGAGGACACTGCCCTCCAAACACTAAACGCTAGATCAGGGACCTTAAGCGAGAACTGGTCCCATAACTATTTTGTCTAACCTCGTCTTTTTACCGAACTTGAATGTCCGAACCATCACAGGGTTCAAACCACCGACCGGTACGTTTCCCAGCTATTTTGTTCCGAAGTGGTACTGCCTCCTTTGGGGCTTGGCCTACCAAACGGAAAACGCTAAGCAAAAATTCATGATTTTGCCCTCGCACCCATTTGACAAAACTTGGCGCATTCCAGGAATCGGCATTGGAAAAAGAAAAAGAGGCTTTGGGCGTGCTGGTGGTTTGAGCAGACAAACGGACAGGACAGGTCCGCTGTTGCTATTCCTGCAACCGAACCCAAGGACACATTAGAAGCACGGCAATCAGACGACTGCTCGGGAATAACCTTAAGCCACCACTACCTTTTGCACACACTCTGGACACAACGCGGCCCCTCTTGAGCTGCTCCCACTGTACAGACAATCTTGTCCACGGAGAGGACAATCCGGCTGCCGCCACAGCTTCACTTCCAAAATGGGAAAAACTGACGAGCATGGGCCACCAGCAGAGCACAACTGCTACTCCTGCCTATTGGATGTACTGTCAACATGGCTGCGGTTTAAAACAAGGGAAAAAAAAAAAAAAAAAAAAAAAAAAAAAACACGGCGGCAATTCCACTAATCCTGCAATTTGAATGTAGGTTCCCAATCACATGGAGTTATATCGGCAGGCACATCTCAATGGCACTTTGCTGCTGCTGCTGCTGCTGCCACAAGTCAAACTATGCCCCACTCCCAGGTCCCACACTACCATGACTGCTTGTCCTTTTTTACTCAAACGGCCACGGATCGACCCTTGCTGCACAACTGCCGGACTCGGCTTTGTTCCGCAAAAGCCTCTTCAGTAGCTCCGACTCAACGGTACTGGCTTGTCCAGAAACAGCGCATTGGAGAGGAGATGAAAATGATTGGCCTGAATCTCCATTCAGGCTCAACTACTGGACCATCCATTTCCTTTGGCTGGCCTCCAGGAGAAGCAAAAACAGCTTTGGCAGCTTTTGCCTCAGGAGCGGCGGTGCTGACACCAAGTTAGTTTGAGTGAATGTTGCCATGAATGAGGCCACACTCAGGCTGCATAATCCGCTAAGGGTTCATCTCTGCTGTCCTATGTCTAGGTCCCAAGTTAGTTTGAGTGCATGTGGCCATGAATGAGGACACATTCAGGCTGCATTGGCGAGCACAAAGGATTGGCATCACACCATCCAGTAGGCGAGCACAAAGGATTGGCATCACACCATCCAGTAGGCGGCAGGCCCCACTGGTCCTATGTTCCTGCTTGGAAAGCACGAACCCGGCCAACATAGTGCTGCGTTCCTGCTGTCCTAGCGCCAACATGGCACTGCTGACGGCCTGGCCATAAGTGCCCACCAGCAGATATTTGCAAGCTGTCTTTCGCATGAAACCTGCCCGTCACAAAGTTAAGAGTAGGCCCCCACTGACCTGAATTCATGTCCACGACTTCAAATATGACCCCCTTTTTTTTATCTCCGGTTCTTTTTTGCAACCTGATATCAACAGCCACCACGTGCTCGCACTCGGACTTGTCTGGATCTATCTAACTGCAATTACCACATGAAGTGGGGTATTATCTGAATGCAATTACGTCCAGACTCCAAAGCTGAGTGGACAACGTCCTTATGTGAGTCTCATACCCTAAAAAGTTATTAAAAAAGTTATTAAAACACTCGCGTAAAAGGACCCCCCCCCACATATAGCCCAGCAGGTTCTCATTTATTTTTCCAACCCGCAGTGCACAACTCCTTCACTAAGTCATCTCTCTCCCCTCCTCCTCCTCCTTCCTCTCTCTCCTCTTCTTCTTCTTTCCTCTTCCTCCTCCTCCTCCGTTTCGTTGTCTTCTCGTCTACTGTTGAATGAAGTCGGTACAGTTTGCTCTACCTAATTGTTGCCAATACAAACAGCAGCACACAATCACTTTCTTTTTTTTTCTTCTTTTTGTGGTATTTCACTCATCTGCTTCCACTGGGGTTCAAACTCAGGTCTGTATTTCAAGAGTTCAGTTCAGTGGTGGTGTACACTCCTGAACTCTTGAAATACAGACCTGAGTTTGAAACCCAGTGGAAGCAATTTTGCAGTTGGTACACACAATTTCGCGCTAGGCCAGTTGGTGCACACAATTTCTTCACTGTGCCTCCTAAAGGCATTTTGAGCTTTATTGAAGCACAATTATTGCAAGACCTGTTGGTTGAATTTCTTAAAAACAAATAGAAAAACACCTGACGTCAGGGGTGGGAGCGGCGAGCGGCAACAGTGGCACCCCCTAGGCAGGCCAGGGCATGGCTAGGCTCCACCACCCCATATCACATGAACTAGAAAACAACTGAAAACGTGAACAAAAAAATTATGTGTAACTTATGATCCTCAACAACCATTGCCCTAGGAAAAGGGAGGGGGCGGGGAGGGGGGGAGTGAGTAGCCATACAAGATTTTTCCAGGAAAGACTAGAAATAAACAACTCGACTTCTCAAAACAGTAATAAAAAAAAAAAAGTGCAAACTAACTCACAATTTTGAATTTTCAGAGAGAAGCACTGTAGCATTGATGTACTACTAAAGGCATACTCGCACACGGGTATAAAAAAAACAGCAAAATTTGCCGTGTTTGTTACTCCCTGTTTTTCCATTTTTCTGCAGGGGTAGCAAATTGGAAAAGACAGCCCCGACACCATGCCATTTGCAAACATTCGCACTTGTGTGCGGCCACACAGCAGAAGTAGTCGAGGGATGCCCGCGATCCTCTTCAGCGAGCTCACGGATTCGGAAAAAAACTTAAAAAAAGAAAAATTGCTGACACCTCTAGAGGCAGGCGGTGGCAAATTGCTCAACCCCATGGTTGTGGCCCTAGAGGCCGCTGACTTTTGCCACACCAATTGTGAATTTGATGGGCAGGCGGGTGAAGTGTGACCGCAAATCTATAGCAACTTTTGCAATTTTGCTAAAAAAAACATCGAGTGTGAGCAGGCCCTAAGCGTGATGGTTGAACGGAACACACCACCGACTGTCAATCGTGAATATAACGAGTTCGAATTCCGACAAACTAAAAAATGTTAGGGTTAAAACCGACTCGAAAGAGAAGAGAAAACAAGTTAGAACTACCCGACTGTGTACAATCTAAAGATTCTAATTTCTAAACAATAAATTGGCTAAAATAGATAGCTGAAAACAATTCTTGAAGGGGCATTTGCGGAAAGCAAATGAAAGACATCAATAGCACAGATATGTCTCAGCGCGGTGGGCATTCAATCCTCAACCCCAGCCTAGCCGACCAAGCCCTCACATTATGACCCTACCTACAGGCTCCAGCCTTCACCTTCTCAATTGGGGTCCCGCCACAATGACCAAATTGCATGTTGACTCGACATGAACCTAGACCTCAGGGGTCAGAATCATCCAAAAGGGACCAAAACCAACCACATAATTCTAAAAGCCAGGCGTAGACCTTGGTTAAACATCCCTGTACCACGCAATTGCTGAATTTTCTCTCCACCCCGCTGCCCAGGCATGCCATCAGTTACGTCAATACGATGTCATCTCCACGCACGAAGCCCCTCAAATGTTGGAGCACACTGTTGTCAGGCATAACCCTTGACTAACCATCCGCGTCCCGTGAAATTGACGATCCCCCCGGGCCTCGCCCCCTCCCCCACCCCGCTACCCAGGCATGCCATCAGTCATGTCAATACGATGTCATCTCCACGCAC
>BFEA01000521.1:532615-545547 GCA_003427395.1 Chara braunii | reverse complement strand
CACACACACCGGTGGCAAATTTTTCTAGCAGAATCAGTCAATGATGCCACCATGATGGCCAAGCGAGCCATTGCAGACCCAGACACAGTGCAAGAGAGACCATGTTCCTTGCCTTACGTCAAAAGAACTATTTGCAGCCTTAAAAGTTGAAAATGATGGTGACCCCATGCTTCTGTACAAACCATTCGTTTCTTCAAAAGCAATGACCTTTTGATTCATTAAGCCATACTGAGATATCACTTTTTCCGGATGTATGTGGGCAGAATTGCGGCCAAATCAAATCCCAAAGTATTCTCTTCAGACTCAGTTCAGAGTACCCTTCCAATTGTTACACAGAAAAAAAAAAAACTGGTCGTCACTCTGAACTCTTGGTGTATGTGAAGTCTTCTAGAACTCGGGAGTTCTTCAACAGCAACGGAATCTCGAAGTTTTTATGCTTTCATCGTCATTTTCCATTTGCAACAGTTGGTCTTTCGCATTGAAAAATACAAAATATTTTTCAAAGAGTATTTTTACTATTTTTATATTTTAGTATTTTTAGTATTTTTAGCATTTTTACCATTTTTACCATTTTCAGAGTGTCAATCTCCAAGTGATGTTAAAATGAGCGATAGTCTGAAACACTCAAGATTATGATGTAACTTGTGAGTTTTTTTCAGAGCGTCAACCATTTGCAGAATCTGAATCATTTTCAGAATCTGAAACCATTTCCAGAAATATAAACCATTTTCAGATCTGATTAATTATCTGAACCATACAAAAGACTTGAAAGTTGAAACATCGCTTGGAGATTGGTACTCCGAAAAAAACTCACAATTAGGGAACCCGCGCTGTCCATCATTCCAAAATTCCAAATCGATTGTAGAGAGCCGTTTTCCGTTGTGAGAACTCGGTGGAGATAAAATTGAAAATAAAATTGAAAATTCATGTTGTCATGTTTGATATACATAACTGGAAGGAAGAGGGGGGAAAAAAAAAAAAAAAAAAAAAAAAAAAAAAAAAAAAAAAAAAAAAAAAAAAAAAAAAAAACACCTTTCACGGACAGTCAGGCCTAACGAGAACTGACTTCAAAACCTTTCTCCACCTTTTGGCTAAGATCTACCCTGTTCACCCGAACAGAACGCCCGGTCATTATCGCTGCATCTGGACTGAAAGTTGGGCCAAATGCAGCTACAATCCCCGGGCGTTCTATTCGGGTGAAGACGGTAGTGTAGTATCTGTTCTGATCATCTGCTCAGGTTAATATCTGATCCATGGTTCATCAGGCAACATCGCAAAAAAAAAAAAAAAAAAAAAAAGGGACTCCGAAACCTCAATGCAAATCGAAAATGCATTACCAATGACAGCAATTTAGTAATTTACTCATGAAACACCTTCCTGCCTTCCTTCTTTTTTCTTTGGGGGGGGACCATTTGTCGACTTCCTATACATGCACGAGGAGGGAAATATGAAAGAAATGCACCACACCATATCCGTCACAGCAGACCGTACAAACTTTTAAGAAAAGAGAAGTAAGAGCAGTGAAAGCAATAAAAGCAGTAACGAAATCCTCCTCCTCCTCCTCCTCCTCCTCCCCCACCTCCACCACCTCCACCACCTCCATCTCCTTCTCCATCTCCTCCCCCTCCTCCTCCTCTCTCATATCCACAATCATGGAAGGAACTCGTCAGCGGAAGAAACTTTAATTTCTCCCAATTGCACGCCACCTCTTCCTGCTCCTCCTCCTCCTCCTCCTCCTCCTCCTCCTCCCCTCCCCCACCTCCACCACCTCCACCACCTCCACCACCTCCACCACCTCCACCTCTTCCTTCTCCATCTCCTCCCCCTCCTCCTCCTCTCTCTTCACGCCAAGGCGCACAGGGTTTCATCTCTCTGTCTGTCTGGACCATCACCGCCACACACACACACAGACTTGTCTGCGTAACCAATGATCAGGATTGGTTACGCAGACGAGTTTGTGATGATAATGGGTTCTAGCCCACGCCCATTATCACCACAAACTCGTCCTCGTCAACAAAAAACAGAGGGTTCGAGCCCACGTCCTGCAGAAAAAAAGAGCTGCTGCTAAGCAAGCAGTAAAATCAGACAGATGTCCAGGCGCAGCTCCCCTCCAATGGATCGGTGCAATCTACCAAGCAAGCCCTCAGATGTGCAGGTGCTCTTGTCACCTCACATCAGAGGGATGCTCCTAACTCCAAAAAAAAAAAAACAAAAAAAAAAACAGGTATTCGCTATACTGCAGGATAAAATCAAATAGTATTATTATATACATAATCTAACAATTTAACAAATAATAATAATAATAATAATAATAATATTCTTATTATTATTGTTATTATTATTATTATTATTATTATTATTGAAAAACACCGGAGTGAAGGAGGGATGACGCCCTGGTTCACCATTACGCTTACTGCAGTTGAGAGGAGAGAAAACGAGGAGCACAAGGACCACGAGTACCGTCTTCCCCCGAACACAACGCACCCTCATCATGACCGTACAGCCCCGGAAAACTGCGTACATTCAAGGGAAAAACAAAAAAAGATGTTTTTTCTACATTCAGGTTCAGAGTGCGCTGTGTTCGGCGGGAGAAGCCGGCAGCGAACGTGGGACAGCCATAAAAAAAAAAACGGCAGAGAAGAGGGACAACCAAAGAAAACCGACAGAGAAGAGCAGAGGGACAACCATAGAAAATCGACAGACCAGAGGGACAGAGCAGAGAAAAACCGACAGAGCAGAGGGGCAACCATAGAAAAACCGACAGAGCAGAGGGACAACCATAGAAAACCGACAGAGCAGAGGGACAGAGCAGAGAAACAACGACAGAAAACCAACAGAGCAGAGGGACAACCATAGAAAACCCACAGAGCAGAGGGACAACCATAGAAAACCGACAGAGTAGAGGGATGATGACAATGTGGAGCAGGAGGAGGGGAAGTGGAGGATCCTTGTTTGTCGCTGTCCCTTGTTTTTTGGCGGGAAAGGGATTTCGCCATCCTCGTTTCACCTCAGCTCATCTAAAGAGGACAATCTTCCTTTGTCGTCATACCTTGTTTTTTTCTTGGCGGGAAAGGATTTTGTTTTTCTTTTGGCGGGAAAGGATTTCGCATCCTCGTTCCACCTCAGCTCATCTGCGGAGGAGGATCTTCCTTCCTCGCTATCACTTGTCGTTTTGGCGGGAAAGGATTTCACCATCCGCGTTTAACCTCACTCATCCTCCTCCCACACCTCGTTAACCCTTGTTTTTTGGGCAGGAAACGGTCTGACCGTCCTCGTTTCACCTCTCTTTCTCCTCCTCCTCCTCCTCCTCCTCCTCCTCCTCATTCTCTTCCTCTTCCTCTTCCTCCTCCTCTGGCGGGAAAGGATTTCACCATCCTCGTTATCCCTTGTTTTTTGGGCGGGGAAACGGTTTCACCATCCTCGTTTCACCTCACTCTTCCTCTTCCTCCTCCTCCTCCTCCTCCTCCTCTATCTCCTCCTGCTCCTCGTCTTCCTCGTGCTCATCGTGGGCATCTTCTTAGTGTGATGTTCGGATTATTAACGACTGTCGATTATTACTGCATGAATATTCAGCAACGTGACCGTGTTGAAAAACTATACTTTCTTTCTCCAAAAAAAACAAATACACTCATTTCTGATATTTTGGAGAAGGATTCCTCAAGTCGTAGAAAAGGGATCTGGAGGAGATCACTATAGCTTAGTTCTTTTTTTTCCAAACAAAAAAAAACGGAATCTGGACGCCTGTGGGCCTGTTAGCGCAGTCCAAAAGCCCCCGACTACCATCTTTCCCCAGAACACAACGCGCACCTATCATGAATATATACTATCTTTCCGGTCCGATAGTCTCTGTGAATATACAGTGTGTGGGGGGGGAAAGAGGGAAGTACCACCTTACTGTCTTCCCCCGAATACAACGTACGGTCATTATAGCTGTATTTGGGGCAACTTTGAGTCTAGATACAGCAATAATCGCTGTACGTTGTATTCGGGTGAAGACGGTAGGCACAGTTAGTATTCCTCTTCTCTCCTCTTCGTCCCCATTCACTTCCTCCTCCCCCCCCTCCCCCTCCTCCTCCACCTCTTCTTCCACCTTGTCTCTTCTCCTGTTAGCCACACTTGGTATTCCTCCTCTCCTCCCCTTTCTCCTCCCCTCCCTCCTCCCCCTCGTCTTCCTCCTCCCCTCCCCCTCCCCTCCTCTTCCCCCTCTTCTTCCTCCTCCCCCCCCCACTCCTCCTCCTCCTCCTGATCATCATCTGCCATAAGCTTCCCGCTGACGGAATCGGGGGAAGACGGAACGAGGGAAGACGGAACGAGTCAAGACTCAGAAGTCATTACGACTTTTTTTCAACTACCTAAGGGCTTGCCTTCCCAGATGAAAGCAGGGAGGGGTTGCACTCGCAGGAAAGAACCAAGGTTTTTTTTTTTTTTGGGGGGGGGGGGGGGGGAAAGAGAAGTACCCGTCGCAAAGAAAAAGGTATCTGGGAGGAGGTCAACCGTAGAGAATCAAGCCAGAACAAGAAAGAGGACGGTGGGAAGAACGAGGGAGAGGTGTGGATCCGGAGGGGAGGAGGGGGAGGGGAACCCGGGGGAGGCGCGGGGTCTGTGTATTGTCGTGTTCGCTATGCACACCTCTTCAGAAGAAAGCATGACTATGCCCGACTTTCAAGGCGTGTGTGTGTGTCTGGGGGGGGAGGGGAAAAGGAGGAGAAGGGAGGGCGTGGACGCGACGCTCAAACTCCGCCCTCCTGCCTCTCATAGCAACCTTCCTCCACTCCAGAGCTCCCCTTTCCTGACCTGATACACCTCCTTCACAGATCCCCTTTCCTTCCTCGCCAACCTCCCCACCCCCTCATCCCCCCTTTTTGCTGGATTGACTGAAACCCCTCTGTCAAAGATCGCAATCCCGCACTCTTCCGCACCCACGTGCAGCCTCCTCCTACTCCTCCTCCTCCTCCTCCACCTCCTCCTCCTCCTCCTCCTCCCAGAACGCGGACGACGGTACAAACAAAAGCCGGGAAATCGCCTCCTATTCGAGCGTGGAATTGCCTCTACCCTTCTCCCCCCTCCCCGCTCCACCCCTCGGCCGGCTGATCCGCACATCCTCTCACCCTCCTCTCCAACCTCTTGCTCGACCCTCCTCTTACTCCTTCGGATCCCGATCCCGACGTCTGGCTCCAAATCTCCCTCTCTCCTTAACTTCCTCCCCCCCCCCAAAGTCGCCCGGAAGTCCCATTATCGCTGGTAACGACGTCTAACGACGTTTGGGGTCCTCGTTACTCTTTTCTGTAGTCGTGCCACATCACCCACCGCCCGGCCGCCCGCCGTCCCTCATGTTCCCCCCGCCACATCCGTCTTCTCCACCGTATAGAACGCACGGTCGTCATTGGGCCTCGCTGCACTACTCTCTACATGCACAAAATACAAAACTCATGGCCGTGTATATTTCCATATTCTAGCGGCAGATTCACTCTCGTTTTGCACGTTTCGAGAGCAGTGCAGCGAGGTCCATTATCGCTGTATATAGACTAGAAGCAGAGCCCCAAATAAAGGTTTTTTTTTAGCGACCGTGAGTTCTATTCGGGGGCAGAAGGGTGGGCGTGCCACACATCTCCCCCCTGAAGATCCCCTCCTCGCCTACGAGTCTACGACTGCCCAACAACCCGCCGGCCCTCCCTCCTCCCCGTGCGTTCTATTCGGCGGCAGAAGGGTAGGCGGAGAGGAGGGAGGTTCACCTCCCTCCTCTCTCCCGCCGGCCCGCCTTCCTCCCCGCTAGATACTTCTTCCACCCTCCTCCAGGTACCTCGACTGCCTTCTCAACCCGGAATTCAAAAAATAACCCATGAAAAAAGGGGGGAAAAAAGAGAAGACTCCTCTCCCCCCCCCCCCCCCCTCCGTGAGCGTCAACTCTTCGTGCCCGTAGATGCAAGACGGAAACGGGGCGTGCCAGAAAAACTGGAATGTGGTATTACATGCAAGTCTGAGAATGCAAGGAAGCCACGGGCGAGGGAGAGCGAAAGGGAGAGAAAGAGAGAGAGAGAGAGAGAGAGAGAGAGAGAGAGAGAACATGTTCACACACAAAAGGACGGCTAATATATGAGGGTTCAGCCTCCTGATGAGTCAGTGTGACTCCGACGAAACAGTTATCAGAGCGCAAAAGCGAAAAAAAACAAAGGGAACAAAAAAGATATCAATTCATTTATTATCTTCTTACTTACAACTCCCCCTGTTCAGAACCTCTTGCGTACAAGGCCGCCCACGTGGGTGTGGTTGACCTGCGGCTGTCCCCCCCCCCCTGGTGTGTCATATCGACCCACTTGCACACAGCTATATCGCCAAACAGAGCTTCCCGATAAACCGTAGGCAGAGAGAGATAAAGGAGAGGACAACAAACGAGGGGCTGTGACAAACTGTTTCCTCGGAGTTTCACCGATATATAATATCTTTGAACGGAAAGAGAGAGAGACAGAGAGAGAGAGAGAGATGCATCGTTGTATATATACATACATATATATACTGTCACACTGTGAATCATGTGTTGCCACGTTGTCACGTTCACTATACACTACTCCAAAAAAAAAAAGCATGGTTGTGCCAGACTGTTTCGTCGGTCTGTGTCTGTGTGTGCGTGTGCGTGTGTGTGGGGAGAGAGAGAGAGAGTATGCCAATTAATTACTGTGCATCTCCTTCAAGGAAGAGGAAGGGGTCACTGCGATGGCACTACCTCTTCCCGAACACAGCGCAGCACAATCATCATGACCGTATCTAACCGGAAAGATAGTTTGAATACATTGATTACCTGGGTGCATTATGTTTCCGCGGCAGACGGTAAAAGGTGGAAGTTTGCACTGCAATTGCCGCTGGGGGCAGAAGAGGTGTAGCGACCGGCGGATCGAGTCCAACCTGTTTTTCAACGGATACTTAGCTGTTCTTGAACCGATAAATACCGGCCGATAAGAACGAAATATATAGTCTATAGTATCTCTAGCATCTCCCTCCTTATGGACAAGAACATAAATATTATATATACACAGCCCCTCGTTTGTTGTCCTCTTCTCCCTCTCTGCCTACGGTTTACCGGGCAGTTCTATTTGACGATATATAATGTTATTACATATATATTGTCACATAATATCAGAGCGCCAAAGCGAAAAAAACAAGGAAAACACAAAAAAAACTTAAATTCGTTTTTGATCTTCTTCCTTACAACTCCCCCTGTTCAGAACCTCTTGCGTACAAGGCCGCCCACGTGGATGTGGGTTGTCACATGATATATATATCGTCAAACAGAACTGCTTACGGTAAACCGCAGGCACAGAGGGAGGGAGAGAAGAGGACAACAAACGAGGGAGGGGCTGTGAAAAATTGTTCCGTCGGAGTTTCACCGACTCATCAGGAGGCTGAAAATAAAATATATATAGAAAGACATATAATGTCAATATTGTCGCAGCCCCTCGTTTGTTGTCCTCTTCTCCCTCTCTGCCTACGGTTTACCGGGTGTCACACTGTGAATCGGAGCGCAAAGGCGGAAAAAGACAAAAAAAAAAGAGAAAAGAAAAGAAAAAGAAATCAGGAAGGAAAGCCCCGCCTGTTCATCACCTCTTACGTACAAGGCCAGCCACGTCGATGACAGGTTGAGCGCTGGCTGCCCCCATCATCCCCGTGTGTCACAGGGACCCACTTGCACGCAGTAAGGAGGAGGAAACCAAACCTCACAGAGGCAAGAGAAAGAGAATGGGATCCAGTCAACGAAAAGACAGGGTATATATATCGTCACACCGTGTATCGGAGCGCAAAGGCGAAAAAAACACAAAACAAGAAAGGAAAAAAAAAGTAAGGAAGGAAAGCTCCGCCTGTTCATCACCTCTTACAGACAAGGCCGGCCACGTGGATGACAGGTTGAACGCTGGGTGGCCCCATCATCCCCGTGTGTCACAATATATTGTCACAAGAATATCAGAGCGCAAATGCGTACAAAAAGAACAAAAAGGAAAAAAAAAGAAAAACAAGAAGAAATGAATTCAATTTTTTATCTTCTTCCTTATAACTCCCCCTGTTCAGAACCTTTTTTGCGTACAAGGCCGCCCACGTGGATGTAGGTTGAGCCGCGGCTGCCCCCACCCCCGTGTGTCATATATAAACTCCGCGGACTGTTGAGGGTTCGGTCGGCCTCCTGATGAGTCGGTAAGACTCCGAAGGAACAGTCTGTCACCGGCCCTCGTTTGTTGTCATCTTCTCCCTCTCTAACACCGGTTTACCAGGCAGTTCTGTTTGACGACATATATATTGTCACAGGAATATCAGAGCGCAATATATATCGTCACAAATAGAACTGCCCGGTAAACCGTAGGCAGAGAGAGAGAAGAGGACAACAAACGAGGGGCTGTGACAAACTGTTTCGTATATATATATCGTCAAATAGAACTGCCCGGTAAACCGTAGGCAGAGAGGGAGAAGAGGACAACAAACGAGGGGCTGTGACAAACTGTTTCGTCGGAGTTTCACCGTATATAGGGAATGCTAAATCGAATGCAAAGGCAAACTGTTGGGTCAGACAGTCCTCCAAGAAGTGCTACCCCAAAGAGCTGACTCAAAATAGAAATGATGACAAGTCTGATAAGTCAGGGAGTTGGGACTTTTTGGGGTGTGAAAACCTGCAAGCCAGCAGAACCTTTCCGTACCTGGACAGTTTTCAGAAGACCAAGAATGAGCCTACAACGTCGACTACCGGAACGTTGGTTCTTAAGGCCGGACAGGACTACTCGTCCTAGTCCTGTCGCAAACAGAACCTGGCGGCAATTACAGGGTGGCTGTGTTGGATCGATCAGAATACCGGTTCTGTTTTCAACCAAGATCCCTGCCCAAGTGCTGACGCTACTACGATGAGAATTCCGTGCGAAAGGCTTTCCCGACTAGATTTTCCGGAAGGCGCTGTCAAATTTTGCCCAGCACAAGGATCAGGCGTGGGCCCTCACCCCCAGTATTCTTGGCGTGAGGTAGGATCGTAGTACTCGGTAGCAGTAGCTATATTAGGAATCGTAGCAATCATTCGGTCCTCTCTGTTCGGCACAGGGACAGCGCTTGTGAGTGCCGATGGGGTCAGAAGTGTAGGGCGAGGAAAGGCAGCGCACGTGGTGACTCTCGAGTCTCATGTCAGTGATTTCTTTTCAAGTTGGGTGCTTAACTGCTTCACAATTGTCATGATGAATTGCCAATGATTTGCGATGTGATCGTGTGTTCTTATCTCGTGTGTTCTTATCTTGTGAGTGCCGATGGGGTCAGAAGTGTAGGGCGAGGTAAGTCGGTGCACGTCGTGACTTCAATCATGCGATGTGATCGTGTGTTCTTATCTCACCTCTCAACAGGATCCCATTGGGGAGGGGAGGGGGGGGGGGGGGGGCCGGGGGGGGGAATTCAGGACTCTATTCGCAACTCAGCAACCATTCTTTTATGAGGAACTGATTATTTATTTTTATTTTTTTCCCAAAGCAATGCATATTCTTTAGATTCCCTTCAGTGTCAGATTATCTTTTTGCCCACCTTAACCCCAGTTACAGGTTGGTGAGGTGGGCAATGAAACGGTATTCACCTGTGCGCAGTAGTGAATGCAGATCCCAGGGCTCGATCCCTAGACTTAACCTTACCTGTGTACAGTATCTGTGTCGACCCCGAGAGTTGAACCTGCGACCTGTGTATTTGTATCAGTTGGTAGACTGTCGTAGGGTCCGTAGGTAGTAAGGGTTCGATCTGTAGACCTGTCTGGTAGGAGTCTTAGTAAGGTCTAGAAGTCGTAGCTGCTACAGTCCTGAAGGGTCAAGGTTGTAGCTGCTACAGTAGCGAAAGGCCAAGTCCACGGCCTTCTGGAAGGTCCCAGTAGTGGCCTTTCGAACTTGCTCGCGTTTAGACAGAGGCAAGTGGGCAAGTGGTGAGCCCAACTGTGGTACGTCGGCAGTGCGACTGCATCGAGTTGGGAGTGCAAACCCATGCAATCGGCAGTACTGGTTCCGGTCAGTCCTAGTCCAGTCAAGCAAGTACTGCATGGGACTGTGTGCACCACGGGCAAGGGAAAGGGGCAGACCAACGAGATACAGAAGTACAAATCAAGGGGCAGCGCCGAGCTATTCATTCATTCCTGCGTGAGCCATGCGGAAGCGCTGCCACAGCGACTTGTGCGAGGTGGTCTGCAGTGAGCCCGAAGACAAAGTGGGCGAGAGGAGCTTAGCCATAGCGATAGGTTAGCAGCGGCCATAGCCGCCATAGCTGTAGGTAGAGTGTAGCATGTGTGTGTGTGTGTGTGTGTGTGTGTGTGTGTGTGTGTGTGTGTGTGTGTGTGTGATCCAAGGTCTGTCTCTTATACACATCTAGATGTGTATAAGAGAACTGCCCGGTAAACCGTAGGCAGAGAGAGAGAAGAGGACAACAAACGAGGGGCTGTGACAAACTGTTTCGTCGGAGTTTCACCGACTCATCAGGAGGCTGAACCCTCAACAGTCTGCAGAATCCCCTCACTGATTACACTGTAAATGATAATCTACCTTAACMAAAATCAAAGTAGACTATCACTCACCCACACCAGATGGAAAACTCTACAGACTGACGGTTCACACCCCATCACAAGCCAGCAACACATCCACGAAACAAAGATATATATACTGTCACACTAAATCAGAGCGCGAAGGCGAAAAAAAGCAAAACAAGGAAAGGAAAAGAAGAAAGGAAGGAAAGCCCCAACTGTTCATCACCTCTTACGTACAAGGCCAGCCACGTGGATGACAGGTTGAGCGCTGGCTGCCGCCATCCCCGTGTCACAAGGACCCACTTGCACGCAGCCAAAAGGCAAAGAGGTAATCTGTATATATCGTCACAAAATTATATATCATATTATATATATCGTCACACTGTGAATCGGTGCGCAAAGGCGAAAAAGGACAAGAAAAAAAGGGAAAGAAGGAAGGCAGGAAGGAAAGCTCGGCCTGTTCATCATCAGCTCTTACGTACAAGGCCGGGCACGTGGATGACAGGTTGAGCGCTGGGTGGCCCCATCATCCCCATGTGTCACAAGGACCCACTTGCACGCAGCCAAAAGGCAAAAAAGAGGTAAAGAAAAGGAGGAAACCAAACCTCACACAGGCAAGAGAAAGAGAAAGGGATCCGGTCAAAGAAAGAAAGCACAAGGGAAGAGGAACAGGAAGGCCCATCAGTTAGTCAAACAACGCAAATGACACATCCCACAGATAAACCAGTTGCCACTGTCACAACAGAATTCAACATTCCCAAAAAAAAAAAAAAAAAAAAAAAAAGTTCAACATTTTTATTTTATTTTTCTTGTTTTCTTTTTTCTTTTCTTCATATATATACATATACATCATATTTTATACATAAACATACTCTTTCTCTTGCCTCTGTGAGGTTTCGTTTCCTCCTACTTTTCTTTACCTCTTTTTTGCCTTTTGGCTGCCTGCAAGTGGGTCCTTGTGACACACGGGGATGATGGGGGCAGCCAGCCGGCGCTCAACCTGTCATCCACGTGCCCGGCCTTGTACGTAAGAGCTGATGATGAACAGGCCGAGCTTTCCTTCCTTCCTTCCTTCTTTCCCTTTTTTTCTCGTCTTTTTTCGCCTTTGCGCTCCGATACACGTTGTGACGATATATTTATATATTTCCCAACATATATAACATTTATATTTTTTTATACTTTTTGTATCTCTCTTTTCGTCATTTAACTTTGTCGTTCCCAGCCGCAATTTCGGCCTTTTTTTAAACCGAAATCGTCAGGCCTTACCGGGCTCCCGCCTAAAAGATTTCGTCTAGAACGGCCTGACGATTTCGGTTCAAAAAAATGCCGAAATCGCGGCCAGGAGCGTCCAAGTTAAATGCGCAAAAGAAGGAGATGTATAATATATCGTCATAGGGACCTGACCGGTGAACCGTAGGTAGAGAGGAAGAAAAAGACTACCGAGGGGCTGTGACAGACTGTTTCGTTCGAGATCGACCGACTCATACGGAGAGGCTGAACCCTCCACAGTCCTCAGTCCTCTCAAGCCTCATTAGGAGGCAGAGAGGGAGGGAGAGAAGAGGGATCCCCCAACCGATGATACTGTTCGTCATAACCCACACACACACACACACACACACACACACACATATAGATATATAGATATATATCGTCAAACAGAACTGCCTCCGGTAAACCGTAGGCAGAGAGGGAGGGAGAGAAGAGGACAACAAACGAGGGGCTGTGACAAACTGTTTCGTCGGAGTTCCACCGACTCGTCAGGAGACTGAAGAGGATAACGGGTTTTTCTTTTTATTCAAAAAAAAAAAAAGGACAAACTGAGGTTTCGTCTCCGGTCCAAAACTTACAAAAACTGTGAAGACAGGCGAGAGAGAGAGAGGGACAGCGATTCGTCGGACGGACGTGAGACCTTAGCTCAAGCTCAGAGACACGATGTTATTTTCATCGTCATCGTTCTTTCTATAATGATGATGATGATGATGATGACGATGATGATGATGATGATGATGGACAACAAATAGTCATTCTACCGTCTTCCCCCGAACATAACGCACCCTGAAAATGGATGTATATAAGTTATCTATAACGCGCCCTGAAAATGGATGAATATAAGCTATCTTCCCGGTCCGATGCAGCCAAAATGAGAGTGCCTTCCTTGTGTTCTGGGGAGGTACTTTCATTTTCCGAAAAGTCCCCTCACGTCGTCTACTATAATACTCTTTCGTTTTCCAAAAAGTATATACAGTGTCTCTAGGGATGGCGAGTAGGGAGAAAGGGAGGGGAAGAGGGGGGGGGGGAGAGGGGAGAGGGGAGAGGGGAGTGGGAAGTGCGGAAAAAGGAAGGAGGGTAGCTCGCAATCTTCGTCCCCCTGGGGCGTGGTCCCAGTAGCAAAGAGGATCGGATCGAATGGCTGAATCTG
>BFEA01000521.1:473454-492033 GCA_003427395.1 Chara braunii | reverse complement strand
CTCCTCTCCCCTTTCTCATCCCATTCTCTCCCATTCTCTCATCCTCCTCTCCCCCTTCCCTCCCCCAACTACAACCCCATCATCCCCCCCACCCTAAGCCTTGGTGGAGTCAGCTATGGAAACAGCAAGGGCAACAGCCTTGGCCCTTCGCCTTCCTACTGAAGAACTGCTCGGACTGGCCGGTTTGGCACTACAGATAGTACAATGCGCCCACCCTTATGAATTCTCATGTATATGTTTGGACGCTGGACCCAGTTTCCAGCAGGTGCTGCTCCCCACCAATAGACCGGTGTGACGCCCAACCTCACACCCAACGCGACTTCCTGATCGGAGTCGGATGTGGGCCTGGAAGTGCGAAAAGGGGTGTGCCAAGGATTTTTGGGAAAGTGGGGGTGGAGTCCCAGGTTGGAACTGAGATCTCCTGTGGCAAAGTTTCAGGGGCATAGATGTAATGGAGCTAAGGGGGCGAGTTACTTCCAGTCTGAGGCGTTCAATGTCGTACAACATGAGGTAGATGGCATGCGAGGACCAGCAGCGCAGTGCATTCAAGGCCGTCCGATTCGTCTGTTTTGGTGGCGGCGGTTCGGGGATAGGCCCGCCCGGGATAGTCGCGTTCCCGATGAGTCAGACCTTTGGGTGCAGACACGTGGCGTCTGTCGTCGCGGTTTTTTGTTAGGGCCCCTAGTTTCAGGGGCTCGTCGGTTACAGCATCGCCGACAATTTCCGCAAGGCGTGCGGGGCCAGTACGGGGCGATTGAGTTCCACGGTACCACCATGAGTTGGTGATACGGGAGGAGGAGACGGAAGGGAGGGAAGTTGGTGGTAATGACGACGAAGCCGAGGGATATGAAGTATTGTGTGTTGTCCGAAGTGGGAAAATTGAGGCACCTCGGATCGCTGGTTGTAGCACAGTGAAACTCCCTGGGGCACAATCGATTCTCGGTTAGGCGGGGGAATTCCGGGTATCTTTGCCTAATGCATTCCCTCACCCAAGGGTCAAAGTACTTCGAGTCCCGGGAGCTCGACATCTTATCATTGCGGTGTGATAAAATTCTTCCACACGCGTCTAATTGGCAAGGGGATGTTCCGTCGTGATATCGAGATTCCTTTCCGTTTAGGTGCGAGGGGGAAGGACAATTCTCGTCTGCCTGAAGGCGTCAAGTTCGTTGATGGTCGCGAATCGGCGCGCGTGGATACGTGTAGGCTGCAGAAATCAGATCACGCTTACACGCACCCGCGAGGTATTCGCTTGTTTCTGGGCAAAGAACTACCCAATCATTTAATCACTCTGTGATCCCTCGCGCAATCATTCCTGCGCATACAAGGTGCTACTGCACATCAGGCATCTCAGCAACAACAGTAGATCAAAGAAAACAAACAATAATAGTGACGATTACGTGAAAGTTCCTACTATGCTCACAAGGGTATCAAAAATGGCAAGCGAAGACACGGACAGACAAAGGAAAAGCAAATAGACATAACATTCATTCATCCATTCATTCGACATAACACGCGGTAAATGAGATCGAGACCAATCGCAAAAACGAGTGTGAGCGAAAACCAAGCCAAGATTCCGAAAACAAAAGAAAACAGGCGAATCGCCCTAAGCCGAGATAAAAAATTATATACAAAAGCAAGGAGGGAGACAAGATAAGGAAAATTGCAAACCATGTCCATCAACTTCAGCTCCCTCTTCTTCTTTCGTCCTCTCCGATGCGGACTGTCCGTCGTCACGAACCAACCCACGAAGTCGTCACCCCGCTTAGTCCTCCCGCACCTGTCAAGTTCGCCCGCGCCCACAGTCCGTCGTGGCCCGCGTCAACCCCGCGCGTTCGGCACAAGCTCGTCCGGTCGCCTGACTCCCACTTCAACTCACCTCTTATTTCGCTCGCGAGCCGACCCTCACTGATCGCGCTCCCAGAGCTTCCAACAGCTGGTTAAGAGAGCTATCTAATTGCGCAGCCGGAATTTATAGCGTGCATGCATGCACGAAGAACGCAAAATTGCAAGGACTTAGAAATGAGATTAGGAGAGGAAGCGCTTGCATTCTGCATAGCCAGATCGCGGCGTGGGGGACGTAGCCACTCTCCACACATCGATCCGAGCATGCAGGCTGCGGGCTAACTAGGCACAGCAAAAGGAAAAAGGGAGAGCGGAAAAAACGAAGCTCAAGAAGAAATATACAGTTACAATGACGCCCGCCCAAAATTACAGTTACTTGCAAGATTAAGGGCGCCGACTAATCAGAGCTCCGCTGCAGCCACAAAAAGAAGCGCACAAGAAGGACGACGCGCGGCAAAAGAAATCCCGAATTCCTAAATTCCTAAATTCCTAGCTAATGCAAAAAGAAGCACAAATTCCGAAAATAAAATTCCGAGAGCCATCAAGGGATCGACAAGATTCGAAAAAGAAGTTCAAAAAGAACGAAACAAAATTCCCGCGTGACCTCCGCGCCTAAATCCGACAACAGCACAGAAAAAAAGTGACGTCAACCATTATTAATTGCGCCTGGTCGGCGTGACAGCCACTCAATCGATCATCCCGGGGCTTGCCCGGGCTTGAATCCAGCCATCCGAAAAGAAGCGGCGAAAGAGAAAAGACGAAAAGACGAGGACATTGATGCAATTCTCCCTCATTCCCGATCTCTCGTAATTGGCCCAACCTTCCCAACTTAGGACCCCTCATTGTCATTGCGCAGAAAGTCGAGCGGAACAGAAATCGGTTCGTCACATACGTGATGACGAGGGGGTTCTAATCTTAAGCAAGCTCCTGCTTGCTTGAATCATGACACGTGTCGATTTCTCTAATCGATCGACACGTGGAGCTTTTCGTTGCTACTTACCGTACGAAAAAAGTGTGGACGTTATCGAGTGTGGCATTCGTGGCTCTATTCTACGAATTCCTCAGGAAGGGCTCTTTTCAATCCAAGAAGGGGATTTTTCGTGCCATCACCACGACACAAACTAATCAACCATGCATCAATGTCCTAAGGGAAGGGGAAAGGGAAGACGATACATGGGGGCATGGCGAGGGGGTGGGTTAGTCGCGAGTAGGGGTAGAAAGCGTTCCAATCCCACGACTGTCTCCGGAAGCTCCTGACATCGGTTGATCCGGTGGAAACGCGGGAACCAGGTACCACTATGAGGGAGGGAGGCGAGATAGTCAAGTTAGAGGGTGGCGAAGGTTCGGAAGAGTGCCGTGCGGAATCGATCGTGGTTCTCGCATGCAGGGATAGTCCCCGTAATCATGCAATAAACCTCAACGATATTGTGGCCTCGCCACGCGACACTGAAGAGGAGGGCGTGAAGGCAGAAGTCGGGAAGGGCGCACCGGGTCGAGGGATGGGGGTGAACAGTGACAACAAGGCGGGTGGCGTAGAAAAATCAGAAGGTATCAATCGGGAAGGGATTACGGGGGAAGGTGACGAGGGTGGTGATCTGGCGGAGGGTGAAGTGATCAAGGGGACGACGGGATAAGGACTGGGGACGAAGCCTGATGGCCTGCATCAAGACGGGCTCGAACTGGTGGCCGGTCGGAGGTGGAGGGGGAGGGGGATCGGCTTCGTCGCCGCCTGGCCGGTGCGCTCGAAGTCTCGGCAGCTGGGATCTCTTCTCGTTTACGTGCCGCCTCGATCTTTGGCTAGATCGACGGCGATCGACAGATTCGCTCTGCTTGCGAATTCCAGCTGTCGCTTTCCGGCCGCATCCCCATCTTCGGGCTTGGGCGGCTATGGCTTCCGCCTGAGCGTCCGTTCGTTCCACCTCTTCCGCCGAGATTTCCCACTCGGATTCTTCCAACTCCAACTCTTCCTCTTCCTCGTCTTCCTCTTCTTCTTCGTCGTCCTCACTCTGCTCTCCCTCGCTGTGTTCACTATAACTGCCTTCTTCTGGTGTTTCTTCCTCCTCTTCTTCCTCCTTTGCGCCGTCTTCTTCTTCTTCCGATTCTTCTTCTATCGCTAGCTCCTCGTCTTCGAAGACTGTTCGATCTTGGAAGAAAGCGAGGCCAACTATCCCCCGCGGGTCGATATATCCTCGTTGCGATGGCGGGTTGTTGCCGCTTCTCGGCTCCTCCAGGCACGCTGACCACTGAAGGTACGGCGTCAGAGTTCGTGTGAGGACGTGCGAAACCGGGCTCTGGTCGCTCTGCGAGACGATATCAAGGGGAAGATCGTCAACCAACTACGCGAGAGGAACCGTGAGTTCCTGCACGATCAGTTGGCGATGGTCACGCTGCACCAATCTGAACAGGAATCCAAGAAGATCGCTTTCCACCTCCGTCCGCCAGGCCTGGATGATCAGTAGCTCCTGGTACTCAATCCAAGCGCGGTGTTCCTCGTCCCTTGTCCACGTGAGTCGCACTCCGACCAGGCACACCGAAAGATCGACGAAATGTTCACACCACAACTCCCACTGCCTTGGATCGAGAAGGGGGACAGCGAGCGGTTCCAAGCAGAAGGAGAAGCGAGGGTGAAGACTAGACTGCCAGAAGGTGGGAAAGAGAGATGGTAGAGCAAAGGTGGAGAGTTGAGAGCGGTTTATTAGGGACGTTGAAAGGGGATGAGCTCCGGAAGCACCACCGCCGGCTCGTGCTGGGACGCTCGAATCCCACCGAGTTTGATGCCGTCCGTAGGGACAAGATTGTCCCCATGGCGCGTGAGCCAGTGGTTCCACTCCGCGGCCAACTGCTGACCCCACTCCCTTAGTGACGTCCGGATTGCCGCATGTCGCAGCGGGCTGATCGCGCTGATATCGCCGCTGAAGGAGACAACGGTAGACACGTGGCTAACCCCCGGGGCTGACAGCCGATGAACAGCTACCGCTTTTGCCAACACAACCACCTGACGATTGCTCGCAAATCGGAACTCTGCTTGCGCGTATACCCCTGTGGTACAAAAGAACTGAGCAAGCCGTAGAAGATCTGGACTGAAGCGCGGATGATGAACTTGCCGGATTGTCGAGATGTAACCACGTGGCGCCAGCAGGTGATCACCGAGGGCTCGCTCAGTGAGAAAACTCATGGCGATGGTGAGGAGGTATGAGAGGGGGTGGGAGATGTAGGAGGAGACGAAGGCGATAGAGAATCGTCGTCTTCTTTTGAAGCGAAGGAGGAAGAAGACGCTGCTCGAGATGAGGAGGAAGGGAGGGGACGTAGATAGGACACGTGGCGTACGATCGCCCGAGCCGATCGACTCCCTGAGACCTTTGGCACGAGGCGCACCGTGTTCACCCCGTTCGGGCCGAGCTCGATCACGTGAAATCGCCCGAAGAATCGTGGCGCTATCTTCCCTTGGCGAGCACATTTTCTCACCTGCACCAAGTTCCCTTATTTATACTGGGGCCGCGGACCCGTGTTCCCGTTCCGGTCCTCGTAACTGCGAACCTGTCGGCCGTGGGCCAACTCGGTCATTTTTTGGCGTTTTCGGGCTAATCGAGGCAGGGACCTTTCCATCAGTTTCATGTGTCGCTTGGCCTTGTCCTGAACTGTGGCTCTCGTAGGCCGTCGGTTCAACGAGGACTCATCCGGGAGGCTCGATATTGAAACGCAGGCCGCACTATTGGTCCGTAACTGGAACGGGCTTAGGCCCATCGATTCGTGAGGCGTTCCACGATGGACCGCCAAGATGTGATCTACGATATCGGGCCAGGGCCTCGGATCTTGTGCCGCGATATTTCGTCGGAGCGCAGCCTTTATCACTCGATTTGCGTTTTCTACAAGGCCGTTAGATTGCGACATGTAGGGCGCAGTGTTCCGAATCGCGACGCTGTGTACGACCAGATTCCTCAAGACTTCTCCCCTGAATTCTACCCCATTATCGGTCAAAATTTCCTCCGTGTCCTGGTGCATTCCTAAAAACCGGTTGACGTAGCGCGCAATTTCGGTTGCCTATCGCGTTCGACACGGATATGCCTCGATCCATTTCGAAAAATGGTCCGCGAACACCAGTAGGATTGAATACTCGCAGCTATTAGGTCCAGGGGGCACCACTATATCGGTAGCATCCATGCTAACCCTTTGAAACGACCGTGCAACTACCGTCGGTACTATCGATCTTGGCAGCTGAATCGACGCCTTGTCAGCAGCGCAGACTTGACAGTTCGCGACGATGAACTTCATGTCGTCACAAATATTGGACCAATACCATTCGTTCTTATTGATTGCCGCTTACGTGATCCGTACGGCGAAATGGGCTGCAATTTCCTCATGCACCGTCTAAACCCAGTCATACTTGCGTCACCCATTGCCAATCGCCTGCTTCTTGCCACGTGGAAGGACTGCCACTTGTCCGTACTTGCGTCCGTTTGCTGACTCTGGTTCCTTCCACGAAATGATTTCTTCCCCCTTCGATACCTTAGCGGGGTGATGCAAACGTGTCAACCCGTCCGCATTGCCGTGCCTCTTTGTCTTTCGGTGGATGATGTCGAAGTCTTATTCCTGTAGGCGCACAACCCACGGCCCGATCCTCCAATTATACCCGTGTAATTGGTGAGCTCTGAGAGCCAATAATGGCCCGTGATCGGTTACAAGGAGGAACTTCTGTCCGTACAAGTATGGATGGAAGTGTTGAATTCCCCAGACTACAGCATAGCATTCACCTTGTGGGGCTGAGTCGTTCCTTCGTTCGTCTGGCACCGTACGAGACGAGTACTCGATGACGTGCTCTCGACCGTCACTCCCTTTCTGCGCTAAGATAGCGGAAATAACCTCTGGCTGCCAGTCCGTGATGAGAATGAGCTGCTTCGTAGGGTTCGGCCGGATCAAAATAGGTGTCGTCACTAGAGCGCCCTTGAGGGTGGCGAAGGCCTGTTCGCACTTTGCGTCCCAATTGTGGGGCTGGTCCTTTCGCAGCAGATTCGACAGAGGTCGCGCAATCGCAGCGAAGCCCTTGATAAAACGACGGTAGTACAATGCCAGTCCCAGGAAAGCTCAAACTTGTGTCACTGACGTAGGGACATGAGCATCTTTCACCGTCGCGACTTTCCTTGAATCTTGCCGCAGTCCTCCACGTGTCACCACGTAACCTAAGAACGAGATTTCAAGTTCCGAAAGGAAAACCTCACTCTTCTCAAGCGTGATTTTGAACCCAGCGTCGCTCAGAGCTCCCAGCGTCCACTCGATGTGCTGTGCATGCCTGTGATAACACAAAAGTTAATCATCCCCTGAGTGAGCCGCGTCTTGTTGACGAAGTTCTGAAATGTCACGTTCATCGCCCGCTGAAACGTGGCAGGCGCGTTGCAAATACCCATCGGACATCGGACCCACTGCCACGTGCCCTCAAACAATACAAAGGCCGTCTTCGGCCGATCTTCCTTATTAGCCAGAATGTGATGAAAACCGTGCCGAATATCAAACTAACTGAAGTAATTAACACATCAATCGCATCCAGCAAATCATCAATCTTGGGAAGGGGATACACATCTTTGATCGTGATGTCATTCAACTTGCGACAATCAATACATATGCGAATCGATCCATTATTTTTCGGCACCAACACTACCGGGAATGGCCATGGCCCAGTGGCGGGCCCGGGTTCGATCCACCCATTAGCTTCAAATTCTCGAATCCGCTCGAGGGCCGGTTTTTGTTCTGCCAACGAATATCTGTAGGGCTTGCAGTGAATCGGGGGATGGTTTTCGGACTGAATTTCGTATTGTATGACCAACGACAGTCCGATGTCGGTGTCTGTCACATTAATCGCTCCCTTGTACTCTTTTAGAATATCCGCGATCAGGTGGTGGCTCTCATTAGGTACGTATCGGGGTACGTGCAACTAATACAACTCATCCCATATCCGTACATCGGTGTGTTTCTTACTTACCCGTTTAGCGTTTTCGGGTGGAGGCGCAAAAATAAACGAGTTGTCCTACCGCCAGGAGAATACCATGGCCATCATCTGCGCATCTTGTTCTCGAATGGCCACGTGTTCTTCCGGGGTTATCCCGTCTCGAATGTCTTACCACGACACAGGTTTCGTTGCGATCCTGATTCCGCGTCCGGTGTCAATGCGCTCAGGGGGTTCCAAAGAATTGCTCTCCGCCCCTAAGCGTAATAATCTTATCTCTTTTGCGGGCGTCAAAAGAGATCGCGGAAGATTCGTGATGTCGTAATAATGTTTTTTGTCCTCATATCGTGCAAGCGGAGGCGAGATTCCTTCGTACACGGTTCGAGGGGGTTCCAAACAATCGACCATCCTCGAAATCTGTACGAGAGGTTCTCCCATAATCATTGCCTGCGTTCTCTGTAGATCTGGGTTAGTCCGGCTCAGGGTTTTTGCGTTTGTTTGCAGCGCGAGATAATGGATACGTTGCTGCGTCATTTCTAGAATTAATGGGTCATCATCATCACTGCTGTCTGCGTCTTTGGATGTCTGCCCATTGTCCCAGGTAATCAGCGAAGGGTCCCCGTCATAATGAGAGAAACTCGCGGGGTTATGTTAGCGGTAGTACGAAGGGTCAGCCTCATTGGTATGACATAGGGCTTCCCTCCCGTATTTCGGAGGACGATCGATCGTATTTCGAAATCCACATTGGCTCGTAAGGCCATAAGGGCGGGAAGGCCGAAAAGGACGTCGTACGTGTTTACGTCAAAGACTACAACATCTCCCAAAACATGTACCTTCCCTAATCGAAAAGCAACATTGGTCATCCGTCCCACCGTTTTGATCTTCTCCTCATCTGCTGACACGAGCTGATCTTTTTCCGTAAGCATGATTAGATCGTTCTTTCTACCTGCTTTTTCAACTACCCGTAACGAGATAGCCAAAATAGTGACTCATAAGCCGATAATGGCATTGTATGAGATTCCCCATATCTCAATATCACATTCGGCGGATTTCCATAGGATTGGTTTAATCCGTAGGAAGTGATCATCTTTCTGGATCAATCCTAATCGTATCGGGTCTGAAGTTCCTGCTGCATTTTCATCTGGCATGGGATTTTTTGTTTTTTTGCTCGTTGTTCGGACAAGGGCGAATCGTTTTCGATTTGCCTTGCAGTGTTGCAACATTCGTTCGTTAGCTTGTTCTGATATCGAGAGTAGGTGACCGATCGAAAGAGGAATCCGATGGTGCAAGGCTCGAACGATGTTTAGAACATCGATGTCCCCCGTGACGAAAGTGGGTCCTCCCCGACTCCATTTCTCCTGGAGAAGGTTGCCATTCCGCCACTTCTTTTTGTTCTGGCGCGGGTCTAATCGTTCCAATCATCCCAAGTCCTGGGTAGCCAAGCGTTACATACTGATCCAACGGGATTAGTTCGACGGCTTCTTCCATCGTAGCCAATGTGCTTCCGCCTCCATCCATTTCTTCCATCAATGCCCCTACTCATTCGGGTCCATTGGCGATCGGGGCCGCTGCTACCGTGACCGGTGCGGCTCCGACTCGTTGCTGTGGGGGTCGATGCGGGCAATTTCGGGCTATATGCCCTGGTTGGTGACACGTGTAACAGACGTTCAGATTGCCAGGGATCCCTGCAGGAGGGGGTGTTGGGGCCAATCCGTGTCGAATCGGGGCGGCACGCACCACTATTGGACGCATCGACCGCATCATTGCTTCTATTCGAGCATTGTGTTCCCGCTGTTCCTTTTTGCTTTCTTGAATCAGAGTAACCAATGTCTTGGTTAGTTATAATAGGGCGGAAGACTCATTCGGTCGTGCGGGGGTTTCAATTGGTGGCGGGGGTGCTGTCATCATGGGCACGGGAACGCTCGTAATCACACTCGGGACCGGTCGTTTGGGACCAATCTGTTCCAGATAGGTGACAGGGCCCGGCACAAACCCCACATTTTCAAATTTGTTCTGCAGGGCAGCTAACTCAGCTTTAACTCTCGCTAGTTCGGGCGAGTCTCCTTCCCTAGGATAGTCTTCTCCCTCCAGGAAACTCACAACGAACTTTCGTTCCATTTGTTCCGCGGATGCCATGATCTGTTGCAGCGTGTGATTGATGGGTGAAAACTGCTTTCGCAGTTTCGCCCTCATCGTTCGGCTGCGAAGTCCATCAATGAACAAATCTCTGACCCCCTTGTTCACCTCGTTCTGTTTTCAGAAATATCCTATAGAATCAGTTTCGATACTCGGTAACAGATTCGAGGGGTTTTTGAACTCGATCTTTGATCATAAAGAGAGCCTGTTCTGGGTGGATGTAATCGAATCGGTTCAAAAAATCTCGCCCGAATGTCGGGAGATCGACCCATATATAGGTACTAAACCAGTGATGGGCATTTCCTCCCAATCGTGCAGGGATGTTCACTTATGCCTCGTTATCATCGTACTGTTGAGCTCGGAGCGTGGCTAGCCATGCCCCAGCGAGGTGATGAGCAGGATCGAATAGATAAAGATCGGGTGGCGTCATGGGAGCCCTTGCTCGTGGTACGGGTTGATTAGGATTCTGCTGGGGGTTCGGGTTTTGTTGGGGGTTCTGCTGATTAGCATTCAAATTGACCGTCCGTCGAGCCGCATACCGGCTTCTGGTGACGACGGGATCCCATCGGTGCGCGTTCCGGGGTCGAGGTCGCCCCCTGTTAGCCAGATCGCCCAGATATGAGTCCTAGAACCCTACCATGTGTCGGGCTCCGATACCAACCTCACGCCCAACGCGACTTCCTGATCGGAGTGGGATGTGGGCCTGGAAGTGCGAAAAGGGGTGTGCCAAGGATTTTTGGGAAAGTGGGGGTGGAGTCCCCGGTCGGAACTGAGATCTCATATGGCAAATTTTCAGGGGCATAGATGCAATGGAGCTAAGGGGGCGAGTTACTTCCAGTCCGAGGCGATTGATGTCATGCAGCATGAGGCAGATAGCATGCGTGGTGCATTCAAGGCCGTCCGATTCGTCTGTTTTGGTGGCGGCGGTTCGGGGATAGGCTCACCCGGGATAGTCACGTTTCCGATGAGTCAGACCTTTGGGTGCCGACACGTGGCGTCTGTCGTCGCGCGTTTTTGTTAGGCCCCCTAGTTTCAAGGGCTCGTCGATTGCCGCGTCACTGACAAATTCTGCAAGGCGTGCGGGGCCAGTACGGGGCGATGGAGTTCCACGGTACCACCATGAGTTGGTGATACGGGAGGAGGAGACGGAAGGGAGGGAAGTTGGTGGTAATGACGACGAAGCCTGGGGATATAAAGTATTAAGTGTTGTCAAAAGTGAGAAAATCGGGGCACCTCGGATCGCTGGTTGTAGCACAGTGAAACTCCCTGGGGCACAATCGATTCTCGATTAGGCAGGGGAATTCCGGGTATCTTTGCCTAATGCATTCCCTCAGCCAAGGGTCAAAGTACTCTGAGTCCCAGGAGCTCGGCATCTTATCATTGCGGTGTGATAAAATTCTTCGGCACGCGTATAATCGGAAAGTGGATCCTTTCCGTTTAGGTGCGAGGGGGAAGGACAATTCCCGTCTGCCTGAAGGCGTCAAGTTTGTCGATGGTTGCGAATCGGTGCGTGTGGATACGTGTAGGCTGCGCAGATCAGATCGCGCTTACACGCACCCCCGCGAGGTATTCGCTTGTTTCTAGGCAAACAACTACCCAATCATTTAATCACTCCGTGATCCCGCGGGCAATCATTCCTGTGCATACAAGGTGCTACTGCACAACAGGCATCGCATCAACAACAGTAGATCAAAGAAAACAAACAGCAATAGTGACGACTACGCGAAAGTTCCTACTATGCTCACAAGGGTATCAAAAATGGCAAGCGAAGGCACGGACATACAAAGGAAAAACAAACAGACATAACATTCATTCATCCATTCATTCGACATAACACGCGGTAAACGAGATCGAGACCAATCGCAAAAACGAGTGTGGGCGGAAACCAAGCCAAGATTCTGAAAAAAAAAGAAAACGGGCGAATCGCCCCGAGCCGAGATCAAAATTTATATACAAAAGCAAGGAGGGAGACAAGATAAGGAAAATTGCAAACCACGTCCATCAACCTCAGCTCCCTCTTCTTCTTTCTTCCTCTCCGATGCGGACTGTCCGTCGTCACGCACCAACCCACAAAGTCGTCACCCCGCTTAGTCCTCCCGCACCCGTCAGGTTCGCCCGCGCCCACAGTCCGCCGTGGCCCACGTCAACCCCGCGCGTTCGGCACCAGCTCGTCGGGAATTTATAGCGTGCATGCATGCGCGAAGAACGCGGAATTGCAAGGACTTAGAAAGGAGATTAGGAGAGGGAGCGCCTGCGTTCTGCATGGCCAGATCGCGGCGTGGGGGACGTAGCCACTCTCCACGCATCGATCCGAGCATGCAGGCCTCGGGCTAACTAGGAACAGCAAAAGGAACAAGGGAGAGCGGGAAAGACTAAGCTCAAGAAGAAAGATACAGTTACAATGGCGCCCGCCCAAAATTACAGTTACTTGCAAGATTAAGGGCGCCGACTAATCAGAGCTCCGCTGCAGCCGCAAAAAGAAGCGCGCAAGAAGGACGACGCGCGGCAAAAGGAATCCCGAATTCCTAAATTCCTAGCTAATGCAAAAGAAGCACAAATTCCAAAAAGAAAATCCGAAGTTCCGAGGGCCGTCAAGGGCTCGACAAGATTCGAAAAAGAAGTTCAAAAAGAACGAAACAAAATTCCCGCACGACCTCCGCGCCTAAATCCGACAACAGCACAGAAAAGAAGCGACGTCAACCATTATTAATTGCGCCTGGTCGGCTCGACAGCCACTCAATCGATCATCCCGGGGCTTGCCCGGGCCTGAATCCAGCCATCCGAAAAGAAGCGGCGAAAGAGAAAAGACGAAAAGGCGAGGACATTGATGCAATTCTCCCTCAATCCCGATCTCCCGTAATTGGCCCAACCTTCCCAACTTAGGACCCCTCATTGTCATTGCGCAGAAAGTCGCGCGGAACAGAAATCGGTTTGTCACACCGGAGCCATCATAAAATATGGTGCCCCTACTCACAAAGGATGCTCATATCATCTTCCTCAGTAGACTGCCAGCCGATGCTTTTAAAAAAAGAAAAAAGAAAAGAGAAGATGGCTCCACTGCTCCAGTGTATTTGTGGGGAGTTGCACCTCCAGGAAGCCGGGCCCAGCATCCCAAAATGAGCATTTTGATGTGACAGGCGGGCAGCATTGATTGCCCTCTCCTGGAGGGGATTAACTGCCTAGATGTTGTAGTAGAGTCAGACCCCTTATGGAGCTTAGTGACATCTATACTCCTTATGAAGGCCCACATGAGGCCCGGCTGAGCAGTGGGACCCGGGACGGGCAGGGGACAGGTAAAAAGTGCTGGAGGCAGGCGTGGCCTGTTGTTTCGCGTTGTCTTTTGCTTTTTTGCCCTGTGCTTGTTGGAGTGCCGTGATCTAGTCTTCTTCTTTTTTTTTCCTTTTCTTAAAAAAAAAAGGAAAAAAATGGTGGTGGTATGAGCTCCCACCACTAGCAGCCTCGCATCGGGCTCCAGTCTATTGGTGGGGAGCTGCACCTGCTGGAAAACGGGTCCAGCATCCCTTATACAATGACATTAATAGTTTATGAGCCAAGTGTGGTGAGTATTGGAGTAAAGGCTGCCTCTTCCCGATACTCGTGATACAACTAGCAGCCCCACCTCCTATATTCCGACTATCCCAAGGAGACACCTTTGGAAGTCAAATCCCGCTGTTCGAGGAGGGCCAGACGTGCTGTACTGGTGGGAGTGATGTGATCTGTGTGGCAGCCATGCTGCACTTGTGAGAGTGATGTGAGCCATGGGGGGTGTCTGCTGTACTTGTGGAAGTGATGTAAATCTGTGGGGCACACATGCTGTACTGGTGGGAGTAACATGATCTGTGAGGCGGGTGTGCTGTACTTGTGGGATTGATGTGGTGTGTGGAACGTGCGTGCTGTACCTGTGGAAGTGATGTGATCTGCAGGGCAGGCATGCTGTAATTGTGGGAGCGATGTAATCTTTTTTTTATTTTAATGTAAAGTCCAAGGTGTTGTAGAGGCCAGAGCTGTGAGCCACGGGTGTCCAGGAATATGAGACCACCTCCCATCCCATCCTCATGTCAATACTCCTAGCGCACCTCCTATCCCACTGTCCTACCTCAGTCTGACCAGCACTCAGGCCCATTGCCCTACCATTGGGTAGGCAACTTGGACCGAACAGCAGTGATAGGCACCAGGGCTGATAAGCTGCCCGGCCCTGTTGGAAGTGGAATCGGACGAACCTCGCCGAACCGGAACTTCGGACGCCAGGCCCAGACAATCTACCACAGGTCCCAATATATGACCACCAGACAGTTCTATCCAGATGTCAGTAGGAACTGCACCCAAGGGCACCCTATCCAACCAACCTGAACCTACCGCAGATACTAGACCCTTATCCAGTGACTAGACCCCCCCAGCCTTGTGAATGTAGCCCATAGGTGATGTGTCGTTTGATGTTATGTCCGAAGGCTATATATATGTGTATGTAGCCCATAGACAATATATAGTTCTATGTTATGTCCGAAGGCTATGTGTATATCATGTGTGGAAACTTTGTGTATGTAGCCCGTAGGCGATGTGTAGTTCAATGTTATGTCCGAAGGCGTGTATCCAGCCGGTAAGCGATATATAGTTCCATGTTATGTCCAAAGGCTAAGGCTATGTGTGCATATATAGCCCATAGGCAATATATAATTCTATGTTATGTCCGAAGGCTATGTATACTCTGTATATCGAAGAGAGAGAATGGGGTAAGCTGGACAGGGACTTCCCCAAGGTCCGAACCAAGCTCGAACCCGTGACCTTGTAACATATAATTGAATGACTGTACCATGTGAACGACCAGTGGTATACTCTGTTTATCGAAGAGAGAGAACGGGGTAAGCTGGACAGGGACCCCCCCAAGGTCCGAACCAAGCTCGAACCCGTGACCTTGTAACATATAATCGAATGACTGTACCATGTGAACGACCAGTGGAAATGGCCCAAATGTGTGATTTGCCAGACTGGGGAGATCAACAGAACACCCAAGACCAACAACCCCTAGCAACCCATGTGAAACTCAGAATCAACATACAACACCATGAACAATCCTTGGGTGGTGCGCAGGCAGTGTCTGTAATAGCTAACCTGCGTCATCCCAAGGGGGTGTGTGTCCAGCTGTGCGTCAGGCTGCGGATTTCCATCAGAGTGCGTCAGGCTGCGGATTTCCACACTTGGGTGGTGCACAAGGCTGCGGATTTGAACCCGCAACCTTATACCACAATGCGCATTTCCAACCGGTGCTCTAACCACTGAGCCACATCAACTGGACTGGAGCAATGTAATCTTGGGGGGGGAGGAGGTGTGATGTGTCGTTTTGAGTTCGTTTTTTTTTTTTGCTTTTGTCCTGTACCTGTTGGAGGGACGTGATGTGTGGGGCCTCTCTCCACTATGTAACACTGGAGATGTTTATGGACTTGCGCATGGTGCTCCACTACAGGACACTGGAAATGTGTATGGACTTGCAAGTGCTCCTGATACATTCAAAACGTGTGACATGATCTGTGGGGGTGTGTGATGTGTCTGGCTTTTTTTTCGGGGGGGGGTAAGTATGTTGATGTCATTTTTGAGTTTCAAATGCGGAAAAAAAGTATGCGCCCACAAAGAAAACAACCACCAAGTTTGAAAAAGCAATGAAAGTGCCATGGCCGTGACAGAGGCACGAGTGTCATAACTACCAGGGTTGGCCGTGGTGTCAGACGGGATAAGAGAGAGAAAAAAAAGACCCCACGGATTCTTATGTACTGAAATTGCCATTTCGAACTCGCGCCGTGATATCTTTTGGGGCACGTGTTTTTTTGCCTTTGCAAACTCAAAACCTGCCGTGCCTCTGTACTTGTTTCTTGGGAAAACTAGTGCGCAGTCAAATCGTGAATGTATCCAACCCAGCTGTAGGGTTGGGTGGGGATGTGTTGTATTCGAGGGATGCCTGAAGTGGATTTTGAACTGAAAACGTGCCTGCGCGTAGTTAACGCTTGTTTCTTTCTTGGGAAAATTGCATCTGTACCCCATTAAGAGATGGGAATACCCGTACACCCAACCCCAGTGCCAACTTGCACCTATACCCGGAAAACGGCCAGTGGAAATTATTTCCACGCCCAGGACTGAGGGTGGACCCACGTTTGTACCGCAAAATCGCAGTTATAACCAACTACCGGAATGCACAAATTATGGACGTAGGGCCTCGTTCGGCACCACTTGAAAATATTTGAGTTTCAAGGGTGCCCTGAAGGAGACATTGAGATTAACTTACACTAACTCCATTTATGGTTCCACGTGCACTTGAGGAAACCCCTGAACAAGCTGCACTTGAAACCGAAACCCACAGCTTGACCAAACCTGGACCAAAATGCCTGCTGGAAAAAAACAAAAACAAAAAAAAGCCCCAGTCTTGCGCTCTGCGGTATCTGTTTGCGCTTGAACTCAAGGTACCTCGGGGAGGTACCTTGAGTTCAAGTGCGATTTTGCCCCAGCCCGGGCCAGCCGTACTTGAGTTTTAAGGATGCGCACTTGAGAGCAGGAAAGTGAAAACATTATGGCGGTGTCAATAGGGAGGGGTGGAACGAAGAATTTTCCTCCAACCCTTGAGTTCAAGTGGTGTCGAACGAGGTCCATATCCAGGCAAAATTATGGGCATACCCGGGACAGAGATGGACCGGCCAAATTATTCATTTACCCTACTACTGGATGGCTGAAATTGTGCTCCTACCCAGCAGCCGTTGGGCCACAACGGTCCACATGGTGGGCATGATTATAATTTTGTGGTCTGCCATCCAAGGCCGGGCCCTGGGTGTGGGTACACCCACAGTTTTGCCAGCCCATTTCTGGGCATGTACACCCACTGGGTATGCCTACAATTTCACACGGGGGAAAAGATGGGGACTTTGCAAAGTTGAAGACCGGGAGCGCTGCGCCCCGCCGATCTCGCCGACGGGCGACGGAGAAGCAAGCAGTGGGCGGAGAAGCGCGAAGGAAGAGGATGCGGCGCATGGCGACGGAGGGCGATGGGGAATAGCGCTCCGCCACCCGATGCTTTGACGCGACGGCTGGCTCCTCGGTGAGGGTGGGAGTGAAAAGTGGTGGGGCACCATGAAGGCAGCTTCGAGGCGTGGATATGAGGGCGGGGTGAGAGATCAGCAGGCGGATGACAAGGCGGGAAAGCGATCACGGGGCATGGAGGAGCAGGCTAGAGGCGTCCGGGCGTTGCTGCTGGCTTTTCTGTTTGCTGTTGTCGCTATGCGCTTACGGCAGCATATCTCACACCAAGGTCTCGTTGGAGAGGAGGAACGTTGGGGAGGAGTAAAGGAAGGCTGGTATGGAGTTAGTTTTTTCACAGGTGGGCGACGTCAGCAACGATGCCACCCCTTCATCTCTTTGGGCTACCTGCGAGGGGCGGCTGGCAGGCTCAGCGGTTTAGTCTCGCGACATGGTTTGGAGTAATCCTGGCTGCGGTCCATACTATCTTCATCGTTCGGTTCTTTAGGATGGTTGTGACGCCCAACCTCACGCCCGACGCGACTTCCCGATCGGAGTGGATGGGGGCCTGGAAGTGCGAAGAGGGGTGTGCCAAGGATTTTTGGGAAAGTGGGGGTTGAAGTCCCATGTCGGAACTGGGATCTTCTGTGGCCGAGTTCAAGGGTCGTGAGCGCAATACTGCCGTAGGGCAGGGCAAGCACGCAATTACCGCCTATCTCACCGCTTCGGGTTTGATGGGGATCACCGGGGTGCGGGGGACTGCCGCGCGTCCTGCCTGGGGACTCGAAAGGGGGTCGATCGTTGGCCACGTCGCGGGTTATGGGCGCGCTGGTCAAAGCGAGGAGCACGCGGGTGGCGCCTGAGTAAACACTCTCTGCACGGTTCAGGCCAATACGCGGCTATGACCCCCCAGGGCACCACTGTGAGCTGGTGATATGGGAGGAGAACACGGAAGGGAGGGTACTTAGTGGCGACAACCACGAATCCGGGAGAGGTGTAATATTGTGTGCAATCCGGTTCGGGATAGTCTGCTCCGCGTGGATCGTTGGTTATCGCGCGATGGAATTCCCGCTCGCACACTTGGTTTCTCGTGTAATTCGGGAATTCCGGATACGCTCCTCGCGTGCAATAGTACTCCTGGCGGGATTCCTGAATCCAGGGCTCAAAGTATTCCCTATCCCAAGATGAGCTAGAGCCTGAGGACCGTGTCATCGTAGCGTGCGGTTCTCAGACATGGGTTCTCGGATATGCTCGACGTAATTTTTGGGTCGGGATGATGACGTCGATTGCGAACTCAAACAGACAATCTGCACATACATCCAGCCTAATGCTAGCGGGCAACTAATTTCGTCTACACATCACGATGCAATCAAAACTTCACGAGGTTGTGAGCAACTAATCCCATACATTAATGAGGCGCAAGAGGAAACGATGCGCATTCCATCCATTCATCCGTGTCGACAAAAAGGCAATCAAAAGAGAAGGAAATGCAGGATGCGCCAATTCAGGCGAAAACCAAAACAGAGATATCGAATCGAAGGATAGGGGGCAGTCGCCCAGTCAAAATTTATATACACAGAAGAGAGGGGAAGAGATAAGAAACTGCAAACCCATGTCCACACAACTCTCTCTCTCTCTCTCTCTCTCTCTCTCTCTCTCTCTCTCTC
>BFEA01000521.1:435431-454137 GCA_003427395.1 Chara braunii | reverse complement strand
GTAATAGTATGCTAAGGGGTGTTGGATTCGGCACGGGGCACTAGACTAGGTCTGTAAGTGAAACTACTACGTCATCCTCTTGCAATAACATCATCAACATACTCAGTAGCGTGATCGCCTCATTGTCTTATTTCGTAGTCTTCATCAGCATTGCCATTATCAACAAGTTTTTAGTATACACTGCCTGCTAAGTGCGTGAAATAGGTCCTTCGCTTGGAGGACAGGCAGGGATAGTATGCTGAGGGCCGTTGGGTTCGGTAACTGCCACGTCATCCTCTTGTTTAACATTTGGTCCAACCCCAACGGATGTGGACCAACAAGTTCCAGTACATACTCCGATTACTCCGATGTACGATGCTCCCTGCCCCACGGAAGAGGGGGATCGGATTCCCATAGAACAAAAAATCATCCAGCTAACTGATTGGCTGCTCCAGTAGCTGAAGTCAAAATACGGAACAACCACTGGAGAATTCTGGGATATGTCAAACGTATGACTTGTAAATATTCTAAATCACAGTCGTAGTCTTAAGAGGATTCTGCAGCAGAGATTACCACATGGAGTGAGTTGGTCAGTGGTTAGTCAGAGGATGCTGCAAGCGGTAATAACTATGTCCCCCCCCCCCACTCTACACAAGATGAGTTACAAAATTTTGCAATTGTGCTAGTGGCCTTCAAAGAGCAGCAAAATCTTTGTGACTTGGATCACGACCCCTTTATTTCAAAGCAAATCCTGATTCTCAGAGCATGATAAATGATGGGAATGAAGACAATATATTAGAAGCAGAGAATGAATAGTATGAAGAAAGGGTGGAGAAGGAAGGAAAAGGAGAAGAAAAAAATGAAATTATCAATGATAAGGATCAGGATGCTATACAAAAAGGGGAACAAGCGTCATAGCAGCAATTGCTGGTCTTGCCTGGTTAACCTCAACAATCATCACAACAACTATGTTGGGGCAGTCTCAAGTACCAAAACAGATTTCCCAACAACAGTTGTTGTCGCAACAACATGAACAAATACAGGAGGGGTTACAATAACAGTTGCTGTTCTCATAACAGAATCAATTACGGATACAGGGAAAAATGCATGAACCCGGTCAGCCTCAACAACAACTATTGTTGCAGCAACAAGACCAGATGCATTAATTGCAACAACAACTGTGTTTAGGGCAGTCTCAGGATTCAGAACATATCGATCAATCTCTACGATTACAACAACTGACACAACAACAGGCACAATCTGTCAACCAATTACGGGGGTCTGTATACCAAAGATAACACACTCAGGAAGGGTTAGTTTCTTTCCCCATGCCGGTTTTACAAGAAACAGGTAAAAGACAAAAACTAAGGAATCTCCTGGAAAAATGTGAAACTATCAGGTTGCAAGCACCAAGTGGTAATTTGGTTATTCCGATTAAAAAGAAAAATGGGAAGTGGAAAATCGGGTTGTCTCCAATGGGGCAAGATCAATATGGAGAGGTGACCTTGAGGGGATGGTCCGCATATGTGAATATCAAAATTCTAATGACCGGACTTTCAAACGAGATTTGCACGACTTCCTCTCTAAACATTGTGATCCAGGACCTCAGACAACTCTCACAGAAATAGGTGATCGGACGCAAATGTCCATATAGCCGCTTTCCTACCAATTTCGAAGAAATTCAGCTGGAAATTTGTCTGTTCTAGGTTTCTTTGTTCCCAATGTCCTAGGAGAATAGCCCTTCAGTCCCAAGGTCAGTTTAGGCCTGTCAATTCTCGCCATATGCAATCCCATCTGCGCCAGAGTATTACCGAGCCTGGACATTGCATAAAAATGTGCTAAATGGTTTCCCTAAATTTCCTTATGGGAAAAGTAGACAAATATTATTTACACCATGGGGATGCTAAAATTTTCTGTTCCAGTGAAGAGTGATCAATAAGCCAGTCATTTGTAGGAAGACAACGATGGTCAATTTACCACTGTAATGAAGAAAATTTAGCAGGAATATATTTTTGTAAACTTTTATGTTGTTGAGTATGTTCCTATCTATGTTCAAATGTTTGCCCCATCGTTCTTGAAGAATAGTTGTAATGTCTACTTTTGGTCGGAGCATCCTATATGTCGCTTTTACTGTAAGAGACTGCAAGGTCCTTGGTCTACCTTTTTCGTTAATCTGCCGCACCCATTCCACCGGATTTATTGGAAGTTCAGGGATGGGCAACTCTGGATGGAAGGTTTTCCATCCCTTGACCGAAGAGATAAAAAGGGCTCTAATTCAATAAAGATGTGTTGGCGGAAAAAATGATACTTCGTCTAAGGAAAACTGGATCAGAAATTGATCTCTATTTATCTTAGAAATACTTATCAGCGCGCCTTGTGCAAGAATATGTATGATTTCACCAACCATTTTTTGACCATATGGATAAAATCCAACCACCCAGTCTGCATCCTGAAATTTAATTCCTTTTCTTAGTGTTCTTACCTAGACCAAGGGTATAGAAAAGATGATCTGATCTAAGTTTTGGTTGAGATGATGAGCATACCGAAGTGTATATTTTAGTTGCTCCGTCGTTTTCCAGTCTTTTTTACTTGTGTCCCATAAGTCCTTAATCCTCATGACTTCGCTTTGACCGAGTGAGACCAAGGATGGGTTGAACTATTGTACATACAACCATTTGTGTTTGTTATCTATCGATTGCCAAAGAGTGGTTGACGAAGTACCTCTTGAGGCTCCTCATAACGGGTTGGAAAAGGCCTATTTGGTAATGGTAGATGACCCCATGTTTTTATCATGTTACTCATAGATTATCCAGTATTAGATTGTTTTTTGCACTTCCCCGCTCCCATTCTTCTTTAGATTCGGCCTTTGCTTTGGGTATCATCCAGTACCGATCCTCTATCCATGTAAGGGGATGTATATGCTCATCTGATACAGGGGCGAGCCTATGAATCTGCTCCAAAGCCAACACGTGTCATGGTTTGTCCATGGATAGGATTATTTTTTGATTCATTGTATTGATAAGGCTTGATATTGGAGCGTGGGATCAAAAATCCCCAAGCCTCCCCTTGTTTTTTGTTGGATTATGGAAACTTATGCCACTCTAGGAATTACCCTATCTTGTTCATGATTCCCTCTCCATAAGAAAGTTGTTACTTGTCGCTGAAGGGTTTTCGTCCGTTCTTTGCTTATGGTCCAAAGTGCTGACTTATACCAAATGGATGTTAATATTACGTTATTGATTATGAGGGCTCTTCCGAAAATGGAGGTGTGCTGGTTCTTCCATTTATTCATTTTTTCAGTGCAGGTTTGAAGATTCATTCATCATGTATAGTAGGTTTATCTATTGCTGTGAGTGATACTCCCAGAATATGGACTGGGGTTTCTAGGGGTAACCAACTTATTCTGGGTTGTTCTGGAGGGCGGTCTCCATTAGAATAAAACCACCACCCTTGAATCTTGTTACCCCATTTAACCACCATATAAGAGACCCGTATGAATTTGTTCATTAGATCCTGTATTTCCTCCATGTTCGCTACTGATGTTTCCAACATGATTGTGAGATCATCAACAAACATTGAGCAAACAAGAATAACTTCTTATGGAATGCCCGAAATTTGTAGTCGTTTTAAATTATGGTTAGTTCTGAGATTAGCCCCTAGGGCTTCCATTATGATTAGAAACAAAAAGGGGGTCAGGGGGGGCCCCTGTCTCACCGATCTCTGCAATCTAATTTCTGGAAAGAGAAGACTTAGTTCATTTATCTGAACTTTTGTTGTGGCATTGGTATGGAGGATCCTGACCCATTTCCTCAAGTTGGGTTCGAACTTCATCTTATTCAAACAAGCATAAAAAAACGACAGTCCACATGATCGTAAGCTTTTTTAAAATCAATAAAAATGAAGGCAACATTTTTTTTAGATTGACGGGAGCGTTTAATAGTTTCATTAATTAATAGAATATTGTCCTGGATATGCCTATCCTTAATAAATCCAGTCTGTGAAGGGTGGATAATATCTGTCATCACCGGAATCATGTGGTTGACCAGTGCCTTGGCCAATATTTTGTAAACCACTCTGAGTAGGGTTATAGGTCTATAGTTTCATATATTGGTTTCTCGCCGAGGATAATGAGATAGAGGGATCCAAGGCTCTAGTAGGGTCCTGAAATCCTTCAATAGTCGTGCGTCTGGATCTAGCACGCGCTAAAGCAAAAAAAACAGCGTTCATTTGTCCTTCAATCATATATCGTGATAATTTGTCTTTGATCAAATACCCTTGCCAATGATGTTGGGCAAAGGATAAAAGTTGATGTTTGAGTTCTTGAATATCGACTGGGTGAAAATTATTTTATAATTAATCAAGTTCATAATTAAAAATTTGTTCTTGAATGTTTATTTCTTGAAGGTAACGATTCTTTGCCTGTAATTTTGAAAATCATCGCATTTTTTAGCCAAAAAGGCCAGACCATTATTGAACCATGCTATGTGGGAGTCATGTTTTCCTTTTGTAGTATGGCAGTAATCCCAGATGTCCTTTATGTATTGTTTGAACTGTCTTTGCGAAAGTAAGGAGGTGTTTAATTTGTAAAACTCTTCTCCCGATCCATTTTTTTCTAAAAGATAATAGAGCTACACACATTTTGTGATCTATCCCTGGCCACGGACTTTGGGGAAAGATAGCAGCCCATAGCAAAAATCGATCTAGATCCTGTGACATTAAAATTAAATCTATTATGGATCTAGATCGGTGTTGGGAGCCACTATTGCGAATACAAGTGAACAACCTTTCTTGAGGGAAGATATGTCGGTATGTGTCAAAGAATTGTTCATCTTCGCATAATCTATTGATGATAGTTTCATCCTCCTCTATATACGTTGGACAAGGAGAGAGAATTTCCCATCGATCCAGCCATCTATCAGAGGCTGCGTTGAAGTCCTCTGCCATGATGACTGGTATTCCATTTGGAATTTGAGCCTTGATTTCCTGGAAAACGTTTACCCTTTCTTGGACTTCATTGGGTCCATACACATTAATGAGACATACTATTTCTAGTTTCAGCATAACCAAAGTAGAGATCCAACGCCCCTGTTCTTTATCGGCTGTTCAGTGAACGATTTCTACTCTGAAATCTGGAGGCACCCAGGTGGCCACTCCTCATGAGCCACTTCCTGTAGCCAAGCATGAAATTTAAAAAAAGGGCCATGCCAGATTGTATACTCTATCATGGGTTGGGGAGTCCATGAGATGAGTTTCCTGTATGCAGATCAGATCAGGCCATGTACGACCTCCCACTCCGCTGAGTTGCTCTATTATAACTTTCTTTTTTTCCTCTTTTGTTGTGGTGAGTCCATTTACATTAAGCGTTCTTAGATCTAAACCTGCCACTTTAGTAGCATGGAATTGCCCAACACCAATCTGACTGTGTTGCCCTGGTCCACGGCCCACGCCACGTGGCGGCCTCAATTTAACTTCCGCTGGTGTCGTCAGAGGGATTTGTGTTCCTGGTGAAGGGGTTAGTCTTGGGATACGAAGGTGCGGCTCAATTTTCAGAACTCCCCCGCAACGCGGGCGCGCTCCCGGCTAACTTTCGAATCTGGGTTCCCTCGGTCCATCAGACCCTAGGCGACCTTGCACAAGGACGTACGCGCGGGCTCGACGAATCTGACACCGAGGCCTGGAACTTCCCTATTCCGGAGTGGCCGCCACAAGGCTTGCACGAATCGAGCGCGACAGGGAGCGGTAAAACTCCACTCCCTCGCCTTTCTCTTCGTTGCCAATTTTTTTTTTTTTTTTGGGCTTTTGTTGATGGTTGCTTCAGAATGATCTTTCTCTCTGTCCCTTGCCCTCCACGACGGTTCAAACCCTAGAGGGCAACCCTCGGCCCGAAACAAGAATCCCCCGTTTCGCTCAGGCGATTCAACCCCACCGGCAAAAAATCCTCGGCCACACCGCCAACTACTCTGATCGGCGTTTGAAGTACGGAACGACGCGCGAGGTGTGAGGTTGCGCATCACACTACCGGGCAAGGTTTGGGTTCTGGCCCATGCAGCTAACTGAAGCCGGGGAGTTACCTGCTCTGGGGTCCAATTCTAAGGCCCCGTAGTGAGCGGCTACCTCACTTAGGGCCAGCATCGTTTCTTCTGCCTCAACCTTTTTTTTTTTCTTTCTTTTTTTTTGTGTTTTTGTTTTTGTGAAAGCCCTTTTGCAAGGCCACTACCCCGGCAGTGGTAAGAAAACCACCGGAATTGAGGCTTTGACTGTTGGGCTGCTCCGTCTATTGGTGGGGAGCGACACCTGCTGAAAACTGGGTCCATCGTCCCTTAAATACAACAGTGCAGGTCAATGTTGCGGCTATAGTCATTGTTCTATTATACTCTGGAGCACCCAGTATCCCTTGGAGCTGCAAATAGTCCCGTTCCCATTGTGGGGCTCCTACTTAACAACTGACCCATCCCCCACCTAGAAGTTGTCTGCTGATCTTCCCGAGATTAAGGGGCGGGCATCATTTTCCACACTGGAAGGCGCCCCTTTGCGGACTGATAGACGCCTAGAGCTGCCCACACCAGTATTCTTCCCAGCCATTTTGTTCCAACGCGGCCATCAAACCACCAGTACTTATGACCCTTTCTGTGCCCAGCCTGGAAACAGCCTGCGCACGAAAAAAAACATACCGGCAGTAGGCTAGAGTAGAACTAACTGGCCTTGAGTGGCCTTGGGAATGGAGAGCCCTTTTACTGGGTCATTCCAACCCGGTTGACCTGTCCCTGGCAACCTTCAGTCAAACCTATTTCTTCTTGGTGGGAAAGCTATCATATGGGCCACATGGCAAAGGAGGTGTGTATATGTAATGAAGGATGTACATATGGAAGGGGTGGAATGTTTTCAGAATGTAAAACAATTTGTGGAAACCAAACTTAAAGGAAACTTAAAAAAAAAGGACAAAGACATCAAACAGTCTATCCTCAAATTCACAATGGACTGGCTAAGGGGATCACAGGAACAGGGTATGGGACAGGTGTTATGGCCTGATGAGAATGAGTCTGTGATGCCTATCAAAAAAGAGTTGCCTTTTGCAGTTTAATGACTGGTTTGATGTCCAGCCAGAGGAGTTCTTCAGAGATGCTGCATGCTTTTTAGAACTGCTCCCTCCCTCTTAGCTAGCCTTGGTGGATCTTCAATGGTTGGGGGGGGGGGGGATGATCAATGATTTTTTTTTTTTTTTTTTTTTTTTTTTGAGAAAACAACCCGAACGGTTGCTAGGGGTGCTGATAAGTGCAGACACCACTAGCACCATCGGGGAGGCTCCATCTATTGGTGGGGAGCACCACCTGCTCGAAATTGGGTCCAGCGTCCCTATTTACAATGTGGAAATTGAGGATGTCACAAAGTGCCATCTGTTGTTTGAGACCTTGCTATCTGTCCATTTGTGGTGTTATGGTATTGTGTTTGATACTGTACGTGTCGAGATACCATTACGGTAGTGTGATAAATGTCATCTGATCCTCTTTTCCCGTCGGTGATAAGGGGGCCGTCAGGATTGAGGATTTCTGATTGCTGTTGTTGTTTTCCTTGGGCTGTGGGCTTTCTTCTTCTCTGATCCTGGTCTCTCTTGTCCCATGGAGCTGCTGATAACACCCATCCCTTCTTAGAGCCCCTTATTCATTCGCCCAGCCCTGGTCAGCAGCCCCCCTGTATCATGCTTGACCCATTTGAACCCCTTAAACCCTATACCCTCTTCAATGTCATGCGCCTATCCTTTCTGATCCCGGTCCCACATCCTAGCTACCCACCCTTTCCTCTTCCTGTGCCCTCATTTTTTGTTATCGCTAAGGTTCCATTTTTTGGCCCTACTCCCTGTGCCCTTGCCCTTCCCTCCCCTTGTATCATTGCTGAAGCCTTATCTCTCTGCATCAGCTGAAGACCTCTTCATTGTGTGCCTTTCGTCTCCCATTGGAGGGGTACCTGTTGGTATCCCTGTCTGATGATCTGTATTCTTGTGAAGAGTTTGGTGTGGGAGTCCTGTCCTTGGCCAGCTAGTTAAGGGCGATGGGCGCAGGGGGTAGGAGGGGGCGATGGGGGTGGGAGGAGAGTGGGAGGCGGGTATGATCAGGCTATCTGGGTAGGCTATCACGGCTTTCGTTCGGAACGAGAGTGAAGTTCGTCAGTTGATAGTTCACCTGGAAGTGGGATTGTGGCATGCGCTCCCACTGTCTCTCCGTCGTGGGCCAGGGTTGCCATTGCAGCTGAGCCTCCTGAGTGAGGCTGCACAACCTGTTGCGGTGTCTGTCCATGTGGAGTTGAGGGTGTCAATCAGTTCCTGTCTCTTGGCAGCATCAGGTTTCTCTTTCAACTTGTACTGCAGTTCCTTGTGGGCCTCATGGGTCTTAGCTGTGATAGTGTCTATTACAGCTGCACGTTCCTGTATGAAACCAAATGTGTGCTGGTTCCTTTGGAACGAGCAGCGCATTCTCCAAGCCTGCATGAGGATTGTCAGCCTGGTATAGGAAAAGAGGTTGGACATAAAGGGCGTCCAGGTACTGCTACCGGGGGGAGAGCCCCCCAGAAGTAAGGTGCGAATGCTCCATGGCAAGTGTTCATTTGTTAGGTAGTGCCAGGCGGCATCCCACCATCTCCATAGCTGCAGGACCATCGGGCAGTCCACCAGACAATGCTCAAGAGTAGCCCTCTTCCTAGGGAAGGAGTGGGAACAGTATGTGCATATGGGGGATAATAACCCTTTCTCTTCCATGTCATTTCTTGCTGTCAGCCAGTCGGGCATCGGCAGACATCTGTGAAGAATTTGCCACTGAAGGGCTCTATGATTTGTTGGATGCTTGAGTAGGTAAACCATTTAAGGTCGTGAAGGTCCTATGTTGTCAAGGGGGAGTCCCTCTCCCATCTTCTGATAATGGTTTGTGTGATCGGGACATATTTGTGTCCCATCCTGTAGCCTTTGTTTACTGTGTACTGCCAGAGGGGCATGGAGTGTGAGTCATAGCCTGTCCATTTTCACTCCGTTGGGTCGAATGGTAACAGGAGAAGGGGGGTGGATGGTTCATATAGGTAGGGACCTTCTTTTGGGTCTTCCACCACCCTGATCCTTATGAGCAGAGGGGTTGGGCAGGTCATGTCCAGGTCCTCGTCCCTTAGCAATTTGGACCAGCGCTCGCCCGGGTTCACTGGGCAGTGGGCCTGTAGGTTGGCTTGGTCGGGCCCTACGGTGTGCACTTTGTCGACTGTTATGGGGAGGGGCAGAGCGTCCACTGTCGTCACCCAGTCTTGTGTGTCAATTGATGGACCTTTCCTGAGGGAGCGAATCCAGGGCAGTGGAATCGCCTCATGGATCTCTTGCAGGCCTTGCGCCAGGTTTCTGATCGGGCCCGTTTTTTCTCTGATTTTTTCTAAAGTCGCCCAGTCCGCCGTCTGTGTGTCCCACAGGTCCCCAATTTTGTAAATTCATTTTTTCACCCAGTTTAGCCATTTGGCTTTGCCTTGCAAGGAGAAGGGGGAACCTGTGTGGTCTAAGATCTGTGGGTGACCAAACAGAGGCTGCCTACAAATCTCCTCCCATCTTATCGGCGTGGTTAATCGTTTAGGTCCTCTTTCCCTCCACAGCTTGATAAGGTCTGTCCACAGGGGATCAATCCGGAGGTCCTATTTTGCCCTGGCCGCCGGAAAGAACCCCGTATCAGTTTTGGGTGTGGTTGGGATGGACCAATGGTTATTGGTCAACCATTGTAGAGGGTGCACCGGGTGCTGTAGGTGGGAGGGTGGCGCCAGGCAGGCTATTTGAATAAGTGCATACTTGGTCCACGGTATGTTGTTTCCTAGCAGGAGACACACAAAAAAATTGAAAATAAGTGCCTTAATTTCTTCTTTTGGGTCGATTATCCCAAGGCCTCCTCTTGATCTGGGCTGTATTATGGTGTCCCATCCTACCCTTCTTATGGCTCGATTATCTTCATGGTTGTTTTTTCATAGGTAAGCTGTTGTGGCTTGTTTTAGTCTGGAGAGTTGCTTGCGACCGATTTTCCAAAAGGTCGTCTTGTACTAGATGGAAGCAAAAATGACATTATTATTGCGAGCACTCTTCCCACCAGGGACGTGGGTTTTGTATCCCATTTCGACAACCTTTGGATTGCCAGGTCCACGAGCGACTCTCCATGGTCTGTGGGTGGGCCCAGTGCCGTAATGTTCACCCCCAGGACCCTTATTGCTGTTTCCTTACTTCTACAGACCACCTGGGGGTTTGTAGGTGGGGGGTTGTCCCGGGGATATAGCCACCAGCCTTCAGTCTTGGTGCCCCAGTTTTCCTTCATGTCTGCTGCTGTCTCAAACAGATGGACAGTGTGTGCAAGAGCTTTAAAGCTTTCTGTATTGGCCCTGAACAACACTGTGAGGTCGTCAGCAAACAGTGAGGTGACGGGGACCTGGTGGTACGGAATTTCAGGCACTTCGATTTTTTGGATTTCCGGGTTGGACCTGATCATTGCCGCTAGCGCTTCCATCACCAGGACAAACAACATGGGAGCTATCGGGTCTCCTTGCCTGACCGACCGTTGGAGACGAAATGAGGGGGCGAAGTGACCGCTTAGCATGATGTTGGTTGTGGCCTTTCTATGCACGACATTGATCCATTTACGAAACAGCGGGCCAAAGTTCATTTTGGTCATGCACATGTCCAGGAAGTCTCAGTCAACATGGTCATATGCTTGTTCGAAGTCAATGAACAGTATGACCGCTTCTGCCTGTCGTTGTCTTGCATAATGTATTGTATCGTTAACCAACAATATGTTGTCTTGGATGTTCCTATATGCCATAAGACCAGATTTGTTTGGATGGATAAGGTTAGGGAGGAGGGGTAACAGTCTGTTTAAGGTGACAGAAAAGAAATCAGGAACTACCGCCCTATCACCTTGTTGCCAGAGAGTGTGGTTACCCCTTGGCCTATCATGTCGCCGAAAGACTCTTCTTGAAACACAGCGTTTACGTAGGCCATAAAGTCTTCCTCAAGTATTCCCCAAAAGTGCAACCAAAATTCCTTGGGAATGCATCCAGTCCTGGTGTTTTATTGTCATCCATGTCTTGTAGAGCTTGGAGAAATTCTTGTCTAGACATGGGTCTTTCCAGGTTGCTTCTCTGCGGTGTGGACAGCAAGGATGGGAGAGAGGCCAACAAGGTATGCCTGGCATGTTCACGGGTCTGCCGCTGTACATGCGGTGTTTCTGATGAGAACAAATTCTGATAGTACAGTGAAGCATATTCCACTATCTTGTATGCATTTGTGGTTGTCGGTTGGTTCCAATCAAATGGGTGGTTAAGGGAGGGCACGGTGTTTTGTCTGCTTCTGACCTTCACCTTGGCGAAGAATGCTTTAGGTATTGTGTCGTCCGTGTTATCTTTCGTGATTCTGGCCTGCACCCTAAGTGTTGTCTTGCAGTCTGGAGGGCATTGTATGTGGCCTGATCATGTGGGTGAGACATGAGGTTCGAGTCCCTTTCCTCCAACTGTAGCAGCAGTCTGTCAAGAGTTGCTTTTCGCTCCCGAGCGTGTTTAATGGAGAATGTTTTAACACGCTCTCTTAGCTGTGCAATCCCTTCATTGAACCATTTGACGGTCGACCCGTTGTCCGGTTTCTGCGTGGTCCTGTAGGCCCCAAAATCCTTGACAAGCTGCTAAAACGACTGAAGCTTCAGGAGAGATGTGTTGAACTTGAAGTAACCTGGACCCCTGGAGATGTGGGAGTGAAAGGACAAATCAATGCTATCAAGCGGTGGTCAAACGATTTGCAAGAAGAAAACGGAAGAATTTCTGCTACAGTGAGCTGTCATGCCCAGTCGTTTGAGAGGAGAAGCATATATATTATAGAGTTGGAGATTTTTGCCGCCCCTCGAGACCTAACGCATGTGTATGCTCCTTCTGTGGGATGCATCTGTCTGTATGAGTCTATAAGGCATGTGTCTGCCATCATGTGGCCTAGCATGGTGTTGTCCGGACCTCTGTCTCTATGCTGATTTGCACCTTATGTTTGCTGGGACGGGGATCTTCTATCGAGGTTCGGATCAATAGTGGTATTGAAGTCCCTACACATGATTATGAGAGCTTTTGTTGGGAGGGAGTTTTTAAGCGTCAAAAAGACCTGAACGCGCTGTACAGGATCATTAGGAGCGTACACACAGACCAGATATATCACTTCAGTTCCTAACGTGGCTTTTACCCACACCCACCTCCCTTCTTCCTTATCCTATCCTGCTTGCATTGGTTGTAGTCTAGATGAGGGGGGAAGCCAGATGGCTACCCCCGTCGAGGAGGAGGATCGGGCAGGAGCTGAAAATGATGTGTATGGCCACACCTGGATGGCCCTGTCCCGGTGAGTGGGGAAGTCTGTGAGGTGTGTTTCATGTATTCCAATGGCATCGGGCCATTTCCCGCCCAAATCTCATGTCATCATTGCCCAAAGTGCCGCCTTTTTCTGGTCATTTGGTTGGGCCAGCCCATTTACATTAATAGATTTCACGTTTAGGTCCGCCTCTGCCAGCTTTTCAGCCCATGTTGGTTGTTTTCTCAACGGAGGTGGAGGATGCGACGGGGTCGGGCAACGAGGCGGATCATTTTGTTGTTGTTGCGTGTCACGCCACATTTGTTGTTGGTTGGCTTCTATCGGTGCCATTAGTTGCATGTCCATCCTTGTGGGATCTTGGACGTGATGTGTTCCATTTTCCTGCTGTCGGGACTGTGAGTCTGAAACCCGGTTGTGGTGGTGGCTTGCTTCCATGGGCGTTATCCTCAGGTGGATACTGTTGCCCCCGCTGTGAGGCTGTTGATGAAGGGCGGATCGTCCCAGGCCCTGTGTTCATCTAGCGCCGCGTCTTCCAGAATCTGCAAGATGAATTCTGCCTGTTCCTCCGCTGACCATATGTTGTTTGACTTCAATCTGGAGGTCGAGGTGTCGAGGAGGTCCTGTTGTGACAGCCATAGTATCTGGTTCACGGGCTGGGAATTTTGCTGGGCCATGTCGTAAAGGACCAGGATTGGGGAAGCCCCTTTTAGGAAGGGGAGGCTTTGTAGGAAAGCTGTCCCTATTACCCCTTGGTCCCCTGTTTGATTCAGATGGTTCCGCAGCATATGTCTGGTCATTACCTGTGTCGTGGTGCCCCTCCAACCCTGAGTGTTAGACCTGGAGGGGTGTCCTGCATTGCCCTGAGGAGTCTACTCGCCGGCTTGGGAACCCTGGGGGAGTTATATCTGAGGCCCAGTTGTCATTTTCCCTCCGGGCGGCTCCTTTTCAAGGGTAGGATCACCACCCCTGGCTTCACACTTCTGACGAAGGGCAAGACAGGTGCTGCCTCGCATGCTTCTCTGAATGTGGATCGTTTTGTCTGTGTCTGTGTCCTATCTAGTATCCCTAGCCGGGGTTCCTGGTCAAAGAGCAGCTTTGGTGACTGTGCAGTGTGCTTTGGCCCTGATGGTTGACCTGTGAGTAGGGGCAGTTGAGTCTGTTGCACCGGTCCTTCGAACGGTTGGAGTAGGCCCGGCCGCTGGGCCGCCTGTGGTGGTTGCTTGTCTTCCCCTTCCCTTATGTGTTCATTTGTGCCCCCACATCGTTCGTGTCATTCCCTGGCGGTCTTGTGACTCTTGTGTGCAGGCAGGAGGAGTTGTTTTGTTTCTGTGTGCAGGAGCAGGTCCCATTCGAATTGTGAGTCCGAGTATGAGTCTGAATCTGACTCCGAGTCTGAACCTGCCCCTGTGCTAGAGTCGGAGTCTGATGCAGATCCTGATGTTGATGATGCAGATGTGGGCTTGAGTTTTAACGGGATTTGATCCAATTGTGCGCTTGTGTCTTCATCTGCGTCCGCCTGCAGAGGCTGCAGGTGGAGTAGAGGGAGCAGCAAGTGTGGCGGTACCAACTCTTCTGCTCCAGCCGGCATCAGCGCTTGATTGGTCCGATGTGACGATCCTACATTCGCTCGACTGTGGGCCCGGGGCTCCTGTCGGGAGGGCCGTTGTATTTTTTGGATAAGATCGTACACCACCTGCATGATGAGGGCTGCCACAACTTTCCAGTCGATGGCTGTTGGGTCCGTTGCAGCATCTAAGAGTTGAGTGACCGAGGTCGTACTCATGAAGGCTCTCCTTATGTTTTCCCAATGCAGGGGTGTCTGGCTTCCTTGACCTGCATTTTTTTAGTAATCCCATGAGAATGGTGTCCGTGATTATCTTCAATCTTGCTCTTACCTTCCTATCCCTTGCGAGGCGACGGACCTGGCGTGGTCTGTTGTGTTTCTCCCTTCCCTCCCCATGGCTGTCTTCCCTGACCCCTTCTTCCCCTTTTTCCATATCAACTTCAAGGCCGATCGGGGGGGGGGGCTTCTTTCACCTCATTCGCTGCCTGTTTTTGGGTGGACAGTGGTAGGAGAGGGCTGTTGTATCCTCCAGTTGTTTGGGCACCACCAATCCTTTGCTGGAGCGTTTGAGGGAGAGGACGTGACCGGTTTGGTGACTGGTCCACCTGCGGGTCGATCTGCATCGCACGAAGATTGTGATTGTGAAGCAATGCAGAGATATCACGAGGGATAGAACTGCTAGATTTGCACGATCTATATGTCAGTCTGTTCAGGACTGAAGAGGTGGTTTGATCCTACTGATTAAAAATTGTAATGTTTGAAAGTTCGATTTTCTGTATAAGGGACGCTGGACCCGGTTCCTAGCAGGTGATACTCCCCACCAATAGACTGGAGTCTCAACTGGGTGAATAGGAATGAATATCTTATCACCATTCCTATTGACTTCAGTTGGGTTTGGTTAAAAAAAAAGGAAGAAAAAAATAGAAAGGACGTGATAGAGTCGGTGACACCATAGCTGACTCTACTACATTGTTATTGTATTGGGGATTGGAGAGAAGAAGTTGGGCTTCCATTGCAAGAGCCTTTAGCATACATCGTGTTCTTGTTTTGGTGTGCCCTCGGCCTTGTCAATCTGCTTACACGCTCCGCAACCCTCCTCTGCCAGCCCTGTGCCTTGTTCATTTACGGATGATGGTTTGCTCTGAATTCTCATTGGCTGGTCCCTTGCATATCGGTACCGCCATTTATGCTGGCGAGTGGGGTTCTATGGTCCCAACAGTGTACTGTAAGCATTGTTGTTAACCTTCTCGCTGGCGAATTGACTCTATGTGTGGGCTCATGCATAGAGTAGTGAATGCTTGAGCGGAAGCGTCAAAGAATATGCGGCATTGTGAAGTATCATGAAACTGAGGGTCTCAACCGTGATAGGCATCATAATCGATCCATGAATGTCGGCCATGATCATTCTGACTGAGAATTTGCAGCGGGCCTGGCTATTTTGCCTGTTCGGCCTGTGGGACCAGGCCGTGGCCTGACCCCACAGGCTGTGTGCTCATTCAGTCCAGTCCAGTCCTGCCCAGCACCACTGTCGGTACCAGGCCAGTCCAGTCAGTCCGCTGGGGGTATACCCCAGCTGCAGTCTGTTTCAGTCTCATTCTTCATCTGCACATTTTGGAGTATGTGCGTGTTAGGTCTGCGTCGGAGCTGCGCTGTCCCTTCCAGCTCCATCCCCATCTCCGTCATCCTCACCCCTTCGTCTTCATCCTGACGGACCGCCATCCCGGCGGGCCCGCCACAGAATTCAACCTGAGAATTCTTTTATAGGGTGTGTCCCAACCGTCCGCAGCAGGACCTTCTCAGTCACTTCCACCTGGCCTGACGCTCCCACATTGCCACGGGTTACGGGGCGGCACAACTCACCCCATCGAGCTACCAGTGTTGACTGGCCCTGGCCATTGTCCTCGGGCCACCGAAAGTGACGGCAGAGCACCTACGCAGTGCTGCTCAGGCAGGGAACCTACTGAGCTAGCCAGTGTGACAGGCGGTTGACGCTCAAGGAAGCATGCTCTCACAACTCGCAACGAGATGACACCACCCAAGTACGACACTCTCCCTTTTTCTTTTTTTCCAAGTCCAGGTTGTTGTAGAGGTTGGATGCTAGGCGTATGACGGTAACCTCTTACGCAGGGCAAGAAGATTTAAGGAGGGTAGATAAGGTTGCCAAGGGTCAGGGGTACTTAACTGGAAGTTGCCCCAACCATAGATTAGCTCACCCACTGCTATGATGCCCCATTTGATGACCAGGCATGCTTAGGAAGGGGTAGCGCGACTCTGTGTGCCGAATAATAAATCTCCCAAAACTTCAAAACTCTATTCCTAGGAGAGTGGCATGACCCTACCAGACACTTCCGGTTTAAAAGACTTCCGCTAAATAATGTGGTGCAACATTTTTGGTGGCGTGGTATGAAGAAGGATGTGCATGATTACTTGGAAAGCTGCCAGATTTGTCAAAAAAGGGACAAAAAAAACAAGCATTCAATCGCCATTGGGCTTAAAGCAGCAGTACATGGGCACCTGGGCTGCGGGTCTGACACCTCAAATTCTGGAGGCGCGAAACGAAAATGATGCCGCCGATCGAATTTATCAACAGCGGGCCCAGCGTTTGACGTTTCGGCCTCGTTTTCTTGTGGCGACAAGTTTCTGACCGCAAGGCTGGGGCCTGTACTTGTGGTTTAAGCAACCCCCTCCCTATTCCCAAAGGACCTGGTTAGTGTATCTTTGCTTCAAGATTGGTTTCGGACCTCCCATAGTAATGGACTCCGCGCCGTTCACGGGCATATCGATGACCATCAGGAAAAGAAACAAGTACCATTTTTTGGCATAATCGACAGATCTTCCAAATTTGGACATTTCATACCTCTACCCGCTAACGCAATAACATAAATCGTAATTACTGAATTCTCTAACCATCAAATAAAAGACTTGGCATTACTCAAAACTATTGTATTTGATATAATTTATTATAATATATGTGCGGTTCACGAGTGACCTGTGGCAGGACCTAGCTAAACTGCTGGTTTCAGAACTGAAGATGACTTATGGTCATCACGATGGAGCGTATCGTTTCCACGACACGGTGTATAACTGTACACGCGGCTCAGAGCATGATAAAGGGAAGCATTCAAAGTGCTTTGACATGTGTCTGTGCCACTTGCCGGTGGAAAAGGAACGAGGCTGATGGTCCCCGGCATCAGAACCAGGCAGAACCCCCCATGATGGTAAAATGTTGTGTTCAGAAGTGAAGATGACTTCTTCTGGGAATGACCGTGAAGCGAATCGTTGCCACGAGGCTGTGTATAACCATACACTCGGCTCAGAGTCTCGAGCTCAGGGCATGATGGAGGGAAGCGTCGAGGGGGCTTCGGCGTGCGTCTGTGCGACATGCCAGTGGAGAAGGAACGAGGCTGATGCCCCGCAGGATGGTAAGCAGGCAGAAGCCTCCATGGGGGTGCTGCATAGAAAAAGAATAGAAGAAAAAGGCTGGCAGCAGCGGTGATATCGTCTGTCTTTCGGCTGGTTTGTTTGTCTGTTTGCTTGCTTGCATGCTTGCTTACGTGTTCGCTCAGAATCTGTCTCCCATGTGACCGTCTGCAGGTGCGAGGCAACCCTAGCTAGTGGACCCCACCCCATGCTGAGGACACTCATGGACACCAATTCAATTCTGGCCATAGATTACACAGATAGAGCAGAGGCAACAAAGAATTTTCGTGAGCAGGACGTCACCCACGTGGTAGTAGGTGATTTGAGGCCCTTTTTCCACCCTGCTGGACCTTGTCTGATGCAACCCACATGTAAAAGTTGTTTCTTTCTCTTTGATTTCCTGGAAAAAAGGAAAAAAGGAAAAAAGGAAAAAGATGTCACCCACATGTCCTCTGAGGGCACATACTCACACTAGCACTTCCCAAAATGCATCAGACCTCAATTTCGGCCACACCTGTATGCATCTGGCCGCAATTCCGTCCAGAAATAAGTAAAAAAAGTCCTACTAAGTGTGAGTATGCCCCCTAACTCTCTCCATAGAATTTGTGAAAAAGATATTAACAAGAGCCTAGATTGGGGAACCATATCAATTAAAATTTTAAAATTACCCTCCAAGCTCCAACACTACCTCCCGCCTTCGCCCTAATACAACGGATGGTCATTATAGCTGAACTTGGGGCACCTCTCAGTCTCGATACCGATACAGCAATAATGACCGTACGTTGTATTCGGGTGAAGATGGTAGTTAGTGATGAGGAGAGGGGGGGGGAGAGAAGGGAGCGGGGTAGCGTGAGATAGGGTGGGGTGAAAGAACGGGGTTACACCACCAGCGGAAATGTCACCTTCGCCGGATTCATTACTCCGGACCATCTATCACAAGGATCAACAGCCAGACACACAGAATGGGCCTCGCTGCACTACTCTCGACATGCACAAAAGACAAAAATCATGCCCCTGCATCTTTCCATGTTTTCGCGGAAGAGTCACTCTCGTTTTCCACATTTCGAGAGTAGTGCAGCCAGGCCCAATGCCCCCCCCGTAAGCGGTAATTCACCTCCAGCTGCCATTTGGTCCGGACCGCATGGACGGATAGACTGACAGACGGAAAATAACAAATGGATAAAGGAGTGATCAATGACTGAGGGCATACTCACACTGAATTTTTTTATTATTATTATTTTTTTATTATTATTTTTTGAAGGACATTTTTTTACAAAGCTCTGGACGAGATTGCAAGGCGGTTAACCAAGGTATCGTCGGAATGGAAGTCAGATGCATTTTTTTAATTTTTTTTTCGATTTTTTTTATTTTTATTTTCTTATTTTTTGAAGTCAGATGCATTT